>LPNX010927420.1:69003-104499 GCA_001517045.1 Pseudotsuga menziesii
CCAAAAAAAAAATTTCAATGGGAAGTAGGAGACTTCATTAAAACCACGGAGAATGATACCTCACCTTTTGAAGATGCAATACAATAGAAATCGTCATCATGGTACGTATGGATCATCATATATGAATTGCTATGTATTTTAATTGTTATTGTGAGTTGTTTACTGTAGTGGCCATATTTGATTTATGAAGTAATTTATTTATAAACTAATATTCATGATGTCCATCTTGATCATGAAGGCATTAATGGGCTTCCACGAGGAATGAAAAGTTATCCTGTACAATTCAGCAAGTTTCCCTACTATGAGCACCTACAAATTGCTCATTTGTTTGATACAATGCATATTGGAAATAATGTGACTGAAACATTATGGCGACTACTGGAGCGAAGGAGGGAGAAAAATAAAGTTGTGAAAGCTTGCAAAGACATTCAAGAAATCAACCATGCAATGAAAGACATCATCTAATTTCATAGCAACAGAGACCAAGTTAATATAAACTCAATTCCATGGATGTTTACAGAGCAGCAAAGCAATGTTGTCAAAGAAGTAATGTGGAAAATTAAATTTCTCACTGGATTTTGTGCGAACTTGAAGAATATAATAACAAAAAAGGTGATTTTGCGGGGGTCAAAACACATGATTGGAATGTATTCATCAAGGTAATTATTATTGTCATGTCCATATAATTTTTTTTTTCATTTTATTGCACAAATTGTTTTTCTTGTTTGTATACTCTTTGTTTAATAAACGGCGTGGTTTGTATATTGATACAGTATGTTCTACCTCTCTCTCTCGGACAACTTCGACAACAATGTCAAACAAGTTATATATAATCTTGGTAAATACCTGTGGTAACTAGCGATTAGTTGCTTTTGCTTAGTGCTTCTTTAATTCTTCGTATAATTTATATTTTTTTTCTGCACTATTTCATGATATGTAATTTAATGTTTTTTTTTGTTAAATATCGTTATTGGTTTGTGTCACTTGTAGATGGTTAACATCTAAGGAAATCCATAAATAAGATATAAAGGTTTGTGTCCTTGTCTCATGTGTTAAATTCAGAAGCATATACCTTCGACATTTTTCAATGCACAGGAACACTACCTCATACATCAAGTTGAAGAGATTGAGTTGTGTGGACCTATGCACTCAAGGTCCATGTGGATGGTTGAGAGACACTTGAAATTTATGAAGAGTTTGGTGAGACAACAAGCACATCCTGAGGGTTCTATGATGGAAGGATATACGGTATACCAAAACATGTTGTATGTCCATGAATATCTTCCTTTTTTAGCTTCAAAGCTCAATTTATGTCACATTTGTGATCTGGACTCCAATCACAAATTTGAAGGGGAGCAACTGAAGGGGAAAGGTAGATCGAGGAAGGTTAAAGGTAATTATTAACTAGTGGATTTTTATTATATCGTTCATATTATAATTGCATTTTCTAGTTATTGCATCAATTAAGAGCATATACTTTGTTCAGGAAATTTACACATGTCTTTCATTTTAATGATTATTGTCATCAAGAAGTTGGTCAAGAATGGGATGCAATTCATTTATACATCGCAAAAAATCTTGACTGGATGAAGGTATGGATTTAACTATGCGAACAATCGGGTCATGGAATATCATGGGAAGGTGTGGCTTCATTGGTAAAAGCAGCACATCACAATGGAGATAGAAATATTACAGAAAGGGAAATTGATTTAGCATATGGTTTAAAAGATAAAATGGCAAGCATATTAATCAATCACTCTAAATATTTTATTTTGAAAATTACATTTTGACGTACATGTTGTTCTTTTCAATGTATTGTTGCATAACTATTGAATCGTTGTGTAATATTTTTGTGTATTGCTTGTTGTAGGTAAAACACCATAAGGCTATGGTCTGCAATGGTTGTAGATATCACATTAAAAAATTGGATGAAACAAAGAAAACATAAGATTGTGGGATATATGCAGTATTTGAGGTGACCAATGTTTCATCTAGAAGTGATAGACATCCAGAACTCTCATAAAATTGATACTATGGGTATTTGGAATATATTCTACAGTGTGACTTTAAATCCTTCAAGGTGGTTCTATTCGTTGTCAAATGGTACAGGTTACGATTGAATCAATGTGATCCCAATAGAACTATTATTGAACATGATAATGGATTTACCATGGTAAATACAAGGTTGTTTGAGCCAGGAACAGAGCCCTATGTTCTTCCAAGCCAATGTGAACAGGTATCTTACTCGAAGGTTCCAGGTAAAGCGGGCTAGTCATTTGTTGTGAGACAAGATCCAAGGGGAATGCTGGTAAAGTATAACCTAGATGATGGTAATGAAGAGGGTTCTCTCTCGAAGAAGACGATGATGAAGAGCATGATTAACATGAGTTAGGTGATGATGATGATCCAACAAAAGAAGTCCAAGAATTAGTTGAATCAGATGGTGTAGCAGACAATGCCCATGAATATTATACCGATGATGACACGATGAGTGTAACTGACTTAGATGACGATGATGATATGGCCAATACTTACAATGTTGAAACTGGATCTGATGATGACTTGGATGAAGAATACGATGGCGTGGATGAAGAAGACAATGAAATAGATTGAAATGTAAATATTTAATTAGACCTATTCTTTTATCTTTTTTTTAAAAGAGTTACTAACATCATCATCATGTTGATCATCATCCTCACTATCACTATCATCATCATCATCATCATCATCATCACTAACATATTCTTTGAATGTTTTTTTCAGCTGTTGAATGATTGAATGGTTTAATGAATGATTTAAAGAATGATTTAATGAAAGCTTCTTTCAGCTATTGAGTGAAATAATTTGCATTAGATTGTTATTGAAGATGATGGTGATGATGATGATGTTAGTAACTCTTTAAAAAAAAAGATAAAAGAATAGGTATAATTAAATATTTACCTTTCAATATATTTCATTGTCTTCTTCATCCACGTCATTGTCTTCTTCATCCAATTCATCATCCGTATCATCAGATCTAGTGTCAACATTGTAAGTATTGGCCATATCATCATCATCATCTAAGTCAGTTACACTCATGATGTCATCGTCGGTATAATATTCATGGGCATTGTCTGCTACATCATCTGATTCAACTAATTCTTGGACATCTTTTGTTGGATCATCATCATCACCTAACTCATGTTAATCATGCTCTTCATCATCGTCTTCTTCTTCCAAAGAACCCTCTTCATTACCATCGTCTCAGTTATACTTTACCGGCATTCCCCTTGGATCTTGTCTCACAATAAATGACTAGCCCGCTCTACCTAGAACCTCCGAGTAAAATACCTGTTCACATTGGCTTGGAAGAACTATTCATTGTCACGTTTTTTCGGGTATTTCTTGTTTCTGGGGTAGCAGGGTCCATCAAAAGTATGCAATGTGGGTACTCATTGGATGTGGAATTAAATTCCGTATCCAATGAGCTTTCTTGCTCAGAATTTGAGTAAAAACACAAGGATACATGTCGAAAATATGAACACAAAAAGTTGTTTTTTCATTCTTCCTCCAAAATTAATAACTATTATTTTATTATTTTAACTATTATTTTATTATTTTAAATATTATTTTATTATTTTCCTTAAGAGGCCCATTTTAGTCCTCAAATTTCCTCTAATGATAAACTTAGGGTACAAATTCAAGATAGATAAGTCAAATAAGTTATACAATAACTCCTTGAAGAATAAAACATTCAAATACTCCAATACATTCCTATATCCAAATCACATGTTTCCCTCAATAGTAATTATATGACGTATAAATATGTATTCATTGTTTCCCTCGAGAGTAATTATATGACTGTATGAATATGTATTAATTCATTACACATGTAGGTCCTTTATTAGGTTCATCAATATTACATATACATTTTATTGCATAAATGTGCCTGTTGGGGTCATATAATATATATTAACTCTATGTATGGCCCTCTTGGGTCATAACAAAGTACTTTTCCCTTGATGCTTTGTAGTTAAAAGTGTTACATGAGATGAAACCAATTAATATGATTTCCATTTATTGTAGCTTTCTATATATGCCCCTTGGTCCCCTTAAATTTTATGGGTTACATTTTATATCATTTTTTTGCATTTGAAGAAGGTTTACTTGTCCCTACAAGCATCAACTTAAGAAAAGAGACACCCTCTTTTGGATCACACTTGTTAAGGGACTTGTTATGAACCCCAATGGTTGGGATCATGATTACAAATATGATAAATGTGGCATATGGTGGTAGCTTAGAATAATCTTTGATAATTTATGATAGACATTGAACAATAGTTGTGTTTGCATTGCTTATAGGAATTGCAAGAAATATATAACAAGTTTATATGACAAACTAATTAGGTAAAGATATAAACATAGAATCATGAATCATGTAAGAGATTGGAAAATGAGTGAAGATGAATACTTGAATAATTTAAACAACCACAAAATTTGCAACAATACATAAGGTGAATAGTGTTCTAGCAATAACATCTAATTGAATCATTGGAAAAGATATAAAATGTTTAATAAACACTCTTATGGCCCCTCCCCCCCTCAAATCACTCTCAATTCCCCAAACCCAATGCATCTACTTGCAACATCATCAGGTTTTTTTAGGTATTTCTTTTTTTGGGGGTAGCAGGGTCCATCAAAAGTATGCAGTGTGGGTACTCGTTGGATGCGGAATTAAATCTCGTATCCAATGAGCTCACCCGCTTGAAATTTGAGTAAAAACACAGGGATATATTTCGAAAATACGAACAAAAAAGTAGTTTTCTTTTATGATAAATATGTCAATTCAACCATTATGGTTGACTCATTTTATTGAAATTCTATTGGTTCTTGAATTCCAACTCACAAAATTTATTGTTGGCACATTTTCTTATAAGTCCCATTTTAGACCCCAAATTTCCTCTAATGATTTGTTGCACATGGTGTATAATCTTTGGTAGGTTATGTTGTTTTAACACTTAGACTAGAGAAGTATCAATCTATACTACTCTATTCTATAAACAATTACTGAAAGATAAAAATGAGAATGCATAAAAAAAATTCTGCAATATTTTATCACTTACGAGGGCGACTATTACCCAAATCCACTTGGAAGCCTCCCAAACGTGTTTGAAGACGATGATGATGAACATACTAGATGGGAGGTTAATTGATTTAAAAGCTATAAATGATACTAACCGTGCAATGGTAATTATACGAACTACAGCAAACACAAGAGACAGAGAATAAGGAAATCAACGATTATAGTAATTTAATTGCATAAACAAATTGGAAATAAACATGATGATGATCATGATGATGAACATGATGACGATCAACATGATGATGGTGATGATGGTGATCATCATCATTTCCATCATCATCATCATCATCATCATCATCACCATCATTATCCAACAATCCGTAGTCACAAGACGATGATGATGAAGGCAACGATGACGATGATGATGGTGGTGGTGTTGGTGGTGATCTTTATCATGATGCTGATGAAAATGATGATGATGATGAGGATGAGGATCATGATGATGAAGATGATGATGATCAACATGATGAAGATGGCAGTGATGATGGTTATGATGATGATGATGATGATGATGATGATGATGATGATGATGATGATGAAGATGATGATGCTCATCATCATTTCCATCATCATCACCATAATCATTGCCGTTACCATCATCATCACATCATCATTTCCATCATCATCATCATCACCATCATCATCACCATTACCATCATCATCACGATGATGACGACGACGATGATGATGATAATGAGGGTCATGATGATGAAGATGATGGTGAGGATGGTGAGGATGGTGAGGATGGTGATGATGATGATGATGATTATCATCATCATCATCATCATCATCATCATCATCATTGCCATTATTATCATCATCACCATCATCACCATCATCACCATCCACTTCACCATCGTCATCATGATCATCATCGTCATCATCATTATCATCATGTTGATCATCATCGTATTCATCATCATGATCATCACCATCACCATCATCATTGGCATTACCATGATGTTCAGCATCATCATCTTCATCACCATTATTTTCATCTTCACCATCACCATAAACATCACCATCATCACCACTGTGAACACCATCATCATGATCACCATCCTCACCATCATGGTCACCATGTCAATCATAATCATCATGATCACCATCATCATCATCACCACCATGACCACCATCATCCTCCACATCACCATCATCACCACCATAACCACCATCATCACTATCACCATCACCATCATCATCACCATCACCATCATCATCATCATCATCATCATCACTACCACCATCACCATCACCCTCAACATCATCATCATCACCATGACCCTCATCATAATCATCATTGTCATCATCATCATCATCACCATCATCATCATCATCATCATCATCATCATCATCACTATCATCACCATCAGCTTCATCATTTTGATCACCATTTTGTTCATCATCATGATAATTAGATGTAGCATTGATCTTTGCCATGAACAAAAATCAAATCATGAGACTTCATTAATAAGACAATTCAAAAATGAATATCAAGAATGTTAAAATATACAACCATCTTACCTTATTAAATGGATAAACTTAGGAAATATGTTTTTATTGGACATTAAATGGATAAACTTTTTGTGAAAATTGGGTCATGGTGCTCCAATGTGACAAGCACATTGATACTTTGAAAAGAATAATGTATTGGTGCTCCAATGTAACAAACACATAGATTTTAAATTGTAATGATGTTGACGATGATGACGATGATGATGATGGTGGTAATGGCGATGATGACTGTAATGATGTTGACGATGATGAAGATGAAGATGAATATGAAGATGATGATGATGACCATGATGATGAAGATGATGTGAATTATGATGATGGTGATGGCAATGATGATGATGATGATGCTGTTGAAGATGGCATTGATGATGATGATGATGATGATGAGGGTCATGATGATGAAGACAATGATGATGAAGAGGACGGTGATTATGATGATGATGATGAAGACTGTGATGATGAAGACGATGACGATGATAATGATGATGATGATGATGATGATGATGATGATCTTCATCATGATGATGATCATGATCATGACGATGAGGATCATGATGATGAAGACGATGGTGCTCAACATGATGAAGACGACGATGATGAAGATGACAACGATGATGATGATAATGATGAAGATGATGATACTGAACATGATGAAGACGATGATGATGAAGATGATGGTGAAGATGGTTATGATGGTGATGATGATCATGATGATCATGATCATGATCATGATTATCATTATGATGAACATGATGATGATAAACATGATGATGATGATGAAGATGATGGTGATCAACATCATGATGATGAAGTTACAATACTTTTAATCATTTCTATCCAACACATACGTACGTTACATTGGATTTCATCGGATTTCAGGTTCAAATCCTATTGTGCTTCATCATTTTATATTATATCAACATGGACATCACCATCATCATCATCATCATCGTCATCGTCATCGTCATCATCATCATCAACATTAATATCATCATCAACATCATTGTCATATTCATCATCCTCATCCTCATCATCATCACCATCATCATCATCCTCATCCTTGTCGTCATCATTATCACCATCATCATCATCTTCAACATCACAAACATCATCAAAATCATCGTCAACATCATCGTCGTCATCGTTGTCATCATCATCATCATCGTTGTCATCACCATCCTCATCACCATCGACATCATCAATGTCATTTTCATCATCATCATCGTCGTCATCGTCATCGTCATCCTCATTTCATATGATATCAACATGGCCATCACCATCTTCATCATCATCATCATCGTCGTCGTCGTCGACATCATCATTTATGTTAACAATTTGGTTTCATCGTCATCACCATCATCATCATATTATAATAAAAAATACTATACCTAAGTTAAAAATACATATACGTAAATTAAAAATACTATACCTAATAAAAAATACTTTTATGGCAATACTATTTACCTAAGTTAAAATACTATACATATACCTAAGTTAAAATACTATTTGCAGCTCTAGTGTATCACTTTTATGCAATTTGGACTAGCTCCCAGTTTTGATTTGGAGGTTAAGGTTCACATTTGGAGCTCATGGTTCAGAATTGAAGCTCACGGTTTCGATTTGGAGCTAAAGGTTGACATTTAGACCTCACGGTTCACATTTGGAGCTCAAGGTTTACATTTGGAGCTCACGGTTTCGATTTGGAGCTCATAGCTCAATGGGTAAGCATCGCCTTATTTTTTTGGGCATGTTGTGATAGGTGTTTTTGGGCATGCTGTGATAGGGGTTTTGGGCATGCTGTGATTTTTGGGCATGCTATGATAGGGGTTTTGGGCATGCTCCTCCAAAATATGCATTAAAAAACCCCATTTGTAGAGAGGAGCCACAAATGGTGGAAGCACCCAAGAAGTTTGATTAATCCAATCCTGCAGAAGTTAATTGACAAAACCAGGATTTCTATTGTAGGTACAGTTTCATTTTATTAATAAAAGATAGATTCATCATTTCTGTGTGTGAAGTAATGCATCTTTCAGTATTCTAGTTTAATGGTGAATATTAGTTATCTGTGTGGTGAACAAATTATGTGCATGAATCCTGATAAAAATAGATAGTCTGATCTCTGTGAATGTATTTCGATCCATACTCAATCCATATGTAAAATAAAATTCATTTCGACGTGTGATTATGTAAATTGTGGGTATTCCAGCGTGTGATTGTGTAAATTACATGTTTAGCATATCCTAGGTCAATCCATCTACGAGTTCAGTGATGTATTCAACAAAATATCTGTGAGGTATTCAACAAAATTCTATTATTTCCATGATTGCCTCATGTTTTCTTCTTTTCAATGTCACCAAATCTCTACCTTAACACCTTAAAATGATAGTAAACCTTATTATGAAACCCTCCCACTATATAATATATCTTTTAACCCCTCAAGGATAGGGAGTCAAATTACAAATTCTTCGCATAGCTTGAATACATGAATCATTCTTCAAGTAGGATTTGTTCAACATGAACCATGTACTATGTAGCTTGGGTATTTCAAAACTACAAGAGAACCTATAATTGGTTGGTGATGATATAAGGGGAAGTCTCTCAACACCTAAATTAGTCTTCTGCCTTTATGCTCAAAGAAAAAGAATCTGTATTCGCATGTAATATCTATTGCTCTCTAATCATACTTATATTTTGATCAACATGTTTCTATGCATGTCTGTCTAGTGATACATGCTTATCACAACATGTATATACTCTGTAATTTTGTTCTCAATATCTTAAATTACATATTAAATGGTCTTAATTCCATTAATCCACCCTTTTGACTAATTGTTTAGTGTTGAAATATTGGCCAAGCCTAGAGCATAGCCTTTTAAGTTAAACACAACCTAAATAACATGGTTTATCTGGTTTAACCCATGTTCAATAATGGCATCTTCCAACCTTGGTGAGATAAAATTACAACTCCGCCTTTATCTTTATCATGGTTTGTGAAAAATACAATAGAATCTACCCATATTCCTTAAAGGGATAGTTTAACTTCTGCTAAGCACAAAACATCAAGTTTAGAAACAACATTTCTTACTCTTTGAAACACTAATTTTTTACTATACAATAGTCAATTATCTCCTATACCTTCCATGATACTACCTTGTTTCTGCGTTGAGGCTTAATGGGCCTGGACTATTGGCCATAGGTTGGGTGCATGAGTGTCTCAGTTCTTACCAACAAGGAATAATATTTTATGCTGTGGTGAAGAATATCAAACTTTGGTTGTTGGCAGTATTGATGTATAACATACACAAGGAATAAGAAATGGGAAGGAAAAGAAACAATAATATAGAAATAAAACACTTAATAGATTACCTAATTTCAATATAATGTATCTGCTATAACCTGTTGGTTAGAGAAAGAATATGTAACACCGTATAAGGACAATCACTTTTAGTTGACACACTAATAAGGATTTCCATGTCTTCATGAATGTCTCTAGGAGGCCAACTATTATCAATTGCAACTATGTTGCTAGTGATATATGTATTTTAATGTTTGTCATAAAAAATGACCTGCTATAAGTGATAGTAAAAATGGATTTTCCTTGAAGACAATGTGTGGAATGGAAAATTCCTCTGTGCATCTGTTGTAACCCAAACCATCTGAAGTGAAATGTTGATAAGGAATAATCCCATATAACCCAGTGCATAAATGAAATGAATTGGATTAGTGTTCCCCCTTTACTGTAGCAGCATACTAAGACAATATTTGTCTAATATTCTTTTATTTTTGGCTGCTCATGATGACTCAAAATAACAATTTCACTTGGTGTGAAATTGGGTGACACATTTAGATTACTCTTTTGAATTTTATTTGTAGCAAACTTAGTGTATTCTGATCTTTTTCCTATAGCTCACCTTTAGCTCAAAGACTAACTAGCACAAAGAAAGGTAGGAAGCAATTTGGAAATAGGCATTAGATTATTATGCATAACTGAGTTTGATGGTTCCTTTGTTAATCAACGTCCTTATTTGTTACATATAAATGGTTCCCAATTGACTATGACTACACCTTATAAGTTAAATGTCCCAATCCAAGTATACTTATAGAATTTTTAAGGAAAGGTATCTACACTTTGACATTTTCAATCAACAATGAATTAAAACTCTAGTAGGGAGCTCATTCAAATTTGAGGTTTATCATAAGATAGAATATGGAAAAGTTTAAGCTAATGTTGAAAGGTTGTTTGGTTGTTATGCATTTGAAGTGAAATGCAATCAAGATTCTTTGATATAATTTGGGTAATGTGTTAAATAGGGGACGATGGATGGTTTTACTTGGTGCTGCAAAAGGTTATGGGACACAACCACCAGATTTATACTTGATTTTATCAAAATTTCCTGCAGCTTTTGTTTCCCTCTCATTTTACAAGGTATATTTTCAAGTTATTTTATTATATTTGATATATTATTTGAATTATGTGTATTTGTTTCACTTTCAAATTCAATTTCACTAGTTATATGGATACCTTTACTTTTTTTCCATGCTAGATGCTTCTACTCTTCATCAACAATTTAATGTTTTTTGCTTTATAACTATACCTCCTTTTTTTCTTACGGATTTTTGGCTATCCCACTGGACTTGGAGCATTTTTAGTTTGAACGGTTACTCCTTACCCACTAATTTTCTAACTAATAAAATAATTGGTTATAGTATGCATCAAAATGTATATAAATTTTTTTCATCAACTAAACTATAAGGAAGATAAGGTTAAATAAGATAATTTTATTAATGTCCAAAAATTGACCAAAAAAGTAGGCCAATGGGGCTTAAATAATACCATTAATGAAATAAAATGTAGGACTGCAAAAAAAATCCTAAATATAAGCTAATGGAAATCTGAAAAACATGTAAGATGCAAGAATAAAGTTGCGGAAAGCTAAGAAAACACACATGGGAAGAATAAGACTATTTGTATTTGAAGCATGGCATTATACCACTTATATTGCACTTGATGGGCCATTAGTATTATGAGTTACAGTATAGTGTTGCATCTATTAAGAAAATCCATGAGAGTAGTATATGTTATCCGCATAATTCTTCTTACCATCATTGGATTATGGAATAATTATTTCTTTTTGGTATCGAAAACATGTGGTATGGTATCTTAGTTTTATTAGTTTATGGTATCTTAGTTTTAATAGTTGATTGTAAAATCTATCGTTTTTAATTTTCCATTTAAAATCATTGCATCCAAAAGTAAGAAGAAAGGTAGAAGAAAGTGTAATAATCCTTACCATAGAAATTGAATCACAACAATGATATTATTTCTCCTTCACTGGTTTGTTTTACCCTATTGCAACACATGCATATATCTTATTTGATATGGAAATTTTTTGTACTATTTATCTTCATAGAGATGGATTTAGGTTAACTTGGACTGAAAGATTATCGTAACACAACTGCAGCATAAATTGTTGGAGGTTCAACTTTGTAGAATAAAATGGGACAAAATATTAGATCATAGTTCAAAAAAGGGCACTGGTGACATATATGAGAAATAGAGACAACTGGAAAATACAATCTGGATGATATTATTGATGTGATTTATTCTTGCACATATTTTTTGGAATTCATGTTGAAAACTACCATGCCTCAGATAGCAAAGCAAATTGAAGGATATTTGTGTTGTTTGAGAGGTAAATCTTACATCATCGGGCATTGTTTGCTTTGGAAATTCTCAGTTACCAAAGTTTCTATTATCAAAGGTTTTCTAGGCATTAAAGTCCTTCAAGGATTTGAATATAAATGTAGATTATGATTTCTTACAAATCCATACTGTTGATTATGGGAAAATCACTGAAATAGTTTAGGCCCACCTTGTTAATTGTCAAGAAAGCTATACCACTTGAAACACCAAGTTGGGAAAAAGAAAAAATGATCTCTTGAACTACTTCTCCATATAGAAATGAGAAATGGAAACTGGACAGAGTGAGAAACCAGGATAGAGGGTGTCAGGACATAAGGAACATGAACCCTCGTCTGCATATGTTATGCATATAAAATCAATTAGTAATGTACTAATGTAGTGTCAATACAAGAACAGAAAAAAGATTGGGAATTGAAACATAAAGAAGAACGAACCTCTTTGTCATATTTTTGGTAACATGCATCACACTGACAAATAAACATCTAGCATGATTGCATCCAATTGATGGATTCTAGGCATTCCTTTGTAATTCTGTATTTTTTAGCACCACATTTTCATTTCCAGTCGATTTGTCCTTCTGCATAGAGTGCTTGCAGACATTATTTTGGTTATGTATAAGATTCATTTGCTACTTGTATTCAATTACAGAATTTTCCAATGAGGTTATGTTTTAATCATGAGTGCAATGGCTTCTCAACTCTCTCACTAGGGTTCCAATCCCCCTCAAGGCATGTGCTTGAGTGTCCTCTAGTTTTTCAAATCATCACTTTAAAGAAAAAAAATACTAATATTTGGTTGTTTACATCATGACATATTGGAATCAATAATATGGTCTACATTATATCACTTGGTTGTCATGCTACTAGAATGCAGATATCAATGGAATCAAATCAACATCTGATATAACTTATCAGAGAGTTATTTTGACTTCCTAAGGAGATTCATACTTCCCAAAAATGATACTCAAATTTAAAATCTTCTCTTGAAATATAACTCTTTCATAAATTAGTTGGTGGCTGAAGCATAAAAATCAACTTGCAGTAATAACACCAACTATAGGAATTATGGATAATCTAAGACAGATAGGAAGATTTCAACTTAGGATATTTATAATAGCACGCGAGTCTCCAATAGTATAGAAGGTTGAGAGAGCTTTCAGTATCTGAGACACTTAAATTAGACTAAACTTACTATAACATATAGCTACATTCATAAGGCATTTGATTCTCTTATTTGCATCCTATTTTTCCTTTATACCTTTTTCCATATTTTAGTACTTTGTGCCTATCTGGGACGAGTATTTGACAATCATATCCATACAAAAAGTAATTTACTACCAATGGGATCATAGTTTAGTGTTGATGTTAGAGCTGCATTCAGATTTGATTCTCTTATTTGCATCCTATTTTTACTTGATACTTTTTTCCAATATGGGTTGAGTAATTGACAATCATATCCATACAAAAAGTAATTTACTACCAATGGTATCACTGTTCAGTGGTGAAGATGGTGTAATGTTGGGCCACTCACCAATGGTCTTTTTGCTAATACTCATTTTATATTAAATAGAAGAATCCCTTTCAGCTTGGTACAAGTCTCAGGTGATTTCAACCAAAAAAATACACTATGTCATGGTACCTTTGCCTAAAGAAATTAATTTACTACCAATGGGATTACTGTTCAATGGTGAAGATGGTTGTAAGTTGGGCTGCTCCTACCAATGTTCATTTTTCTATTAAATATGAAGAAACCCTTTTGGCTTGGTACAAGTCCTGGGTGATTCTAAAAAACATGGTTTCATGGTAGCTTTTCCTAGAGAAAATACTTGTAATTTTCTAATTAGTGGTTTATTCTTTGAGGGAAGTTTCACCCATGAAAATTGATTGCTTTTGTAATCTCACATATTTAAGCCAATTCTAACGCTACTTTTGTAATCTCATATATTTAAAAGCAAAGTTGTTTTAACTACTATATTATGATCAGCAGGTCATTAGAAGTACTCATCTTTGGAATTGAATGCTTGTATATATATTATCAGCTGAAATGCTTAAATTTGGATTTCCTTTGAGTGATGCACTAGGGCATCAAACAAGGGGAGGGTTAAGGCTGAGTTTAATGATTGTCACAATGCTTTATCTGTCATCTTGGGTGATATGAATTAGTATCAAAGTTGACAAGTAACATCCCACTCTTCCAATGATGTGGAGTTTTATTGAAACTAGACACTTTGTGCTGCTAAACAAGTATATGAATACAATCTCTTGCAAAAAAATGAAAATCCACTCAATGGAACCCAATATAATCACTTTATGCAATGTGTAGAATTCATGACTGAACAAACATTTTCAATGACATCTGAGAAGAAAGAAAAATTAAGGGGAGATCTATGTATTTGTTACTCTTTTGACTCCACTGCTTGGCCCAAGCAAGCTTCATACTTGGATATTTTTTCTGCTTGGTCTACTAACTTTGAATGAACAATATTAATTTACTTTGGAAGTATGGTTGCCTAAAGGCTACATTTTCATTTGTTGTTACATAGATTGGACCTCAAGAGATCTTGGTTGTTGGTGGAGACGAAGATGATCCATCCATCCAGAGTAGTGTTGAAGAAGCAAGCTGGGAAACAGTAGATTCTGATTTAGCCGAAGAAGCAAGCTCGAAAACAGTGGATTCTGATTTAGCTGAGTTGATAGATAGTAAAATTGATATAAAACATACAAAAGACAATATGGTGCATAGCTTACCTAGTTATAGTATTCATGTGTCATGTCAGTTCAAACATTTTGATAGTGTAAAGGACGCAGTTGATCACTGATCACTACTATTAGAATGAAACAGGCCAGGTACATTTACGGAAAGGCATTCTTTTCTTATCCCTTTACGGAGGGTCGTGGTTGTCGAAGTATCTAGGACTCCATATCATAATGGGATTTTCTTCTTTGATATTCATTTTCCATTCCAGTATCCTGATGGACCACCTATAAGCACATTATTGCAATTGTAAGATTTGAAACTGAAATTGTTATCTAAGTTTTGTTTTGATATTCAATATGGAAATATCTAATGGGTTTATATTGGTTTTTAATTAATTTGCAGTTGGTATACTACAATTCGGGTGGACTAAGGTTGAATCCAAATATGTATGAGAGTGGGAAATTTTGCCTCAATCTTTTAAACACCTGGACAAGAAAAGGAAATGAAGTCTAGAACCCAACATCATCAAACATTCTACTAATCCTTGTTTCCATTCAAGGACTAGTACTAAATGCAAAGCTTTACTTTAATGAACCTGGATATGAAAAGCAGAATGGTTCAGTTGAAGGGGAGAAGAACTTAGGAAACCTCTGAAAATATTTACCTGTGTTCAAAAGGAGGTTAGCTACAACATCATTAACTCTATATTTGTGGTCATCTTTACGCCAGACTTTAATGTTGTATATTAGATCTTTAAAATATTATTTGTGTTGTTAGTAAACTGAACTCATTGATATTATGATATATATAGATATTATATTTTGTGGTTTGGATTTATAAGTACAAGTTGTAAGTTTGAGTCTACCATATACTTGGCACATGTAAATCACATATGAACCTGAGGTTCAACTCATAAACTAAAATTTGAAATGCTATGGAACTCATGAAATAAGTGTTCATGTAGAATCACTCAAAGTGTTTAGAAAATATCCCATGCTAAAGCATATGCATTGGCTTAAAGGTTGACTTAGATCTAGACCCATAGTGGGCTAAGAGTTCACTTTGATTATGTTTGAGATCCTACAGTGCTATCAGAGTTGTGCATTTTTCTATCCCGATGGGTTGTTGATGATAAGTACTTTCAGACTAGTTGTTGAGTGACCAACATAAGTACTTTCAGACAACTTGTTGAGAGACCAACACTTAATAATTCCAGTCTAAAGAGTTGTTCATTGGAAAAGATGAAGTCTAATCAAGAACTCATGGAAAAAATGTTGCAAGTCTTACATGGATATCAAAATAATCTAACATCATTGTTAGAGAATCCAAAGTTATTGGAACCTTGTGCATCAATTGGGAAGGAGGAAATGGGATTCTAGTTTGAAGTGGTTGGCGGTCTAAATATCATGCCGATGATTTTTTAATTGAAATTTTTGTCAAGTCAACTACTCATGTTGTGGATGTGTGCCATGAATTTGACAAAACTATAGCCTTTGATCCACCATTAGAGTTGTTCTATGAGGATAATGACCCCAATGCACATCATGAAAACAAATTAGAAAAATTGGTTGAGAAGGATTGTTCCCATGAGCCACATCTGTTAGTAGAGGCACAACCTCTGATTTTTTTTTAAACCATACAATTTCCCATTAGATTTTCAATGCCATGTAGCCACATCTAACAAGGTTTCCAAAGAGCCAACGAGAGCAACCATCGAACCACCGATGAGTACTCATCGCAAATTCGACCACTTCTCGTCAATTTTTTCGATGACCAGTTGCCTCATCCGACGAGGCGGCCATACCTCCAATAAGAGAGCCCATTGGACAACTGACGAGGTGGCCATACCTCTGAAAAGGGAGCCCATCGGACAACCAACAAGGTGGCCATACCTCTAATAAGAGACCCCATCGGACAACCAATGAGACAACATCAAAAAATTGACAACCCATTCCTGTAATTGGACGGCACATTCCTGAATTTCCACTAAAGAACTGTCTGACATTCGACAAGGAATAGTTGAATTTTCGACGATGATAAGTTGGATTTTTCATGAGCTAACGTCGAACATAAGTCAGATATTTGATGAGGAGAAGTCGGATATTTGACGAGGAGAAGTCGTATTTGTGACGAACTGAAGTTAGACATTCGACGACCTAGTGGTGAAAGATTTTGTCTTAGTCCATTGAAAAATCGATAGGTATTGGCATGTCATCGAATATCCGACATTCTGCCATCAACGACAAAAAAAATTTAGGTTGTCGAATAACCGATAGGCAATTGTCAAATTTCAGACATGGAAGCCGAAGGATTTTGGGCTCAAATTTTGTTGTGCAAGTGTGCAGAAGGAGAGTGGCTCACAGGCCAAAAAGCAATCTCTAAAACCAAACTGCAAGAGTGTGTTACAGCAGATGGGTCTGCAACAAAGTGGCTATAAATCCAATAATAAGAACTACCTAGAAATAAAATTGACTCACTAACCTATGGGGTATGAGTGTAAGCAAACTCCTAGCTACAATATGGAAGCCACTCACAAATTGCATCCTCAACAGGGTGATGAAATCCCATTCATACAATACAAAATGGAAGAATAATAGGCTAAGAGAATCCCACTACCAAGAGGGACCTTCGGGTAAAAGAGACCTATATAGAATGGAAACTAGGCTACCTCGTTCATGACAGATTCAGAGTGGTTTAACGTCACTTACTCCCTTTGGACCTCGAAACCCGGTATACTTCGGCATGTACGAGGAGGACTATGAAGGGTTATCCTTTGGTGCAAAGTGGAGTGTAGTATTTCACTAAAACCCCTTCGTTGTGGCTTACTCCCGCAGAGTGGGGGGGACTCCGATAGACTTGTTCTGACCATTTCAACAAGTAAAAGAGGATTTTGGTCCCCTAATGGACAACAACTATGTCTCAATATGTGAGTGACAAAGGGGTGTTGTTTGGATGCCTATCCCCATTGTCCTAACTTAGCTACAAGATTGTTTTGGTTCTCAAATGAGGTTACAATGTTGGTTGTATAAAGTTAATTTTTTAGGCTAGCTTGGGGTCATGAACCAAGCATTTTGTCTTTAGGGTGTGAGATGTGTGCAAATGATGTGTATAAACCCCAACGATATCATGGCCAAGATGCAACAATCTCACGAATGGGATGCAAATACAGATAAATAATAGTAAATGACAATAAATATCATGAAAAATAACTATTTCTTATAGAAAATAAAATAAACATAAGTAAATGAGGACATAAGGAATTGATCAAGGTGTAGGAAACACACAAGGAGTCTCAACTACAAATCCCGACTCAAGAGGCTCACATACAAGGCAAATAGGACCTCAAAACAAACCAAGGGATTGTAATGGATCATATCCGGATAAAAACAGGTCACGAAGGGGTAAAACACAAACAGGGGGTCTGGAACAAGGATCTCAAACACTGAAAAGGACTGAATAATTGTAGGTCACACATGTCGGTAGAATAGGAACGATCGGGGGTCGCATGGAACTGGTAAAAGGTTGTGATCAAGGTATAAAAACAATCGAAAGAATCAGGTCACATAAAACTAGGGAGTGAGCATGACAGGTCTCATAAAACTAGGCCATAATAGCAATCGGGGTCGCTCCGAACGCTAGTACAAGCACGATCTAGATTTTTGGTCCTACACACTTATTAGGGAAAAAGGCACGACCAGGGTCATGCTTATTAGGAAGAAAGGTGTGACTAGGTCACATATTTCTAACAAATAAGTGCGACTCAGCTGGAACTACAATTTTTTAGAAAAAGGCTTCCAGCTTGGACCAGGGGGCATGCACTGAGGCAATTAGGATGGTTCAAATATTCCTCGAGAGCGTTAGATCTAAGACGACTAAAGGTACAAACCAGTAGGAACACCTACAAAATAAAATATCCAAAAGGATCGACCGAGTGGAATCGCCAAAACTGTACTGGGGATTTCTCCCCTACTACGTGCAGAAGCACCTACCCTAGATTGTCCAGATCATAGGGTAGAGTTCAACAATGGAAACGGGAAGAAACAACAAAAATAATAATATTTTTTAGATATTTTCAAATATATTCTACTAACTAACAAACATAAAAGAACTCATACCTTTTTCCATAATGTGGGCCACCATAGCCTTCAGAGGAAATTGTCCCACACCTCCACAGTTTGGGTCTCTAGTCTCGTCCATGAACGATTCTCAAATGAGGAATGGATCCAAATGGGTATTGTTGACCTGGGAAAGGAGCATAAGGAAGAAGTTCATGCACAAGCAAAGAAGGTGTGTCGTGCGCACGACAGAAAGAAAGGAATGTCGCGAAGGAAGCAAAGTACCAACGCAGGAAGAATGGAGAGGCACACAACGAAGGAAAGGAAAACGCATGAGCGTGCAGGTGATAACGTCCAGAAAGCAACAAGTACAGAATCCATATCATGGCCGTTTAAGGTAGCGTAAGCCTACAGCAACACACGTACAAGGGAATATTTGTAATTCAAGCCGATAGTGCCTCATGTCAAGTCATAATCACCACAGCTATATCCTGAGGGGCGGATGATGGTGAAAGTTAACACATTGCATGTATGTAGTCAACCATGCATGGTCATGTAAAATAGTATAAATAGGACGGATTCAATGGTAAAAGGGTTGGTCTTAATTATGTTTACGTTGGTTGTAATTATGTTTTAGGTTAGTTTTTTTATAGTAAGAAGGTTGTCTTTCCAGTTATAGTTTTGGTTGTTCATTGGAGATCCATGGTGAAGGACACCATTTTGTTGTAATGTTGTAGATATTAGAGGAAGAGTCTGGTAGCGATAGGAGGCTATTGATCCATTGGATTTGGCTGCTCTGTGCGCAGACCACTAGGAGTAGAGGTAGGGTAGAAGAAAAAACCAGAGAGCATGAGAACCATAAGCCTGAGTATTAAAGACATATCATAAGATCAGTCTACCTCCTGCAGACTACAAGGTGCTATATTATTTTCTCATGCTAGATGAAGAGAACCTTGGTGGTTTTTCCCAGATGGGTTTCCATGTTATCTCTTGTGTTTGAATGGATGATTAATGTTGTGAATGTTGTTGTGAATGGTTGTTATTTTCTTTTTGTATAATGCTGAAATATTGATTAAATGCTTGATTTTATACTGCAATCAGTAGATGAATGTTTGGGAAGGTGTCATTGAAATATATGTATATATCATCCTATGCGTTTCAGTCTTAATTCACAACGTAAGTCGTAGAAGGTCTGTTAGTATGATTCATCTGCGTCACACAGGTTGCACCAGTTCTGAGGTTGAGAACAAGGATAAGTTGCGCACGATGACATATAGTTGTGCTCAGTCGCGCAAGGCTGACTCCTCCATCCAGCCATCTTGTTTCCTTCGTTGAGCTCCTTGGTTGCGCACCAAGGGACTATAATCCCTCGACAATCGTAGAAACATGGTTCTAGCTGTTACCCATTGAAGAGATATCTCATGTGAGACTGTGCCTACTTTGCAGGTGTTGCCGACAAGGCTTTCTCTGTCAGGCCAGTATCTTAGGTATTTTTTGGGTTGACGGGCTGCACAGAACCTGGGTCGCGCGAGTTAGGGAAAGTGGCCAATAAATGGTTCCATTGTCATGACCCTATTGATCAAATAAGGGGAAATTTTGCGTCACCCGACGAAGGAGGAGGTAGAAGGCTGGCTGGATTCTAAAACACTAGCGTTCACGCAAGAAGAGAGTGTAGGGACACAGTTGAGCGCTGAGAACTGGATAGACGAATATATATATTCTGATATTCATGATATCTTCTTTGTCAAGATCCCCATTTTACTGCATGAATGGTTTTCAACATTGGTGACTAAGCAGACAAATTTTCAAAGAAGAGAGACTGTCGAGTGGAGCGATCAGTTGGTTCATGAGGTAACCAGTGTAAGTAACCCTATTTCTAGAACTATTGATTTTTGGGTTGACAGTATATTGTAAGGATATATTACTGAGTTTGCAGTTGATACTATAACCTCATATAGTGAAACTGAAAGAAATGTTTTCCAAGGACCCCAAAGAAGATACTTGTTACGTATCAGTACATGGATAAAAATGCTTGCCTATGAGAAGGGTATTTTGCAGCTGAGTAGTTGAGTTGCGTACCTAAGAAAGAGGCTATGTTGTGGATGACCTATTAAGAAGATGGGGAAGGGTGAGTTGAAATGTTCCCAGGAAGTAAAAAACCTAAATTAGAAGTTTGAGTCCTAAGGAGTCGTAGAATATTCCAATTATGAAAGAGAAGGAAAACCGAAAGGGGACGAAGGAATCCTAGCTTGTTTGAGGAGAACAAACACAAACTTCGGTCATGTGAAGATGAAGGGTATTGCGATGAAGAAGAGGACTATAGCCCAATTTTGAAAGGACCAAAAGATTCTGAGGATTCTGAGGAAACGTCGAGGTCAAGACGTAACTACATAACACCAGTAATATCACCAGAGGTAAGATCTAGAGTTTCATCCCCAAAAAGGATTGCTAATACAGATAGTGCTAGCCCTGTGACTAGTGTGTGAGAAGTTACACCCCCTTTGAATTATGAACCAGAAAACCCCGACGCCAACTTAATGGCTGTGAGAGATGTCTAGTTACCCACATTCAATGGGAATGGAACGGAAGACCCAAAGAAACATTGGTTCCTCTGTGAAGTTGTTTGGATGATATGTTTAGTCCATAATGTGGATATAAAGAAGTCATAGATGATCACGAACTTGAGGGGTCGTGCGCTGGATTGGTTCATGAAGTCCTATGATGCACCAATAGAAATAGCACAAATGACCCTTGAAGAGATCCGAGCTGCAATGATCTCTAAGTTCAGGAAACCTAAATTGGAGTCGCAGTGTATTACTGAGATCAAAGAAATCAAACAAGCACTGGCAGAAACGGTATGGGATTTTGACCAATGGTTTAAAACACTAATGGCCAAGGTAAGCTTCCAGATTTCCAATGTGCAACATAAAGAGTGGTTTATTGCTATGCTACTACCACAAATTCTAGGGCCATTAATGCAGTAGATGTTAAATTTTCATATGCTAAGCTATATCATTAGTATTTCATTTCGATTTCATAACAAAAGCATATAAACAGGATCACTGAAAGATAGAAAAGCACAACCATACAAAAGGAGAACACAAATATTTATCCTAGGAAAACCCTAAAGGGAAAAACCCAGCAAAAGCTTCCTCAATATAGATTCCCCAAAATATAAAAGATAAAACCAACAAGGAGATCAAAGCCTGATCCTCCTCCTTCTCCAGCTAAGTCTCTTCTCCACTAATGCACTACACAAGTGAGAGTGTGTGTGTCTCAAATGAGGAGCACCACACCTCTATTTATATTCATCCGGTCACTTGAATTAACTCATCTGACATGTAGGCTCAAGTTAATCATGTAGGCTCGAGTTACACATGTAGGCTCAAGTAACCACACTGGGGTGCTAATGACCCACCTTTACAAATAGAGGGGACAACCTCATGACTCTTATTAGTTCTTCCGATTAGAAGAATCGGGGTACAAGATAATACAAGTGGTTCTCCCGGTAGGACCATCGGGGACCAAAAAAGATACATATAGAATATTCTTCGAAGTTACAATATTTAAACACTCCCCCTTAACGAGAAGGGTATTCTACAACAACATCAACAAAAACAATAGTAGGAGAGGACATCATCAACATCATCAGGGTAACACATCTATAAATCATTGAAATATTTTCAACATCATATAGTATTTGTCTTCAATATTCGACAACAGCAACTTCTTTAATCAACACCAGCAACATCTTCAACACTTTGACCTTTCGATCAGCAACATCTTTAGTACTTTGACCTTTCGATCAGCAACATCTTCAGCACTTAGACCTTTCAATCAGTAGCAACATCTTCAGCACTTTGACCTTTTGATCAACAACATCTTTAGCACTTTGACCTTTCGATCAGCAACATCTTCAGCACTTAGACCTTTCGATCAGCAGCAACATCTTCAGCACTTTGACCTTTCAATCAGCAACATAATCACATTCTTATTAGTAACATTGTGATCAGCACCATCATCATACTTCAACTCTCGAATAGAATCATCATCATCATATTCTAATCTTTTGATCAGTATGTCGTCATCATCACATACTGATCATCATCATCGTCACACTCTGATCTTTCGATCAGTACATCATCATTATCATACTCTTGATCATTCAATCAGTGCATCATCATCATACTTTGATATTTTGATCAGTACATCATCATCATCATAAAAACATCATCATCATCAAAACATCAACATCATCAAAACATCATTATGATCAAAACATTCAACATCATCAAAACATCAACATCATCAAAACATCATTATGATCAAAACATTCAACATCATCAAAACATCAAAATATCATCATCATCACACTCCGATCTTTCGATCAGTACATCATCATCATCATAAAATCATTATCGTCAAAACATCAACATCATCAAACATCAACATGATCCTTCTTTTCAGAATTACGGGATCAACATGTCTGTGGTACTCAGACGATCCTTCCTATCGGAATTATGGGATTTAAGTCTTTACGGAGTTACTAACGATCCTTCCTTTCGGAATTATGGGATCAACACATTTGTGGAGCTCAGACGATCCTTCCTTTCGGAATTACAGGATCAAGTCTTTACGGAGCTACTAATGATCCTTCCTTTCAGAATTATGGGATTTAGGTCTTTACGGAGTTGCTAACGATCCTTCCTTTCAGAATTACAGGATCAACACATTTGTGGAACTCAGACAATCCTTCCTATTGGAATTACATGATCAACACATCTGTGGAACTCAGACAATCCTTCCTATTGGAATTACAGGATCAAGTCTTTACGGAGCTACCAACGATCCTTCCTTTCGGAATTACAGGATTTAGGTCTTTACAGAGTTACTGATGATCCTTCCTTTCAGAATTACGGGATCAACACATCTGTGGAACTCAGACAATCCTTCCTATTGGAATTACGGGATCAATTCAATGATCCTTCCTTTCGGAATTACGGGATTTAGGTCTTTACGAAGTTACTAACGATCCTTCCTTTCGGAATTATGGAATCAACACAGTTGTGGAACTCATAAAATCCTTCCTATTGGAATTACGGGATCAACACACGTTCTCGAGTACCGAAGTCACCGTATCCGTTCTGAACCGAAGTTCGATGATGATACAATCCTACCACCTTCTCGATGACCAAAGTTCACCGGATCCATTCTGAACCGAAGTCCAAGGATGATACAATCCTGCCACCTTCTCGATGACCGAAGTTCACCGGATCCATTCTAAACTAAATTCTAAGGATGATACAATCCTGCCACCTTCTCGATGACCAAAGTTCATCGGATCCATTCTGAACTGAAGTCCAAGGATGATACAATCCTACCACCTTCTTGATGACCGAAGTTCACCGGATCCGTTCTGAACCAAAGTTCAAGGATGATACAATCCTACCACATTCCCAATGACCGAAGTTACACTGGATCCGTTCTGAACCGAAGTTCAAGGATGATACAATCCTACCACATTCTCGATGACCGAAGTCACCGGATCACTTCTGGACATAAGTCCCAGGATGATACAATCCCTCTTCATTATCTAATACTGAGGTCTCCAGGTCATTTTTGGGCAAGTTCCCAGGGATGATACAATCCCACTGCAACATCACTACTCCCCCTTTCGGGGAAGGTCTTTTCGAACCACACCAATCTTGTCTCAAAAGTGTTCGAACTTTACTCGAGACAGAGGTTTCGTCAACACATCATCATCTACATCTTCAGTATGTGGATACTGAACTATCACCATCTATATCTCCAGTATGTGAATACTGAAAGCATCATTACCTCTATATTCAATATAGAAATATGGAATCACCATCATCTGAATCTACAGTATTTAAATATTGAAACATCATCTATATCTTCAGTATGAGAATACTGAAATCATCATCATCTATATCTTCAGTATGAGAATACTGAAATCATCATCATCTATATCTTCAGATGGGAATGCCGGAACATCATCATCTGCATCTTTATCTTGTATGTATAAATATCGTATTTCTATGTGTTACGATAGAACACAGGGCTCTCTATTATCACAACTCTCGTTATCACATAGAATCAATGTAGTATCCATCTTCAGGTCAAGGATACCTGATATCAGCTTCCGAAGCCATATGGCTTCACAACTTAGCAGAGCAATCTGCTATGTATTCTACTTTTGTTGTTCTAAGAGAAATATTGGACTGTTTCCTGCTAAACCATGAACTCATAGAAAACCCCAAACAAAAGCATCTACTTGGTGTGCTTTTCCTATCTAAGATACTTCTAGCCCAATCTGCATCTGTATAGCCATAAAATCTGTAGTCATGGTTTCCATCATAGTATAGACCAAAGTCTATAGTCCCTTTCAGATATCCCATCACATGTTTTGCAGCTACTAGGTGAACCCATCTTGGTTGATAAAAGATATTGACTTAAGGTGTTCACAGCAAAACAAATGTCTGGTCTGGTATTTGTTAAGTACATCAATGACCCAATGATCTATCTGTAATGAGTCACATCTACTAACTCTTATGATTCATCATCTAACAGCTTCAGGTTGGAGTCCATGGGTGTGGCCATGGCTTTGCATTCCAACATATTTAATCTCTTCAATATCTCTACCGCATACTTTCCCTGATTGAGAAATATTTCTTCTGAACTTTTTCATATTTCTAGACCTAGGAAATAGTGCATTAACCCAAGGTCTTTCATCTCAAATTCTTCTGCTAGTTTCTTCTTTCTTTCCATGATCAGTTTCTCCTTCCCTGTCAAGAATAAGTCATCCACATATAATAACAGGATGACAGGTTCATCTTCTACAACCTTGAGATAAAGGTTAGGATCAACTTTACTCTTGGTAAAACCCATAATTGATAGGAAACTACCATACCAAGCTCTGGGAGCTTGCTTCATGCCATAGAGGCCCTTCTTCAACTTACATATATGATTCCATATGTCTTCAAATTCATATCCTTTCAATGTAAAACTCTTCCCCAATCATACCATTAAGGAAGGATTGTCTTTACTTCATCATGGAAGCAACTACCATCATAGTTCTGAAGGAAGTGTACCTTGCTTCCTGGAGTAAGTGTATCTTCAAAATTAATTCCCTCTTTCTTATAGAAACCTCTAGCCACAAGTCTTTCCTTAATTCTATCAGCGACATATTTTATATTGCAAATCCATTTGTAAGATACCACATAATTGCTTTCTGGTTTGCGTACATCATCATAACATTTTCCATGAGTTCGTCTTGTCAGATCATCAACATATCCTAGTCTTCTGCATTCAACTTTGAAGGTTGGAACCCACTTTACTCTTTTTAAAGTCTCGATCCATTAGGAAGTTTTCCATCATGTCGTACCGTGTCGAACTCAGATATCTTCTGTAGTCACTTCCCCTGAAGTGGAGTATTATCTTCCTTCTTCATTCTGTATAGGTGATTCTATGCTTGATATATACTGGTCAATAGAGTATTTCATGTCATAGTCTATTCTTTTCGAGGCAAGTCACAAACCTTGCTTTGTACACTTGTTCTTGTAGATCCATATGGAGGATACTACGTACTTCCCTTTATGTCTTCAAATCATATCGTATACATCATTCCCCATGATCAATTGTTATTATTTGATCATAGCTTCTTTCATAGAATTCTTTTCTTCATCTTTAGTTATCTCTCCTACCCATGGTGGTCTTCATCCTTCGAGGTGGATCTACCGCTCTCTGAAGCTTTTTCTTCCATCATGATATCTCTGACCCTGGGAGCTTCAGATTTTATTGGAGTGAATCTTGAATTGTCATCACTTGTTCTTCGGAACAAGTCTCATCCTTCTTGTAGGAGGTTGTACAGGACCTTTCCTACAATTCAAATGCACCATTTTCATGGTTAGAACTATTTCATAAAACATATGCATAATGACAAATTCTTATGCATCATGCAACTATTTAGCCAATACAACATTCATCCATATCTCACAGAAACTTTCTATATTCCTTCCATCTCTACCATGACATCATTGAGATTGTGCACTAATCCAAATAGGTTTCATTCTAGATAAGTAACAATGGAGATTTGTATAGAACCATGAGCTATTTACCCATCACATGAATGAAAACAACACATCAACTGAATATAATCAAATGCATAACAAAACAATATCATTAAATGACAATTGAATACTTATCTTTTGTTTGTTTCATGGGTAGACTCCTTCTTGATCATTCTTCTTCATCATCTTCTTCATCCATGAAATCATCATTTCTTATCCAAATGATAATATGGATAAGAGGTTCGTCAAGAATTGAGTTCTTCATATTCCTCATCGCTTGAGGGATCTTCTTTGAATGGTGAGAGCTTGATATTCAATTTGCTCCCATATTTCTTCTTCTATTCTTATGAGACGAGCTTCTTCTTCTTCCCAGAGTCAACTGAAAGTAATCACTTCCTTTTGGCACACATTCCTCACATGAATGAATCCCATGATCATTGGAGGCCATTCTCTGCTTCTTCTTCTACTGCTTCGAGATGTTATGCATCCTGGATCTTCACATTCTTCAACTGTTTTCTCAAATCCATATTTTGAATTATGTTCTTATCTTCAAATAGCTTGATCAAGGAATCAAACATCTTCAGTTTCTTTAGGGAAGACACTTTTGGTACAAGTTGATCTGTGATTGAATCAACAATGATCTTCTTGGCCTTGATCAAGTTCTTCTTGTGTAAGGCTTTAAGGCTCACCTCCCTCTAGAACTGGAACCTCTCTACTCATGTAGGTGTCCAATTCATTTTCTTCAGAGAGATCAAATACTTCCATGCTTGGAAGTTTTAAACTTCACCAAGATTATCATCAAGCTGATGTGATATATCACTTTGAAATGAGAACCTCAAATGCAAATAGCAAAAGATTAGATCTTACCGATTTGAGGTGTCCGTCCTGCTTCCGGAGCTAGCTGATCTAGGGTTTGTCAGAGAAACCCTAATTTTCAAAAACTTCAAATCTTTCATATTTGATTAGATAGAAAGATATATCTCTTAAAATGGATCTTTCCAATGTACTCCTTTTCTGAAAACAGTGGAGGGAAGCTCCTAGAATAGGAAGCCCTAGTTTTCCAATTTCTTCTACAGAAATGTCTATTACTATTTCTGAGATATCTCCGAAATTAATACTCCTTTGTGTCTAACATTTTTAACTGAGGTAACCTCTCATGTCCCAGATCCAACACCATAGGTTTTATCAGAATTGGTTTCACCAATTGGGCTTTATGATCATTTTCCCAAGGTGACCTGTTACAGGACTGTTCAGAACAGTGAAGTTGTACGACATGCCACATGTCATTGGTTCATCTTCAGGTTTGGAAATTCAGATAAAATAAATTACATTCCGTGCTCTTTCCAGAACATCTTTAGAAATTCCATTTGGACCTCTGTATCCCACGCTACAGTAATTCTCCCCAAGTGTCCTGTTTAGGGATGAATTCTGGAAGAGGCTGGAACCCTAACTTGGAGGGATCATATCTCCCAGAATGTAGCAAATCGGAGGCTGAATTTTGGACACAGTGTAAATCAGGATTTTATATTCGGCCTCTGCAATTTTCAACTCCTGATCCTTTGCCAATCGCAGGGTATAGCGAATGTACCAAAACGTAGTATTTTTAATATTTAGGGTTTTTCCAAATAGGGGTCAAACTAGGGTTTGACTTTCCTGGAGTTTCACCCAACCAAATTTCTTGATCCAGGTCTCTAAACTTCGATTTTGATGAGGAGAACAATCCTATTCTAGGCTCACTCAAAAATTCTTCTTTTGTAGAAATCCCTAAGCTTCTGCACCAAAACTGAAAATGCTCAGAATCAAATTCTGCTTCGACAGAAAGATGCGCCCTTCAATAGAGAGTCAGTCTAGCCTTCTTTTGCTGATCGATCATGGATAGAGACCAAAAAAATAAGAAGCCATAGATTATTTAGATACATAATGTCTTCTTTCAGGGTGGCTCTAATACCATGTTAAATTTTCATATGCTAAGCTAGATCATTAGTATTTCATTTCTATTTCATAACAAAAGCATATAAACAGGATCACTGAAAGATAGACAAGCACAACCATACAAAAGGAGAACACGAAGATTTATCCTGGGAAAACCCTAAAGGGAAAAACCCGGCAAAAGCTTCCTCAATATAGATGCCCCAAAAGATAAAAGATAAAACCAACAAGGAGATCAAACCCTGATCCTCCTCCTTCTCCAGCTACTTCTCTTCTCCACTAATGTGCTACACAAGTGAGAGTGTGTGTGTCTCAAATGAGGAGCACCACATCTCTATTTATATTCATCCGTTCACTTGAATTAACTCATCCGACATGTAGGATCGAGTTAATCATGTAGGCTCGAGTTACACATGTAGGCTCAAGTAACCACACTGGGGTACTAATGACCCACCTTTACAAATAGAGGGGACAACCTCATGACTCTTATTAGTTCTTCTGATTAGAAGCATCAGGGTACAAGATAATACAAGTGGTTCTCCTGGTAGGACCATCGGGGACCACAAAAGATACATATAGAATATTCTTTGAAGTTACAATATTTCAATAGTAGAAGATTGAATCACATACAGAAGCACTAGAACTGGCAATGAAGTTAAAGGCTTCTCCCATTGGCGACGGTGCCGTAGGGATGGTGTAGATCCAGTCACAGCTAGCCAATCAAATGATACAAATTCAAGACATTAAGAACGATAAAGAAGCATAAGAAGATTTATGGTGCACAAAATGTAGGATAGATGGACACACTAAGGATAACTGTCCAACCTTCTTGAACTATGTCGCATCAGGTGCACCCAACCCATTAAACGGCCATGGGATACCATGGTGTCGCATATGCCAGTCAAGAGGTCATCATGATGAAGAATGTTTATATTTGGAAAAAGTTGTAAGTACCCCTACAAACCTATTCTGTAAATTTTGTAAATCAGTAGGACATGATGAGAAAGATTGTAGATCATATCAGCTCTTGAAAGAAAAGAATGTCGACACCTACTTAATGAAAAAATGAAGGATTCGCTCAAGCTGAACAAGCGCAAGCCTCATATCATCTTGTGCAGTTCCCACCTAATCAGTACCAACTACAGTACATGATTTAGCCACCTTACGTGCAACAAAACCCCTACCAGCCACACTATCAGTAGAACCAGTACCCACCACAGCAACCACACCCGTAGGGAAGGGGTGGCAAAAAATTCAGAGGAAGAGGTCAAGTTATGTGCTATAACTATGGAAAATTGCATCACTGTTCTAGAGATTGTTTAGAGCCTGTGAAGACATGTTCGTACTATAAGGGATAGGACCATAATGGCAAAAAATTTCCTTACATGGTCACAAAGTGGCAAGCAAGGACCATTGCAGCACCTAACCCTGCATAGAACTTGAACCCGAATATGAATGTGAATGTTCAGATGATTGCAGCTAAACCATGAGAGCTGAATATCATTGCCATAACTCAAGGAGGTGCGATGACTGAAGCAGACTAGGATAAACCGCAAGAGAAATCATAGCCACAAGTGAGGCCAACGGTGCAGAAAAAGGAGCCACTGAATGTTCAAAAACAGAAATAAGTATTATGGGATGTACAATCAGAATTCATAAGCCCAGAAGTACCGTCGACTTCTACAGAAGTCAAGGACATGCCTGAATGGTTTCAACACATATTGCAGAAGAAGGTTCCACCAAAGGTTAGTAAGCTAAGAACCTTTCTGTCAACTTCTTTAACACTAATCCAAGATAAAGATGTTATTGAAGAACTACAAGCAATGATAGAAGAGATACCTGTAGAGCGGCACCCTAAGAAGAAGGTAACCAAGTACGAAAAAAATGTGAAATTGGCCGTGAGTTGAGGATGACTGCGTAGATAGGTGACTACGACATGGATTATATCATCTTAGATCTGGGCTCAAATGTCAATATTTTGACGCGACAAACGTGGGAAAGTATGTGCAAGCCACACTTGGACTAGTCTCCTATCCAATTGTGACTTGCCAATCAGGCGAAGGTCCTACCCATTGGTCGATTGAGTAATGTGCCTATCGATGTTGAAGGATTGTGGACATTCATAGACTTTGAAGTCATTAACATTTTCGATGACACGAACCCATACCCCGCTCTACTAGGAATAGATTGGGCCATAGACAATTAGACCATCATAAATTTCAAGAAAAGGATTCTCTCATTTGAAGATGAGGAAATGAGGGTAGTATCACCCATCGATCCATTAGAGGGACAAAGATACATCAAGCCTATCTATAATGAGGGACACTGTGACTACATCGACCAGATCTACAATGTCATAGCTATGCAGGAAGATTATACCAATCAAACAGCAGATGGAAACTTGAGCTGGAGATGTGCGAGTTCATGTACATATGACTCAGGTGAGGATTTAGAGGTTGGAAATATAGATTACACGAAGTCTCTACGAGAATATGTGCAAGAGTTACAAGGTCTATGCGGCGGGTGGAGAATGAGTCAAGGGAGCTACCCACCTATGAGGGTTTCATAAACACATTGGAAATGACACCTAAAACCTAGTATACCCCTGTGGAGCTGCGACAAGGAACCCAAGATTGAGAGAGATTCGCTAAGCAGGTTGCGCATACATTTGAATTTGCTGACGAGCACCCTACAATTGATGCTGCACTTCAGACAGTAAAGGAGAAGATAGTTGTTGAGATCCCTCTCAAAGATGCTAATTCTCACCAATGCAGCGCAACTAGTCAGTGGTACAGTCTAACCAGAGACCCAAATGATGATATTACTAACATCAACAATATTAGAATCAGAGGGCACACAAGAAGTAGAAGGAAGTATCATTCCAAGTAACCAGTTCCTCCAGCCCTTGAAAATCAAGAAAGTACATATCAGATCACCAAAGAACCTGAAGCTTGCCAATATCAAAGATTATTGGGATGATCAAGTAGTTGCAAAGATCGCGAATCTACTACATGAATATTGGAACCTATTCCCTAGCAACTTCTTAGAGATGAGGGGAATAGTGGGAGACTTAGGGGAGATGAAAATACCCCCTGCAACTAGATGCCAAACCAAGTAAGTAGCGAAAAAAGGCTTCGAATGACCAACATATCAAAATTAAGCCAAACGAAGAAGGAGGACTTGTCTTATGGTATGACAGCAAATTGTTCAAGCACCTGAGTAAGCTAAAGACACATTGGCTAGGGCCATATAGGATCACGTGCATCACTGATATGAATGCAATAAAACTCCAGAATTAGATGGTACCTATGTCGCGGGTATGGTGAACGGCAGTTGCTTGAAGCTATACTACGACACGCATAACATCCTGGGTTTAAATGTGAAAAAAAATGAGAGGCCAGAAGATGTAACCTACTTTGTCATAAGACTAGGACAGAACCACCATAAAAGCACAAGCAACGAAACGTGCAAGAATCAAGACACAGCACAAACTCAAGCAAGGAAGAGGAAGTGCACAGCAAGTATGGAAGGAATCTGCACAGGCCAAGAATTCTGCGTGAAAGAGGAAATTGACACAGAAGGAATATGTGCAAAAAAAGAAAGCAAAGCAAAAATATGATTAGCATGCAGGACAAAGCAAAAAGCGGCAAAAGGATGCAAAAAGAGGGAATGACAGGCTAGCTGGCATTAAACTGCGAATCTCTGACAAAGATTCTGGAAGCTATGATAGCTAAGTGACATTTATTTGACATAGTATGAGGAATAGGGTGGTGTACTTTTTGGTCCCATCACCCATCCTTGGCATAACTACCATAACTAGCCTGACAGGTATAGCACAAAAATTAAGTTGTAGAAGTTAATGAAGAAAGTGTCGACAGAAGCAACCCGGGAGATCGATTAGACCTCGAACTCCTGTCAAGTGATGATTGCAGGATGTAGAGGGCCATATAAATGCTCAGCTTCCCCATCAAGCATTCTGTTATGCATAGTGATACCTAAGAAAAATAAAGCGATGCAATTACACTACTAAACACCACCATCCTTATTCAATTACATCGACGTTCATGGTAATTAACATCCCCAGTGACAGTGAGGCATCGAATGTCAATTTTATCTCTAGTTTCCCCATTGACGAGGAAGTAGAAATACAGTCGCTCAAGGTACAACAACCACAGCAGAAACTAGAGATTGACTGCATGGCAAGAACACACAAACAATAAGAAGCTATAGCACCTAACAGAGAGTTGAGGCGGCCCAATGAGACGCAACCAAGAGAGGCATATAGACCACCACCACCAGTGGAGAAAATGCAAGGCTATGACTGCTCAGGATGAGCGAGGAAAGGCACCTGTTGGTGAGCAAGCAAAAGATGTCATGGACGAAGACGTGCTGCCACAAAGAGCCAAAGGCAGAGCGAGTTGATCTAAATTTCCCACATTGCATTCGGCCAAGGAGAACTGAGGCAAAGGAGGGGGATCTCCCAAAGAAGGCAGTGACTACTCTGGTAGTGCCGTGAATTCCTATAGGAATTCCCGTGCTAAATTATATCCTGCCTGAGTTGGCTAGGTTGAATTTCCATGACTTTGACAGGAAACAGTAGGAAGGACTGCAAATAACAGACTACATGGTCGCAAACCAGTCCGCTACAAGTGACGTCGAGGTGCTCAGGCCAAGGGACTTTCCTGCGCAGGTCTGACCAACATGTTGTTCATGCCTCACTTTGGCCATAGCGTACAAGTCAATACATACGTGAAGCAATTATTGGTCTGCTTCCACAGAGGATTATTATGGTTGGATCAACCATATCCGGTCGACGCTAAGTTAATTTCAAGGATCACTGGCCTCCCGAACGAAGGCGACGATCCTACACCATAGTTGGCCAAGCAAGATGTTAACCCTATCAAGCGGAAGCATAGCCTTCAGGGAGTGGGTTGGGGCTTCTTGATTCGTCCCATCTAGGAAAAAAGTGTGCGTGTCGCTGTAAAGATCCTATCTTGTAAGATTCTCCACAAGATGATACCCAATCAATGTTCCACAGTGGTGGTGGAACTCACAGATTTATGCGCACTAGGGGGAGTATTTAATTGGTCATGGTACCTACTAAACGAACTCATATACGATGAGATGCAGGCCCAATACAAGGACACTTAAAAATTCCATCATTCCTGGCTGCTGATCTTGATTTCGTTCACTGTGTGGGGTAACCCGCCAGACTACGTCCAGATGGATGTCCCACTACCTTGCCTTGGTGCAGGGTACCAAAATTTGTGGGAAGACAAAGTGGACAGCAATCAGCAGAAGGATAACAACATTGCATTCTTTGTGCACACAGAGGCGTCCCGTAATGTTTTCCACCAATCCCACAGAATCCGCACTGCGACAGTACACAGGTACGCCACATTCATCAAGTTTTAAGCTGACGCACATAATATGACCTTGCTTCCAACAAAGGACCCATTTAAGCAGGTGCACCATATGGACTTCATGGTGACAAATGAGGACGTGGATGCAATTATTAATCTTGGCCGGAGGAATGGTGCAGACCACTTCCCACTAGGAGAGCCACTTCCTAAAGAGCAGAATGCAGAGGAACCGCCACTTAACCAAGTTAATGGCGAAGAGCATGAAGGTGACGACAACCAAGATGATCCATCATAGGAACACAATGAGGACGATGATAATATTGATGACTTAGACCATCATGCATTAGAGCACCCCCCAATTCAAGAGCATGCACAGACACAGACACATGCACAGCAAGAAGAGGGCCACTCGTCCCACAAGAAGCAGAAAGCCGACAGAACAACGAACATGAATACATTGATTGAAGATGATCTACAAGAACTTGCCAACACTGTTGCTAAGGTCACGCAAGATAACCTTGCTAGTCTGAGGGCGCATCAAGTCATTAGAGGAAATTTGGGGTCTAAAATGGGCCTTATAATAAAACGTACCAAAATAAGTTTTTGTGAGTTGGAATTCAAGAACCAATAGAATTTCAATAAAATAAGTCAACCATAATGGTTGAATTGACATATTTGTCATTAAAAAAAACTACTTTTTTTGTTCGTATTTTCGACATATCTCATTGTGTTTTTACTCAAATTTCGATCAGGAGAGTTCGTTGGATGAGGAATTTGATTCCACATCCAACGAGTACCCACACTGCATACTTTTGACGGATCCTGCTACCCCAAAACAAGAAATACCTGAAAAAACATGATGATGATGTCATCATCATGTTTTTTCAGGTATTTCTTGTTTTTGAGGTAGCAGGGTCTATCAAAAGTATGCAGTGTGGGTACTCGTTGGATGTGGAATCAAATTCCACATCCAACGAGCTCTCCCGATTGAAATTTGAGTAAAAACACAGGGAGATATGTC
>LPNX010927420.1:104683-269634 GCA_001517045.1 Pseudotsuga menziesii
CATTGCTACCCAAGTTGAGGGCCATCTCAATAAGTTGATAGTGGCCATCCAGGATGTCAAAGCCATAGTGGAGGCCGAGACATATGCTGTTGATCCCAGTATTCTACTAGTTACACCAGCATTAGTGTCGCCAATCAAAGTGGTGATTCAGAGGTACGCATTGGAGGAAAACACAGAGACAAGTGCAAGTCCCAATGACAATAGCACGTAGATAGACTTCTCTAAGCTAGACTTGGAGGAAGTCTATAACATTCAGCAGGAGGCCGCGTCTGAAATTCGGCTAAGGGAAAATGTTGTTGCTTACCAGGAAACAAAACAACAATAGAAGGCAAACCTACGCAAGGTCCTATTGAATGAGAAATAGCAAGAACTGCAAGGGCGCATCACCCTTCTTGCTGAAAAAGAATAGGAACTACTGGCACGTGAACAAAGCCGCATCACATTAGTGGGCTCCATTAGCAATGCCATTGCATCATTACCGCTAGAAGTAGGGAAAGAAGATGAAGACTCCCTGGCTAAAGTGACCAAGATTGAAAATATTGCACAGGATCTTCGGCAGCAAGTGGAGGAGCTGCAAGCTAGGAAGATGCCAAGCACACCCTTGGAGGTGCTAGAGGAAAGAATAAGAGCAACGTCTGAAGCTGTTGAGAAAATTAGGGAAGGTGAAGCACTCTGTGCAAAGGCCATAGATGCTGTCGCTACCATTTGGGGAGTGCTGCTCGAAGATGAAACAACTAAGAAAATCAAACAGAGTGTGCGAGAGGAAAATGATTAAATAAGTGTTGCAAAGGTAGAAATGAGGAAGTTGCCCCTCCAACAGAAGGTCGTCAAAAATGCAGAGATCAAGAGACTACAGCAAGAAGTTGTTGAGGCCTGGAAAATCATAGGTAACAACAGTTAGGTATTCTCCCCAGTAAACGTTAAGTGTTCGAAAGACTTTAAAGTTGTGTAGTGGTAAAATTTGTTCATTTCATCTCCAAAACAACGACGGAATAGAGAACTAAAACCCCGACTTAATCTTCAACAAACCTCCAATAGCGATAAAACCAAACCATTGAAAAAAAATAAAAAATGTTAAGTTTCATAGTCAAAAGTATTGGCAGTTTTAGATCATTCTACTTCTGAAATGAAAGGAAAACAGTTGACCTCAATTCAACCTCAAAAGATCCAAATTTGTAGTAGAAGAAAGACAAAAATCAGGAATCCAAACAATCCCAGGCAAGATAAAATAAAAAAGGAGATTCCAAAATTTTAAAAATTTGGGAAAAAAGTTGTAGCTACAACAATTGGCGACTACCTGGTGAACACAGTTCTCTGGGAAATTTCTTCCTTAAGTAACAGACTGCTTGACAATAAAACCAACATGTTGAATTCTTCTAGATGTCTGGATTTCCCAAATGGAAAATGTATGTACTTTTAATCATTGATGATAGTCGAATTTAGGGATAATGGGAACCAAGATTTAAAAGTCTAGATAACTCTTTTGAGGCCAGGAATATGAATTTAATTTTTTACCTCTGTCTTTAGGTAACTCCCATCTTGGACACCACAAGATTGTAACATATGGAAAATAGAAATATTCATTTGTTCCTCATTCCCATGCCATTTTGCATCTTTGTGCTTTTGGAATTTTTGTCATTTTTGAGTCCTACTGCATGCCTTTCTTTTTGAATTTTTTATTCAGGCTCCTCTATCCATAGTGTCCTTTTGTGTGAGAGATGTATTGATTTATTCAGCTCATGGATGGAGAAGAACTTTGGCAATTTTGTACTCATATGGTTCAGTACTTTGTTTTGATACATATTGCTTTCTTAGGAGATTTTGACTCTTATTTTCCTTTTGGCTTTTAATTCTTGGCACAGGATCATTTATATATAATATACTATCTACCTTTCTTCCTTTCCATGGATCTTTTGCTATCAGCCCCTAAGACATTATTAAATGTGAGATGGATGGAGCCCCAAAATAGTATTCCAGACCTTTTGATCCTGAGTTATTTTACAAGGATTAAGTAGGACTTCAATGTGTTCATAGCCATTTAGGAAAACTGCTAAACTAGAAGAAATTCTTTCAGATAAATCAATAGTACACTTTCTTATAATCAAAGATTTTAGTTCATCCAGAATTCTGATGCTCTCCATGCAACCAAAAGTTTGCTTCTTTTATTGAAATCAATCAAATTCTAACTAAAAACAAACAGAAATAAAATAAATCAAAATAAACAACCAAATCAGTTTAGTTATGTACAAGATAATCAAGAAAAATAAAGTTTGAGAACTAAACCACTTACTGGTCAGTTCTCTACCAACCCCTGTAAATCTGGCAATTTGTAAGTTGAGGGGCTAGGCTTGACTGCAAATTGAAAAAGGCCTACCCATTATCTAGTTCTATGAAACTTGAATTAAATCTGAAACTAAATCTACTATTTTACAGTCGATCTCATCAGCCCGCGAAAATCGAAGGAGATTGGGCTGGGTGTTAGATATGTTGTTGGCTTCTTCAACTTGGTAATTTTCCAGTTCTAGTTCAATGGAGTAATTTCCCAACACAGAATTCACTGGCTCATTCCTTTCTTCCAATTGAGTAACATTATGCTTCATGTGGGGCTCTCTTAATATTTTTATCTGATTTGGACTTCCTTTATGAGGCAACCACAGATGTGACCAATCTGATGCAAAATATCCATTTAGCTTTGCTGACCAATCCCGACTCAAAACAAGTCCATAAGCCTTAGGTATGTCTGCCACTATAATATCAATGAACTCACATACCTTTTCATTTGAAGATAAGAGAATCAGAACATCTTCCATTTCCCCATTTACCTTCACAGTTGTCGTGTCTAACTGAATAACCTGCCAGGTAGATGGTTTAGGTTGTCCATTTATCTTCTTGCAGACTGAAAGTGGCATAACATTGACTGATGCCCCTGAGTCTACTAAATAGTTGTGCACGTTATGGTTGAAAATATCAAAATTTAGGAGAAATGGTGGGGTTTTGTACTTAGACTTACCTCCCACACTTGCTTCACCAATTTCTTCTTCTTCTTCAGGTTGGTTGTTAATGGGAAGCTTTTCCTCTGGTACTTCAAGTGCTTTTAACAATTTTTCTTTCTACTGAGGCACATTACACATTTCAAACAGTGAGATATTTGCCTTAGCCTTTTTAATATATTCCACAATATCATACCCCATCTTATGTTCTTCGAGATTCTTTTTTACATTATCAATTTTCTCTTCAACAGGCTTAACAGGCATGTTGATTTTCTTTGGATTTTGACTTGTAATGGTGAATTCAGGTATTTTATCAGTTGTGGTGTTCTTCTGTATTTTCTTTATATTCTCTTGAAGTCTCTTAATTTTTAGGAGTATTGACCTATCTTCTTTTATCAAACCTTGACTTCTTGTTGTCACATTTGTTTCTGATGTCTCCTCATATTTCAGAGAACCTTCCTCTTCTATATCAAAAAGTGAGACACAGTCCCATAAAACCAGAGCATCATCCTCTTGTTTTTCTATGGATTTATTACCTTTTTCTTCCTCATCATCAGCTTCTGTTAGTTTGGAATCCAATAGACGATTCATTACTAATGTCATCGAATTTATCCATTGGGGACAATTTTTCTCAGAATGAGGTTGTTGATGAAAGGTGCAAAAATTATCCATACCTACCTCAGTTAAATTCATTGATGCAGGACTGTGTGGAGGAGGTTTAGATTGATTATTGTCCTCTCTCCTTTTATAGTAAGGCTTATAAGACTTATGAGATTCCTTTTCTTTTTCCAAATCTATTAGTCTGTTGTATAGCTTTTGCATCAACTTCACCATCCCCTCAAATTCATGTGATTGCTCATCCTTAGGGTTCGTCGGTGTAGCAAGGATTTATCCCTGCTACAGAAGCAGGAATGGCTCCCTTCTGCCTATAGGATAGAAGGGTAGGTTCCTGCTAATGGTAAATGCAGAAAAACAAAACAGAAATAAAAGAAGCAAAACAATAAGATAATCTAAGAACTAAGAACATAAAACTAAAGCTAAGCTAAACTATAAGCTAATAACAGAACAGAAAGAAGAAGATGAAGCACTATTGAACCCCTCTGCACACAATGGGTTAGGGTTCCGCCTCCAAAACCTGCAAAATAAACCTAAGCTACAATGGAAAAACCTGCAAACAATGTTAAGCAAAACCTACAAATAAAAACAATGGTTAGAAATCAAAGCAAACTAAATAACTAAGAAGCAAAACATGAAAGCACAAGTATACCTTCTCTAGTGGGAATGGACCACCATGCCCTAGCTTGTGGAAGCCTCTCTCTTGGTTGGGGAGCAATGGCTGTAATGGAAATGGAGATGGAGGAGAGGGAGTGTGGGTGGTTTGAGAGGAAAAGGTCTCAAAGCATCCACGAGCAGCATAACAATAGGCAATGGGAGAAGTGTTTTGAGAATGACCCCCCGCCCTCCTTTTATAGCTTTTCCAAGGGGTTTTATGGTTTTAAGCCCTTGGTCAGGGTTTTAGCCCCTTTTTTGGGCCTTCATTCCCTTCTGCCCTAACTTTAGCCCCTTTTGGAGGGATTTAGCTCCTAGGGGGTTATTTTGGGCTCATTTTGGGGGTTTTAGCCCTTTTTCTTCATCCTTAGGCTATTTTGGAGGTGTGGGGGTCTAATGGAGGGTCTAATGGAGTGATATGAGGGTTCTGAGATGGTGTCCTTGGGTGGTGTAGGACATTGAGAGCCAAGTGGGGGATTTTCGGGTTAACAATCAGTAATAAAGCTTTCTTACCAAAAGTTTTTTCACCCGACTGCTCAGGATAATCTTCTATGCTCTCTTTTTCAGCCTCTACCCTCTCATCTTCTTCATAAGTTTCTGACAATGTAGGTTTGATTGACATCTTGGAAAACATGGCCAATTCAGGCCCTAGAGCTGAAGTACAGTATTCAATCAGAACTTTATTCGATGGCTTATCAGCTACAGAAATTTTTTTTAGATAAGCAGCAAATCTTTAAGTGAAACTATGCACTTTTTCTTTTTTTTCTTTCTTTAAAGCGCATAACCCTTTCATTAGAGCTGCATGAGTTTTCTGGACTGCATATTTACTTCTAAATATTCTTTCAAATGTATCCCAGTCTGTGATTGAGTTTGCAGACAGAGCAAAATACCATAAGGTTGTTGCTCCTTTCAAGGTATGTGGAAACAATCTACAGACTACATCTTCATGTTCTCCAGCCCGCAGTCCTTCTATAGCCAAGTAAAAGATTTTCAAATGATCATCTACCAAAATCTTTTCACTTAGGTCAAACTTAGGCAACATTTTCTCAAAATCTTGAGGCAAATCATGCAAAGGAGGTGTTAGGTTTAATGGTGATCTAGCTCTCCAAGCAAGTAGTGGATTTGGTGGGTTGGGTGGCTGATTTGCATTTACATTAGCCATGATTCTGCATGGAGAGTGAGGTGGTGACTGAATAGGGGTATGAACAGGTGAACGGTAAGGTGTATCTGGGTCCAACTGATTTAGAGGTTGAACAACTTCCTATAAGGTTGTTTCTATCAGCTCTTCAAAATCTTCAACCAACACTGCATCTTCCAATATAGGGCTGTCTTCTTCTGATATTCTCTCTGGGTAAGGCAGGGATAATCAGTAATCCTCCAATATTCTTCGCATATGCCCTAGTAATTCTTCTCAAATCATCAACTACTTCATTATCGACAGAATACAGATGCTCTTTACCCTTCTCTTCAGGAGTTGGATTGGGAAACAAACTGCTCTCAGAACTGTTATCGGTGGAGTAATTTCGAGGAAATGGGTCTCCTCGGCCAGCCATGCACTAGCGGCCCTCCTTCTAGTGCCAAAAACTGTTGAGGCCTGGAAAATCGCAGGTAACAACAATTAGGGATTCTCCCTAGTAAACGTTAAGTGTTCGAAAGACTTTAAAGTTGTGCAGCAGTAAAATTAGTTCGTTTCATCTCTGAAATAACGGCGGCATAGAGAACTAAAACCCCGACTTAATCTTCAACAAACCTCCGATAGCGATAAAACCAAACCATTGAAAAAAAATAAAAAATGTTAAGTTCCATAGTCAAAAGTATTGGCAGTTTTAGATCATTTTACTTCCGAAATGAAAGAAAAATAGTTGACCACAATTCAACCTCAAAAAATCCAAATTTGTGGCAGAAGAAAGACATAAATCAAGAATCCAAACAATCCCAGGAAAGATAAAATCAAAAAGGAGGGTCCAAAATTTTAAAAATTTGGGAAAAAGGTTACAGCTGCAACAGAAGTGCAGACCCTTCATGAACGAGAAAATCCTAGGCAAGTTGAGGTAGAGACACATCAGTCGACAGCTGAGCGGCTCACAGACCTTACTCATCCTGTGCAGCAAAAGCTTCAAGGCATAGTACAATCAATAGAGGTGAAATCATTAGAACATGTCCATTCTGAGCATGTTGAGCAGTTGGCTGCACAAGCAAAGGAAGTTGTAGTGGAAGTCACTAAAGTTCAAAAGATGGTGAAGACATTCCAAGACAAGGTTCGTCCTGCTGCGTAGCCTGAATCGGCACCAGCAACTTAAAATTGTGCAAGGAAATAAGGCCGAGGCGCACAGCAAAAGAGAAAAAAAACATGAAGGGAGGAAAGTAGTGAGGGAGGCATCCCCAGCACAAATTGCGCAGAAAGAATGGTGTGCTATAAACCCTCCAACAAAACAACTAAGAGACAACTGGCGAGAGGTCGCAGACAGCTGGCATCTATCGGTGGATATTTAAATGCATGAGGATTCAACAAATATTTGGTGCTCATGATAGGACATCGCCTTGGGTGGATCAAGTGTGGGAAACTCTATGACAGTGACCGACCATTACATCAATAATTGATCATGGCTGTCAGTACGGGAGAGTGATGACACCGTTAATCATAGCAAATATGAGAGGCAGATCTGGTACACCAGAGGAAGGTCTTGTCCAAATGATGCACCTGGATAAGCCTACATGGCATGTGACCTAATGCTCCTCTTATAAAATAAGGGTGTGCCTAGAGAAAACATCACTTGGTCGTGCTGCTTGAGCACCAGTTACAAATGGGTTGGGGTGTGTCATGGCGAGCAGCCCTGTGGGATAAAGCAGTTGTTGCAACCTTCAGTGTGTGCGGTATCCCTGAAGATCGCAATAAGAAAGATTATAATATTCTACAAGTTATTTTGACCCAGCTAGAAGTCTTTGGAAAATTCATCCTTGACTATTTCTTTTTCAGTTGGTTAGCAGCCCTCGCTACGGCACCCAAAGGTATCTGGTAGGGACCAAAGTCCTTGCCGCATTTGACAAAGTCTACAGGGCTGGTGAGCAAGCCCAACTTCCAGCAGTCCAGGAAAGGCCTCCATGTGTCGAGGGGCTAGAGAAGGGCCACATGACAAGATTTGGCTTGTAAACTTTGATGCTAAGGTGAAATTCGTCAAAGTTTGGGGAATCATTTGCCTCTACCACCCTTGCATGTGGCGATTTTCTGGTTTTCAATATGGACAATGCTTCATTCTTCAAAATTCATATCTATGGAAAAGAGGGTGGTGAAGAACAAGATGAATAAAATGATGAAATCGAGGAAGAACATCAAGAAGACAAGTTGCAGCAAGCAATTGGAAAACCCCAGGAGCCTGAGAATGATAATAAGAATTGGATTGTTGTGTCGGAATAGGATGCTAACAACCCTGGTGAAATTTAGAAGTGGGACTCACCATTAAGAGTCTTCAGATGGTGCCAAGGAATAAATTGTATGAGTTTTGTAATCTAAAAATTCTTCTAAGTATGGGAATAAGTGTTAGAATAATCAACCCATAGTTAGCTACCTTAGACATTAATTAATCGAATTTTTGTCTTATTTTCCTAGTTTCCATATTCCACCTTATGCAAGTTGTCCTCTGCATATCCAAAGTGGTCAAACTTGCTAAAATTGAGTCATGGAGCACTTGAGAAACCACTTGGAATCAAATCTGCTTTATTCCTGGCCTTCCTAGCGCATGTCTTCTTTTTCTGCTTTATTGCCTGCTTTTGCTGAGTTTTAAGGCAATTGGGAAAGTTTGACTAGGTGAAGCTAACTTGTTTTTTGTCCTCATCATATTCCACTCTTTTCTCCTAAGAAAAGCATGTATGAGTTGTCCTTCCATCATCTATTAGCTTTCCTAATTGATTTTTCCAATTCATGAGCTCCTAGACATATTTGGAAAATGCTTTATGCACCTATGGGGGATTTGCTTAGATTTAGTAAGCTTGCTTTTGAACAAATTTGAATGGCATCCTTATGCATTCGAATATCTCATGTAATTATTTATTGTGGTAGCCTATGACTTCGTAGGGTTGGCTATTGTACACTTATTCAATACATATTAGTGTTCTGCTCCATATTCAATCTCCCTTGTGTGTAATTTGCATGTGTAATTGGCAATTTTTGTGAGTGTAATTGTTCTAACACCTAGGTTAAATTTCCACATGGTATCAGAGCCTTTGTAGATTGATTTCTCTCCTTCCAATTTTTTATTGCAGGTTCCACATCATTGACTGGGAGCATTATGCTGACTGAAGGGACAATTTCTAAGCTATGGATCAATCTTAGAGGATCATCTTGACTCCATTTAACTTCTTTGAATGGAAAGCAGCGATGGAGATACTTTAGAGAGAGAAAGGACTCTACAAAGTGACTATGGAAATAGAAGCAAATCCCAATGCAGCTACAGAGAAAATTAAATGGCACAACAGGAGGGATGAGGCCTATGGTATCCTGTGTCTGAGCATATCCAGAGACCTCCTTTTCCATCTTGATGGATTAACATCACCAAATGAATTATGGGAGAATCTTGTTGAGATTTTTGGTAAGACAGATGAAATGAGGGGACATCAAATTGAAACTGAATTGATCTCCCTAAGTCCCAATAGCTTTGAATCCCTGCAACTCTATTTTTCCAAGTTCAAAGCCCTTGTTTTGCAGCTAAACCAGTGTGGGATCGAAAAGAAGGATGAGCAACTAGTTTTGGCCATACTCTCAAATCTTGGCCCTGACTATTCAATGTTTTTCTTGACCTTCCATGCCACAAACTTGACAGCTCGAGCCTAGAAAATGCCTAGCCTTGCATATTTCATGGAATCTCTCACACAAGAACAAGATAAATTGGTGATGATGGGCACCATAAAACCTTCCAAAGACCAAGCTCTGCTTGCTGGAGATTTGAGGGTGGATTCAAAAGGCAAGAAGAAAGATAAGAAGCCACCTGAGCAAAAGAGAGACAAGAACAAGTCTCCAGAGGAGCCCCAAAGCTCCAAGAAGAACTTCCAGAAGAAGAAGAACAAAGGAGAAATGAGCAAGTGCGCATACTTCAGTAAGGGTAATCATCCTAAAAGCTCTTGCATGAAGAAGAAGATAGACATGCTAACCCAACTCCTAGAGAAGAATGGAATCTCCCTTCCTGACAGCTCAAAGAAGAGGGAAGGAGGATCAAATTTAGAAGATAGAGAGAGAGTTCATGCATTGGTTGCTAGCACAACAAGCTCACCTAGTTTCATCATTGATTCTGGAGCTTCAAGACATATGGTTTCGACCAAGGAGGCATTCACCTCACTTGACATGTTGAAAGGTCCACCAATAGTGTTGGGAGATTACTCTCTCACTGAAATTTTGGGCAAAGGGAGGATTGATATTGACCATGGTAAGTTCAGCAATGTATTGTATGTTCCAAGTCTTTCCTATAACCTCTTATCAATGTATGAGATGACCCACACAGGGTCTCCAAAGAAGGTCATATTCTCCCGTGATGAAGTTGAGATCATAGAGATCTCAAGTGGTAAAGTCATTGCAAAAGGAATTGCAAATCACACTTCAAATGTATACATGTTCTCACACTTCCTACGCTACTCAAACCCCTCTGCTCTTATGATTCATGCTAATGAGGAAAGCAATCTTTGGCATGAAAGATTTGGCCACCTTAATTACAAGTATATTTCTGATCTTAGTGAAAAAGAAATGGTCATAGGGTTACCCAAGATTAAGTTTTCCAAAGGAGTCTGTCAAGGTTGCATCTTAGGAAAACACCCAGAGCATAAATTTGAGAAAGTTAGTCATGAGAGAACCTCTGCACCTCTTGAGTTGATCCACAGTGATGTTGCTGGCCCATTTCCTCATATGTCAATGAGTCAAGACAAATATGCATTGACATTCATAGATGAATTTTCCAAATATTGCTGGGTTTACTTCCTGAAACACAAGTCTGAAGTTTATGGCCTCTTCAAAGTCTTTAAGGCTTTGGTTGAAAACCAGTCTGGGAGGAAACTCAAGGTCCTTAGATATGACAATGGTGGTGAGTATGTCAAGTATAAGTTCATTCAATATGGTGCAGATGCAGGTATTCAGATGCAGCATTCTATCCCGTACACACCACAACAAAATGGTGTTGCTGAGAGGAAGAACAGATCACTGAAAGAGATGGCAACCTGCATGATGGAGGCTAAGACTTTGACACCAAATTTTTGGGCCAAAGCTATAAACTATGCATCCTATATCCAGAATAGGGTGCTTCATAAATAGCTTTATGGTATGACTCCTTTCAAAGCATGGAGTGGGAAAAAGCCAGATGTGACCCATTTCAGGATTTTTGGCTCAAGGGCTTGGGCTAGAATTCCAACATAAAAGAGGAAGGATTCGCAGCCCCAAAGCCAAGAGTTTCTATTTGTTGGGTAATCTGAAGATTCAAAAGGGTACAAGCTGATCAATTTGATCACAAACAAATCCTTCATTGAAAGGAGTGTTCAGTTCCAAGAAGAGCCTTTAGCAGCAGTGGAAGTTGGAGAATCCTCTTCAGCACCAGAACCATTGAATGTAAGTGAACAGATAGTTGAGCTTGCTGATTCTGATATGTCTAATAATGATGATTTAATTGAAGATCCTAACAGTCCTACAAGACCAAAATGGGCAGAAAAGACCATTCATGCAGCTGGAGAACTAGCTAGAAATCGTAATGATCCTAGGAGGACTAGATCTCAGTTTGCTGGTGCTCTGTGCATGAAAGTTCCTATTTTTGCAGAGAAATGCTATCTGATGGTTGAATTAGACCCACATACATATGAATATGCAGCACATTATCCAAGATGGAAAACAGCCATGAAAGAAGAGTTCAGCTCACTCCAGAAGAACAACACTTGGGAGCTGGCTGATCTTCCCCTAGGGAGGAAGCTAGTTCAGTGTAAGTGGGATTACAAAACCAAATTTGTTGCTGATGGTTCACCTTTGAAATATAAGGCCAGATTGGTAGCCCAGGGCTACTCACAGGTACATGTAATAGACTACAATGAGACCTTTGCACCAGTGGCAAAGATGGACTCCATCAGGCTAGCCTTAGCCATTGCAGCTTCGAAGCAGTGGGAGGTACATCATATGGATGTGAAATGTGATTTCCTGAATGGAGATATTACTGAAGATATTTACATGCAACAGCCTCAAGGATTTGCTACTAATCCATATCTTGTGTGCAGCCTAAATAAATCATTGTATGGGCTTAAGCAAGCCCCCAGGGCTTGGTATGCCAAGATTGATAGCTTTCTGCTATCATTGAATTTTGTTCGATGCAAGTCAGATCCTAATGTCTATTTGAAGTTGATTCATGGTTCATTAATGATTATTGTCATGTATGTTGATGACCTTCTCATTACAGGAAGCTCAAAGGATGAAATTGCCTCCTTGAAGGATGCAATGAACCATGCATTTTCAATGACAGACTTGGGGTTATTGAGCCAGTTCTTGGGTCTTGAGATTGCTCAAACCAAAAATGGAATAAAAGTACATCAGTCCAAGTATGCCTTGGATTTTCTGAACAAATTCAACTTGAAGGATTGCAAGCCAAGCAAGACTCCCTTCCTTTCAGGAGTTAAGCTTGAAGAAGCTGATTCTTCACCTATGGTAAACAATACACTGTATAGGCAACTGATTGGGTGTTTGTTGTACCTTACACACACTCGACCTGATATTTCTTATGCAGTAAGTGTGGCTTCAAGATACATGGATCAGCCTCATGAAATCCATTGGAGAGCAGCCAAAAGGATCCTTAACTTTGTTCAGGGAACAAGGACTCATGGGATCTTCTACAAAGCTAAATCTGATCTTGATTTGATTGGGTTTACTAACAGTGATTGGGCAGGTGACAACACAGATTGAAAGTCAACATCAGGATATGTGTTCATGCTTGTTGAAGGACCAATCAGCTGGTCAATCAAGAAACAGAGTGCCATTGCACTCTCATCTACAGAAGCAGAGCACAGAGGAGTTGTAAATCCAGCAACTCAATGTTTATGGTTGCAAGGGTTACTTGGTGAGTGTGGCTTCGAATCAGAATACTCAACTACTATCTATTGTGATAATTAGAGTACCATTTGAATCTATAATGATCTAGTTCAGAGACAGAGAACCAAACACATTGAGATCCATATGCACTACATCAGATAGCTTGTGCATGATGGCACCATTCGCGTACTCTTCTGTTTATATTCAAAACAAGTAGCAGATATCTTCACCAAAGTTTTTTGTGAGAAGACATTCAGCAATATCAAATCACTACTGGGGATTGCTGATCATGCTGAGAAGCATGAGTGATGACAAGATTTTCAAATTTTGTTTTATTGTCCATGTTTAAGGGAGAATTTTTCCCACCGGGTTTTTGCCTCTTTCCTTGGTTAAATGGACATGCAGTATGTAAAGGGTGACTAAGCCTTGTTTCTAGGTCCTATAATTTTCTGATATTTACTCATAAGTCAGGCGTAAGGGGGGGTGTTAGAATAATCAACCCATAGTTAGCTACCTTAGACATTAATCAATCCAATTTTTGTCTTATTTGCCTAGTTTCCATATTCCACCTTATGCAAGTTGTCCTCCACATATCCAAAGTCGTCAAACTTGCTAAAATTGAGTCATGGAGCACTTGGGAAACCACTTGGAATCAAATCTACTTTATTCCTGGCCTTCCTAGCGCATGTCTTCTTTTTCTGCTGTATTGCCTGCTTTTGCTGAGTTTTAAGGCAATTAGGAAAGTTTGACTAGGTGAAGTTAACTTGTTTTTTGTCCTCATCATCCTCCACTCTTTTCTCCTAATAAAAGAATGTATGAGTTGTCCTTCCATCATCTATTATCTTGCCTAATTGATTTTTCCAATTCGTGAACTCCTAGACAGATTTGGAAATTGCTTTATGAACCTATGGGGGATTTGCTTAGATTTAGTAAGCCTGCTTTTGACCAAATTTAAATGGCATATTTATGCATTAAAATCTCTCATGTAATTATTTATTGTGGCAGCCTATGACTTCACAGGGTTGGCTATTATACACTTATTCAATACAGATTAGTGTTCTGCTCCATATTCAGTCTCCTTTGTGTGTAATTTGCATGTGTAATTGGCAATTTTTGTGAGTGTAATCGTTCTAACACCTGGGTTCAATTTCCACAAGAAGCTGTGGTATAGGAAACACCACCAATATAAAAAAAACATAAGGAACAAAGTGTGCAAGCCAGGAAGTAGAAGAAGGTGTGCAAGAAAAAAAATTGCAAAGGCTACTACGCAGATTGCACCTCCCCATATGTCGATTGCTTTGTGGCTCGAGATGAGCCACATGTGAGTGTTGGGGGCCTGTTGGCTTGGGAAAGGAGCAAAAGGAAGAATTTCATGCGCAAGCAAAGAAGGTGCATCGTGCACACGACAAAAATAAAGGAAGGTCACGAAGTAAGCAAAGGACCAACGCAGGAATAATGGAGAGGCACGTGGCTAAGGAAAGGAAAGCGCATGAGCGTTCAGGTGATAACGGTCGGAAAGTGACATGTGCAGAATCCATATCATGGTCGTTTAAGGCGGCGTAATCCTGCAACAACACATGTACGAGTGAATATTTGTAATTCAATCCGATAGTGCCTCATGTCAAGTCATAATCACCACAGCTATAGCCCAAGGGGTGGAAGATGGTGATAGTTAACGGATTGTCTATATGCAGTCGACCCTGCGTGGTCATGTAAAATAGTATAAATAGGAGGGAATCAATGGTAAAAGGGTAGGTCTTAGTTACGTTTACGTTGGTTGTAATTATGTTTTAGGTTTGTTTTCTGATAGTAAGAAGGTTGGCTTTCCAATTATTGTTTTGGCTGTTCATTGGCGATCCATGGTGAAGGACGCCATTTTTCTGTAATGTTGTAGAGATAGAGGAAGAGAAGACTCACAAAGAGTCTGGTAGAGACAGGAGGATGTTGAGCCGTGGATCTGGTTGTTGTGTGCACAGACCGGTAGGAATAGAGGTAGGGTATAAGAACAAACTAGAGAGCATGAGAACCATAAGTCTAAGTCGTAAAGACATATCATAAGATTAGTTTGCCTCCTATAGACTGCAAGGTGCTATATCATTTTCTCATGCCAGATGAAGAGCACCTTGGTGGTTTTTCCCAAATGGGTTTCCAAGCTATCTCTTGTGTTTGAATGGATGATTAATGCTATGAATGTTTATGTGAATGGTTGTTATTTGCTTTCTGTATAATGCTGAAATATTGATTAAATGCATGTTGTTATACTGCAATCAGTAGATGAATGTTTGGGAAGGTGTCGTTGAAATATATGTATATATCGGTCTGTGTGTTTCAGTCTTAAGTCATGATGTAAGTCGCATAAGTTTTGTTAGTACGAGTCAGTTGCACCAGTTGTGAGGTTGAGAACAAGGATAAGTTGCCTGCGATGACATATAGTTGTGCTCAGTCGTGCAAGGATGACTTTTCCATCCAGCCATCTGGTTTCCATCGTTGATCTCCTTGGATGCGCACCAAGGGACTATAATCCCTCAACAATCGTGGAAACATGGTTCCGACAGTTACCCATCGAAGAGATATCTCGGGTGAGACTGTGCCTGCTTCATAGGTGTTGCCGATGGGGCTTGCTCTGTTGGGCCGGTATCTCATGTATTTTTTGGGTTGACAGGCTATGTAGAACCTAGGTCACATGAGTTAGGAAAAGTGGCCAACAGTTACAGAGCTAGTTTAACATACATTGTGGTAGCTGATATGGCAAGATATGAGAATAATGGAAAAAAAGTGTGTTTCTAGAATGGCCATAAATTTTAGGAATGTGACATAAAGTGTTTTGGGGGAGGCCTTCACAATGTATTTATAGGATGGTCCAAGGTTTTTTGACCCATGTTAATGACACATGGCATTTTATTGTCCATGGTATTTATCTCTGGTTTTTTACCCATTCTCATTTTTAGGTTTTTTTTGTCCTTTTTGGAGAGAGTGGGGATAAATCACAATAAATGCTCAACTTCCCTTCATTTATGGGGAAGGAATAATAATGTTTTGGACCATATTTAGTGGAAATTTAGTTGTGAAGGTCAAAATGGAGGAAATAATGGTGGGAATATGATGTATGACTATGTTTTAGTCCATGGATATCTAGGTGAACACTTTTTGGTGTTAACAATACTCCTTCCCAAAGATTACAAAAAATAAGGCAATTTGTTTCATAACCAGTTCCTTGTATAGATGCAAAATTGTGATGTGAATCACATATCATTCTTCCAATATGATGTAGAACCTTCCCAAATTTGTTATGAGGCTGAAAAAACTCTGATATATCAGAAAACTTAGCATGTGGAATAACAAATACAAAGGCTTCAGAGACTCCATGAGGATATAGGGCTAGACTAGGAAAAGTATGAGCAATTGGGGAAAACTGATGAGTGTAAAAATATGAATGATGAATGGATTTGAGATATGAACCATAAGTGTTTAGAAAATATCCAAACATGTGTAATATCAGTCCAAATATGACTAAGGTAATTGATAACCAACTAGTGAAAGATAAGAAAGACTTCAAACCATGTAATATAAGCAACATTGCATAAAAGACCAATGAGGAATCAACTAGTGAACTTGGGATTTGTATAGTATTAGGAGTGTTGAGAGGTATGGTAGATGGTATGGATGGTGGTATAAATGGCATATGTTTCCAAAAATTGTCACCTCCTGCAGATCTAAATGATACAGGTCTAGAACAAAACACAAACCCAAATGTTAAACTCTCCCTAGATCTGGTTAATTTCTTGAATATAATGCCACAACACTTCTATGAAATGTTGTCCTCTCTATCCTTGAATATTTATCCTCTGCTACAGCAGAAGAACCTGTAAAAGATTAAAGACAATAAGAGAAATATGATAGCATACAAGATAATAAACTAGATCTATGCTTGTGACCAAGGAATCAAACAATATATACAAATGATACAGTAAATATGAGAAAGAAAAGACTTTTTTTATTAGAAATGATTGGAGAGAATACAACCTTTATGCCTTGGTGTCGATATTTCCTTCCAATGGTTCCTTTATTCTAACTTTACCTTGCCTCCAATAGCTCAAGCATTATTTTGACAGAGTTTGGGTGTTCAACACAATTCTTCCTCCTTTTTCCCATGGGGGGTGAGCCATTATTTAAAGGAATGGGAGGATAGGGATGGTTGAGGAAATGGTGGATGAGGTGGAAGGGATATGCTGTAATGTCCCCATACCCAATAATGTGAATGATTTAAAAAAAATTCTTAAGGAACTTCCCTTGCTCTTCTGCTAAGCACCGGGTATGGACATTAACCCATTCTCCAACCTTCATCTCGATCTTAGAACCACCATTTCAGTCATTTTGACCTGCAATTATCTGATCTGTGTCCATAATAACCATTTCTGAATTCTAACCTCTGACTTCTAACTTTGGACTTCTGACCTCCGACCTTCGACTTCTGAATTTGGAATCGGAATTCCAGCTTGGCAAGGTGTCCGCCGGTCACCTTTTCGATTTCCGACTTCCGTCTTTCCGACTTCCTCTTTCCAGTTTCGGGAATCGAAAATCCAGCTTTGTAATGTGTTCATCGGTCACCTTTCCAATTTCCAACTTCTAACTTCCCAACTTCCGCTTTTTGACTTCGGGAATCAGAATTCCAAGTTCACTTAGAAATTTTTGTTATCCTCTTGCTTTCCGCCTTCCGAATTCTGATTTCTGACTTTCGACTTCGGGAATCGGGAATTGGGAATCAGAACGCCCATTCTCATCCTTATTCAACTTTCCCTTAGGTGGATTTCCAAGGGAGGAAATTCCATATTTCATACCTTGGCTGCATTTTTGACCCTGTAAGAGGCTTCTAGCATTCATGAACTTAGACACAATGCATACAAACATCTAAGGCATGGACATATGTGAAATATATAAACACTCAAGGCATAAGCAAGAAAACATAAGGACATTCATGCATAAGTAACCTCTACTTGATCATCAACAAGCATTCAACATAACCATAGCAATTCATAGACTATACATGGCATAAGCAAGCATAACAAAGATACTTATCTTGATTATTAATTTGTCCCGCAACCAACGATGTAGATGCAATGTTCCACCCAACCATAGGCCAGTGTGTTCTTTAATCTCTAAACACCACTTCCACCCCCGAGCTAGGCATGATTCCATAAGGAACTAGGGAATGGGAAGACTCACACACAGCCATATTTTTAACTCACAGTCAATCCAACACTTAGTTGGACTTACCGGACTGTCCAGCCAAACCAACACCTAGTTGGGTTAATAGGCTACATTCTAATAAATCCAACACTTGCATTAAGGACCAACCAAGCCAATAGATGGGTTCACAGGCCCCAAGGCCAAGCCATCTCTTAACAGTTGGGTTAACAGGTTCTCCAGCCAAGGATTACACACAAGACCAAATGAAAAACAAGACTCAACCAAACCAAGATCCAATTGGGTTAACAGGACCCAAAGCCAAGCCAATATCCCTTGTATTTACAGGATGCTAAGGAAGTGGAAAGGTAAAATGGATATGCTAGTGGCTCATTCAAGAGATAAAGACACCCCCACAAGATCTATCTATCCTGGAATCCACATTACCTACATCCCAGTACAAGGTAGCATCCATTTCTCTACTCAATAGTCCCTCAGGCTATGCCTCCCTTCTAAGTGCTCTTCAAGGCATGTAGTAAGGAACTACCATCCACTCTTATATATTATGAGGTTCCTCTCTGCACTAGGTTAACAAGCCCATTTATATTCTATTCCACTCATCAGTCTTGCATACCAATCAGACCCAAGGTCAGGGTACACCACACTGTAAACCAGCAACCAAGCTCCTCACTGTGACACAAGAAACACACTGTAACAGGGGATTTACACTGCTGCAAAACACCCACGCTAGGGGGAACCACAGATGACCACGCTGGCTCACAAAATCGAGGGATATTCCCTATTCATTCGCTCAACAAAACACATTAGAATAAATTTGAGGTCTAAAATGGGCCTCCTAAGGAAAATAATAAAATAATATTTATTAATTTTGGAGGAAGAAAAAAACTACTTTTTTTGTTCGTATTTTCAACATAACTCCCTGTTTTTTTACTCAAATTTCGAGCAAAAGGTCTCATCGGATGTGGAATTTAATTCTACATCCAATGATTACCCACACTACATACTTTTGATCGACCTAGCTACCCCCAAAAAAAGAAATACCTGAAAAAAATGTGATGATGACATCATCATCACGTTTTTCAGGTATTTCTTTTTTTGGGGGTAGAGGGTGCATCAAAAGTATACAATGTGGATGCTTGTTGGATGCGGAATTAAATTTTGCATCCAATGAGCCCTCCCGCTTGAAATTTGAGTAAACACACATGGAGATATGTTGAAAATATGAACAAAAAAATAGTTTTTTCATGACAAATATGTCAAGTCAACCATTATGGTTGACTCATTTTATCGAAATTCTATTGGTTCTTGAATTCCAACTCACAAGAATTTATTGTTGGCTCATTTTCTTATAAGGCCCATTTTAGAACCCAAATTTCCTCTAATGATACTAGCTTCACTATCAGGGGAATGACCCAAACGGTTAACATTGAACATCGGATTGCCACTCATAAGTAAAAACTATGGTTCTGCAACACGAGGTGAGTGCAAAACAGTCATGAGAAACTAGGGATCTTGAATGGTAGAGTGAATGAAGAATGTGAGTGTGCGAACCCACCACGATGAGCAACATGAATCAGTCACTAAGGGGCATGATCAAAACCAAACGCAACCTCCTTTAACGGATAGGGTACGATCATGTGCTTTCTTCCTGCAGAACCAAGATCACGTCCTTCCCCAGGCTACAATCCTGTGCAGACTACAATCTTCCATGCCATGCACTGCCTCAAGAATTAATTGCCTCATTTGATTTCTGGAAGGAATTAATGATTGAGGATAGAGGACGAAGGTAGTTGAGGGTTCAAGGTTCCCTCATTGACATCTGGATTAACCCTATAGACTCATAGGTTTAACCAACTCCCCCACCCTATTCCTTTGTGAAATCATGCCCCCATATCTTTACGTTGCAGTTCGATAGCAAGCTGTGGTTTTTTTATTAATTTGTATTTTACATGATATATCAAAACATGTTGTGCATAACCAGCACCATAACCATAGGCATCATCTGGATCACCTATCACAAAACATCCATTAATGGCAGGGCCTTGGTATTGGGCTCCTTTCCATGATTCTATACAATATATACATCATGTATAGTCAAAATATCATGGGGCCAAAATCGGGGTGTTACATTCTCCTCCACCTTCAATTAGCACTATCCTCAGTGCTTACAAAGTTGAACAAAAAGGATGCACTAGCATTATCCTCAGTGCTCCATAGAATTGAACAAAAAATGATGTGTCAATCGCATGGCATCCTCTAGCTCCCAGGTATCCTCTTTAGGACCATAGTGCTCCCATTGCACCTTTACCTGTCCTATGGCCCGGTTCTAGAGCATGGTGAACTTCTTGTTGAGGATGCGCATTGGCTCGATTTGGAACTCTCCTTCGGGTTCCACCAAAATCACATCCCAATTAATCTCATGGTTAGGGTCATGTACATATTTCTTAAGAAAAGAAACATGAAAAACATCATGAGCTCTAGTGCTAGCAGGAAATGCAAGTCTATATGCAACTAGCCCTATTCTTTCAAGCACTTCAAAAGGTCCATAATATCTATGGGACAACTTGGCACAATTTCCAAGTTTCAAGGAACTCCTCTTTTCCCTCACTCTCATATAAACATGATCCCGAACACCGAATTCTCTGTGCACTCTATGCTTATCATCATAGCTCTTCTGTCTGTCCTGGGTTGCCTTCAGATTCTGCTTGATCTTTGCAACATCTTCTTCCATATCCTTAAGCAACTCTGGCCCAAGCATAATCTTGTTCACAGGATTATCCCAAGTCACAGGTGTCCTACACCTTCTACCATACAAAGCTTAATATAGGCTCATCCCCAAGGATGCTTGTTGTCCATTGTTGTATGAAACTTCTACCAAGTATAAGTAGTCTTCCCACTTGGTTGGATTTTCCATAACATACATGTGAAGCATGTCTTACAACACTTGATTCACCATTTTTGTATGACCATCAGTTTGAGGATGGTAAGTAGTGTTGAAATTGAGCTTTGTACCCAAATCTACAAACAACCCCTTCCAAAAATTGGAAGTGAACTTGTCATCCCTGTTAGAAACTATTGCTTTAGGCAATCCATGCAACTTGAAAATATCCTTCATGAATATTTTTGCAATGTCATCAGTCTTATGAGTAGACTTTACTGGTATAAAATGTGTTTCCTTTGTCAACTTGTCCACCACAACCATGATAAAGTCGTGTTGTCTCCAAGTCATTTGCAAACCTGTAATGAAGTCCATGGAAATGGATTCCCATTTCCATTTTGGAATTGGAAAATGCTACAGCAAACCTGCTGGGTGTTGATGCTCAACCATCACCTGCTGACATTTCATGCACCTTGAAATGTACTCAGCAATATCCTTTTTCATTCCTGACCAGAAATATTGCTTTCTAGCTGTAGCAATTGTCTTCTGATATCCTGGATGACCAGAAAACAGTGCTTGATGGATCTCATCCATAACAACTCTCCTCTAGTTTGCTACAAATTATGTTCTTGTAGGTAATAATCCCATCTTCTTCCAATTTGTATCCCTCATATCTCTTCTCAAGATTCTACTACTACAATTTATCGTTAACCTACACATACAAATCATCTTCAACAGTATGATTCACAATGAGTTGTCTCAGATATGATTGGCAAACACTAAGAGATGGCACATGCATTTCATGCACTTTCCTACTGAGTGCATCAACCACTTTGTTTTCTTTTCCTTTTATGTGTTTGATTTCAAAATCGAACTCACATAAAAACTCCATCCATCTAGCTTGTCTAGCATTTAGTGTTGGCTGATCAAACAAATATTTCAGACCACAATGGTTTGTCCTTAACTCAAATTTTATTCCCATTAAGTAATTCCTCCACATTTTGAGAGCATGTACTAAGGCTGCAAGTTCTAAGCCATGAGTGGCATAATTCTTCTCATGATATTTTAACTTTCTAGACTCATAACATACCACATGGTTGTCTTGCATAAGAACTCCTCCAAGCCCTTGGCCGCATGCATCAGTGCACACCACAAAGTCCTTTTTTGGGTTTACAATTTTCAGAATGGGTGCACTTGTGAGAAGATTCTTCAGCTACTAGAAGCTTCTCTCAAATTTAGGTGTCCATTCAAATCTCATCCCTTTCCTTTGCAAAGAAGTGATAGAATGTGCAAACTTGGAGAATCCTTCAATGAATCTCCTATAATATCCTACAAGTCCCATAAAAAACCTTACAGCTGTCACATTCCTTGAGTTAGCCAATTCATGATGGCCTCAATATTTTCAGGTTCCATAGATATGCCTTCATTTGAAATGATGTGGCCCAAGTAATGAATTCTATCTTTATAGAAGTCACACTTACTCAACCTGGTATACAGTTTATGCTCCCTCAACAATTGTAAAACAATTCATAGGTGTTCTTCATGCTCTTCCTCATTCTTAGAATAGATAAGAATGTCATCAAGGAAGACAAGAACAAACTTGTCCAAATAACTATTGAAAACACTATTCATAAGGCACATAAATGTAGCTGGTGCATTTGTGAGACTAAATGGTACCACTACAAACTCATAGTGTCCATACCTTGTTCTAAAGGTTGTCTTATGAATTTATTTATCCTTGATTCTTACCTGATGGTAACTAGACCTTAATTCAATCTTGGAAAATACCTTTGCCCCTCTCATTTGATCGAAAATATCATCAATTCGAGGTAAAGGATACTTGTTCTTCGCTGTGACTTTGTTCAGCTGTCTGTAATCAATACACAACATGAGTGTACCATCTTTCTTCTTTACAAACAAGACAGGTGCTCCCCAGGGAGACACACTCAGCCTGATATACTTTTTATCCAACAATTCCTCAAGCTACATCTTCAGTTCTAACAACCCAAGTGTGCTCATCCTGTAGGGTGCCTTAGACACTCGTGCTGCTCTTGGTACAAGGTCAATGCTGAAATCAATGTACCTCTTTGGAGGAATTCCTAGAACATCATCAGGAAAAACATCCCTGAATTCCTGTAACACATGAAAATCCTCCAACCTAGAAATTTCATTCTATGTTGCCTCCAAAACATGGGCTGCATATAACTGGCAACATTTCCTACAGATCTTCTTCATTTGCATGGCTGAAATCTTTCTAACAGAAACCACTTTTGGAATGCCTCTTACCACTCTTGGGTGTCCTTCTTCATCCATGCATTCAAAACTCTTATTGTAACAATCAAGCTTTACCATGTGAGCTTCTAACCAATCCATTCCAATTAGAATGTCATAGGAACCAAGTGGCAGAACATTCATATCTGCATAAGTCACCAACCCATTCATCTCTAATGCACATTTCTCTTGGTTCCAATGGCTAGTTGAACTAACCAAGACTTACCATGCTTTAACTTCTTAAAAGCACAAAATTCAACAATCCTAGGAGTAATATAACTGTGAGTAAAACCAGGGTCAATTAAAATAGAGACAGATTGCTCAGCAATCTTACCTTGAACCTCAACCACAGTAGACTGGTGATTTGCTTGAAGGTCCTCTAATGCTGCATAAATCCTAGGGGTTACCCTAGCCACTTGACCAATAGTTTCAGCTTCCTAGACATTGTAAGATGTCCTTGCATATCCCTCCTCATGAGGACAGTTCCTGCGCATGTGGGGTCTTCCACACCTCTGACATTGGAGAGGTTCTTTGACCTCTTTGCGATCCCTTAACTTTTCCCCCATCAGTCTGGATGGTTGATCCATAGTCTGTGATGGCCTTTGTTGTTGGTTCCTAAAGTTGGAAGGTTTGAATCCTTTATTTCTCTCTCCAAAACTCTCATTCTTCTTTTCCTTCTAATCCTTCTGATGATCATGATTTCTTTTGTTTTGATCATAACAGTACTTAGATTTTCTGATTACTTCTTCCAGCGTTCTAGGCTCATCAAATTCAATTCATTCCTTGTAGGACTGATGTAATCCACTCAAGAAACACTGGATCTTCACCTTCTCGTCTTTGATGTACCTGACATACCTTAACAGCTCTATGAACCTATTGGCATATTCTTCCATAGCCTGCTGTCCCAATCTCAGCTCATGGAATTCCTTAATTTTTCCATCATAATACCTGTTAGAGAGGTATTTCTGCTTGAAATACTTCTTGAATTATTTCCACTTAAGTCTTCTTTCACTTATCCTCTTTACCTTTCTAAGGTTCTCCCACCAAATAGAATGCTCTTCCATTCGGATTGAAGATGGCAACTCTTGCCTTCATATTTCCTGAATAGTCCTGGACTTGGAAATATTTCCTCATACCAAGAAGCCAAGCCTCAGCTTCTTGACCATTATTTATCTCACCATTAAAGGTAGGAGGTTTAGCCTTCTTAAACTCATCTCAGGAGCTATTCCTGGGGTGGCTCTTTTTCTTTCTTTTGTGGGAAGAAGAGCTTGAACCCCCACTGGATTATTCTGAGTCAGATGACCCACTAGAATTCATTTTCCTTCTTCTAGTTCTGCTCTTACTTCCTTCGGGATTTACTATCCCATTTCCAGAGTCCATCTTTCTTTGCAATTCTGTCAAAATCTTAAGCATGGTTGCATTCAGCTAGTATTGGTCTTCTTGAGCCTTGACTAGTTTTTCATTGTCTGCTTTGTAACTCTGCACTTCCACCTTTAGGCTTCTCATGGTAGCTACAAAATCTGGCGGGGTATCTCAATATCTCCTTCAATTAGACTTGGTTTCATCATTTCCAACTCTAACGTTCTCACCAATAACATCTTCCTCATACCCATGGGGATATTATGCATCATTCCTGCTACAATTTCTCATGGTTGAGCGAAAACCCACCTTTCTAACTTGCACTATGACTCTGCAAGAACGTGTTAACATACATGTCTATTAGATGTGTTAGCACTCAGAATGTACCGAAGTTGTGAAAGGTAGATCCCAAGGTAACAGTGAAAACCACTTTAGAATGTATTTTTGACCTAATACAATCAGAGAGGGATCTCTCACTATTTACAAAGTTTTTATACTCAATATATTCAATCAAAGATACTCAGAAGGTCAGATTTCTGATGGGACAAATAGGACAAGTTTGTTTTAAATACTTGGTAGGACAGTCATGGAGGAGACCATTGGGCAATGGAGTCAACAATCAGATCTGAAATAGGTTACAGGAGGTAAGGTTTTGAAGGTTTATGATCAGAGGCAAGGTAGGAACCATTTCCTGAATCTTGAGGTATTAGCAGGTTGATTAGTAGACAAAGGGAGATATTCCATCCAACAGAGCACCTCTAGGGTGAATTCTGCAAGACTTTAGAAGAAAATATTTTGAAAATGCTTGAACAATGGACTTAGAGCATGCAGGATGAATTCTAGCCCATAAAAACTAATGCTCAAGCATGAAAGCAAATACAAAATGGAGTGGGAAACAGGATAAACAGTCACATAAAGAAATTACTTACTCAAGAAAAAGATGTCACAAGAATCTCTGACATGAAAAAGATTTTACATTCCTCCTCTGCAAATTTCATTCATTTACTGAAAACTTGAAGCCATTACAATGTAGAGCCTCTCCTCTCTTGAAAATCATCTCTCTTAACTATCAATTACATTTTAATTTATATAAGAATAGTCTTTACCTAACTTAGAATTCAAAACCTAATTGAACTCTAAAAATAGAAATAGTTACAACAAAGTTTCTCGTGCATATATCCAATGGTGACAGTTGTGTGAAATATGGGAGAGGTTTTTATAAATGGACATGTGCCCAACAAAACCCATGTCTTAATTTCTCCATAATAATCTCAAAATCCTCGAAATATTCCTTTGAAGCTGATGACTCATATAATAAAATTGTATATCTCTGGAAAAATGACCTGTAAAGATATTTAAAATTATCCCAACCTATGATTACTGTGTAAAAACTGAAGGAGGTTTTTGATTATAGACCTTTTAGGAATAAAAACCTCTCTCATTTTTGTCAAATTAAATTTCATTTGTCCAAAACAATTCTTTGAAGTTGATGGTTGAAATAGTCCTTTGGAAAACATGAAACATTTCCTGTACAACTGACTTTGTTTCTGCTAAACCATAGCACTTGTGTGAAAACTAAAATATGTTATTGTGGATAGGTACGTTTTGAAGAAAATCCTCTCCCAGTTGCACAAAATTCATCTTCATTTTATGTAAACAATTATTTTAATCGGATGACTAGAACAGTCATTTTGACATCTGAATATTTTCCCTCTGAAGATGACTTTGCTGCTCCCAATCTGTATCACCTGGGTAAAAAATGAGAAAGGTTATTGTATATCCCAATGTTGTGATGAAAAATATCTTTCAGTTTTTGAAATTTCTTCTTTGTTTGCTAGAAACCGGTCGTTGAATAAAATGACTAAAACAGTCATTTTCAGAAAAATATGCTATGTTGCTTTTGAATCTTGAATTGTTTAACTTCATGAATGCTCTCACTGTATATATTTCTGCAACTCTTCTGGGCTGATTTTCTTTTTGGGATTCCCTTTTGCATTGTTGAATGGTGGCTTCCCTTCTCTTGTTCTATAAAAATCAATTTCCAGCTGACTCTTTATCTCCGCCATTTTCCCTGTGATTGAAAACAAGTAAAAGTTTGAGTTTGGAAATATGGAGGACTGTCTCTTCCCTTCAGCGTGTGGCACACAAATGAAATTATTTTTAAAAAACCAATTCAACTTTATTTAAATAATGGTCTATTCCGGAGCCTCCTTTCGGTGGTTTTTTCCAAACTACTTTTGCCCATGGAATTTACCAAAAGTTACCGCGTGGACATTCCGCTACCACCTTTCCAAATTAACCATCGTGCAACTTTCTGCTCCAGATCCATCCACGATCATCGATGTGATTTTCCTTTATTTCCCCGCCATCAGATCAAGTGACACGTACTCAATTTCGCCAAGATCCTTTGGTTTATCAAACGTGCAAGTTCACTCTCTAGACCGTCGGATTATTTTATGTGCTAATGGTCTGATTATACCGTAAGAAAGGTGATAAACCTTGTTTAGCGCGTAATCTTTCATTAAAAATTGGTTTGGTGAATAAAGGTCGCTTTTTCACTTTGGAAAAATATTCAAAACTATTAATTTTTGAATATAAATAAAAATAAAATCTTTCTAAAACCCATTTTGTAGATTTCATTCAAAAATTAATAAAAAAATTTGCCCCATTTGTGAAAAACTTATTTCTAAAATTCCTTTAACTCCTCTTCTTTGCCAACCTAGAAATAGCTTAATGAGAAAACTTTGGAAACCAACTCAATCACCCATGAGAACTTAAAATTTTGAAGGCAATAGGACCAATTTCGACAAAAATAAATTTAGTGCTAACAACTGGCTCCAACTAGGGATGCTATCCTCCCTGTGAGGTAGCAAAGAACCCCGTAGACCAGGTGCCAAATCCATTGGGTTTCTCTTAATATTTCTCTCAAATCCTCAACCTGTTTTGAACTGAACCATCAACTAAAACCATTTTGCAAACAAATCCCACTTTGTCAACCTATAACCTGTAACTAAATTGCACTTGAAACTGAGACCAAACTGAAAACTGCTGAAAGAAATGCTCGCCATGTCGAGCTTATTCATGCCTACCTATCCTACTTAACTAAGCACAAATGCCTAATCAAGAAAAATCTGACTTCCAATGCAGCCAATCAAGCAATTTATCCAATAATTCCATTTCTTCCTCATGCTTGATCAAAATTAGAACATAAGAACAAAATAGAAATAGGTTATGATGAAAAATTTGTCCTTTGCTGCAAACATATAACCAACTACTCCATCTGAAAAATTTATCCATGTACTCTGCTACTGGATCATAAAAAACATGACAAATTTCAAAATACTCAATAACTTGTTTGTCATGACAACTCTGTCCAAAAAGTAACTCCTCTTGCATACTGTCAAATCGATCTTTAGAAGAGATTTCAAAGGAATTCTCATGATTGTTTTTCAATGATATATCAACAACTTCATTTAATATTTCTACGTTTACAACTCCATTATTCTCAAGCACTTCAAGAGGAATATCATTTTGTTCTTCAACAATATTAAACAAAAAGATATCTTCTTAACAAAATGTTTCTGAATTGGAAAGATTTAAAGAAACATCCCATTTAGAGTTTTCATCTCCTTCTTTGTGATCCCTTTGTTTATTGCATACTATTGGTTCCTTCACATACTGAGATTGATGGCATGATTGCTCTTCATTTTCATTATATATAAGTAGACTAAAATTTTCTTTAAAACCATCACTAACATAATTTTCAACAAGCTAACCACAATCATCAGAAAAAGCATCAAGAGTATAACCATCTTCTTTCACATCAATAGGCTGATCATCTTCATGCTCATATCTTTTTTCCAATTCTAATCCAAGGGCTGATTTCTCTTTAATTGTATTTTCAGAAAATAAATATGTGGAGGGACTGTAAGACTGGAAATTTGTAGAATCGGAATTCTTTATGTAATCACCCACATAAGCAGTAGAATTTAGAGGAAATCGCTGCTGCAAAAGGAATTTTCTGATTGGGAACAAGCAGCCTCATCTTGAAACAAAACTTCAGAAGTTGAATAATATGAAGAAGGGTTTGATTGAACATCCCAACTTCCTTCTTGGTCACACAAAGAATGACAAGACTGCTGCAAATTATCATCTACTTCAGGAAAAGAAATGTAGCTGGTTGAATCAGAGTTTTGGCTCATGTCTCTTTCAGTAGAGGAAGAAATTATTAACTGCTGAGATTTTTCTTGAATGTGAAGATAGCTAATTTGTGTTTCTTTTTTCTGAAATGGGTTCTCATATAAAATTTCTAAAAGCTCTTCATCCACTAACTCATCATCACTATATAATTTTTCCAAATCCTCAATGAAAGCTTTAACATGCATACAACAATCTTGAACCAGCAACAAGGAGGGGTATTGGTTTTTGTAATGTTCATGAAATACTGTATGAAAATAAGTAAGGGAAAATAAACTTTCTAATGGTAACCCTTCATACCATGACCTTGCATCTCCTTCTAAAGTATCCATGAACATTTTCATTAAAGAATCCTCATGCAATTTAACTCCCAGCTTATGTATATGCATATGAAATCTAACCAAATGAAGGGCAGTATCATCATTCTTTTGATCTTTAAACTTTGGAAGACCTGTTTGCCAATCCACTTTAGGTATTCGATTTGGAAAACCAGGAATGTGAGCATTTTCATAGGATCATACCTTGCAGATAAAGAACTCATCTTGATAAATGAATATACTGAATCAACTCTTCAAACTTTACAATCTTTTGACAGTGGAGTCGCCATAGAAATTGTGAAAACTGGATTCTTCAAAGATGGAGTCGCCAGGTGAAATATGCACAACCTTGCTGATATCTGACTATTCTTCACCATCAACAATCAAATCTGAAAGTATGTCGTTTATACCCAAGGAATATTTGAGCCTTCGTTCCCTGGCAACGGCGCCAATTTGTTAGCACTCAAAATGTACCCAGGTTGTGAAAGGTAGATACCAAGGTAACAGCAAAAACCACTTTAGAATGTATTTCTGACCTAATACAATAAAAGAGGGATCTCTCACTATTTACAAAGTTTTTATACTCAATATATTCAATCAAAGATACTCAGAAGGTCATATTTCTGATGGGACAAATAGGACAAGTTTGTTTTAAAGACTTGGTAGGACAGTCATGGAGGAGACCATTGGGCAATGGAGTCAACAATCAGATCTAAAATAGGTTGCAGGAGGTAAGGTTTTGAAGGTTTATGATCAGAGCCAAGGTAGGCACCATTTCCTCAGTCTTGAGGTATTAGCAGGTTGATTAGTAGACAAAGGGAGACATTCCATCCAATAGAGCACCTCTAGGGTGAATTCTGCAAGACTTTAGAAGAAAATATTTTGAAAATGCTTGAACAATGGACTTAGAGCATGCAGGATGAATTCCAACCCATAAAAACTAATGCTCAAGCATTAAAGCAAATAAAAAATGGAGTGGGAAAAAAAATAAACAGTCACATAAAGAAATTACTTACTGAAGAAAAAGATGGCACAAGAATCTCTGACATGAAAAAGATTTTACATTCCTCCTCTGCAAATTTCATTCATTTACTGAAAACTTAAAGCCATTACAATGTAGAGCCTCTCAGCTCTTGAAAATCCTCTCTCTTAACTATCAATTACATTTTAATTTATATAAGAATAGTCTTTACCTAACTTAGAATTGAAAACCTAACTGAACTCTAAAAATAGAAACAGTTACAACAAAGTTTCTCCTGCATATCTCCAATGGTGATAGGTATGTGAAATCTGGGAGAGGTTTTTATAATTGGACATGTTCCCAACAAAACCCATGTCTTCATTTCTCTAGAATAATCTCAATATCCTCTAAATCTTCCTTTGAAGCTGATGAATCATATAATAAAATTGTATATCTCTGGAAAAATGACCTGTAAAGATATTTAAAATTATCCCAACCTGTGATTACTGTGTAAAAAATGAAGGATTTTTTTGATTATAGACCTGTTAGGAATAAAAACCTCTCTCATTTTTGTCAAATTAAATTCCATTTGTCCAAAACAATTCTTTGAAGTTGATGGCTGAAATAGTCCTTTGGAAAACATGAAAAATTGTCTGTACAACTGACTTTGTTTCTACTAAACCATAGCACTTGTGTGAAAAATGAAAGAGGCTATTGTGGATAGGTACGTTTTGAAGAAAATCCTCTCCCAGTTGCACAAAATTCATCTTGATTTGATGTAAACAATTATTTTAATCGGATGACTATAACAGTCATTTTGACATCTGAATATTGTCCCTCTGAAGATGACTTTTGCTTCTCCCAATATGTATCACCTGGTTAAAAATGAGAGAGTTTATTTTATATCCCGGTGTTGTGATGAAAAACCTCTTTCCGTTTTTGAAATTTCTTCTTCGTTTGCGGGAAACCGGTCGTTGAATAAAATGACTAAAACAGTCATTTTCAGGAAAATATGCTATGTTGCTTTTGAATCTTGAATTGTTTAACTTCATGAATGCTCTCACTGTATATATTTCTACAACTATTCTGGGCTGATGTTCTTTTTGGGCTTCCCTTCTGCATTGTTGAATGGTGGCTTCCCTTCTCTTGTTCTATAAAAATCAATTTCCAGCTGACTCTTTATCTCCGCCATTTTCCCTATGATTGAAAACAAGTAAAAGTTTGAGTTTGGAAATATGGAGGACTGTCTCTTCCCTTCAGCACACAGCACACAAATGAAATTATTTTTAAAAAACCAAGTCAACTTTATTTAAATAATGGTCTATTCCGGAGCCTCCTTTCGGTGGTTTTTTCCAAACTGCTTTTGCCCGCGGAATTTACCAAAAGTTACCACGTGGACATTCCGCTACCACCTTTCCAAATTAACCATCATGCAACTTTTCGCTCTGGATCCATCCACGATCGTCAATGTGATTTGCCTTTATTTCCCCGCTGTCAGATCAAGTGACACATACTCAATTTCACCAGGCTCCTTTGGTTTATCAAACGTGCAAGTTCACTCTCCGGAAACCATAATATCCGTTGATGATTTTTCACTTTATACATTAGCCGTCGGATTATTTTATGTGCTAATGGTTTGATTATACCGTAAGAAAGGTGATAAACCTTGTTTAGCGTGTAATCTTTCATTAAAACTTGGTTTGGTGAATAAAGGTAGCTTTTTCACTTTGGAAAAATATTCAAAACTATTAATTTTTGAATATAAATAAAATAAAATCTTTCTAAAACCCATTTTGTAGATTTCATTCAAAAATTAATAAAAAAATTTGCCCCATTTGTGAAAAAATTATTTCTAAAATTCCTTTAACTCCTCTTCTTTGCCAACCTGGAAATAGCTTAGTGAGAAAACTTTGGAAACCAACTCAATCACCCATGAGAACTTAAAATTTTGAAGGAAATAGGACCAATTTCGACAAAAATAAATTCAGTGCTAGCAAGATGCATGATAGTTTTTTAAAAAAATTAAAAACACATTCAGTTGCAATGTTACAACCAATATATCTAGAAACTATTCACAGGACCCATTTAGGCCCAATATTGCAACTCGTGGCTCTGTTAATTGTTTGACTCAACCCATCAAGGCCCAATGTTGCAATCCATGACTCTGATACCATAATGTAATGTCCCCATAGCCCATAATGCGGATAATTTAAAATTTTTGCTTAAGGAACCTCCCTTGCTCTTTTCTTAAGCACCGGGTATGGACGTTGACCCATTCTCCAACCTTCATCTCATTCTTAGAACCACCATTCCATTCGTTTTGAACTACAATTATCCAATCTGTGTCTAGAATGACCATTTCTAAATTTTGGCCTTCGACTTCGGACTTCTGACCTCTGACTTTGGACTTCGGAATCAGAATTCCAGCTTGGTAAGGTGTTCGCCGATCACCTTTCTGATTTTCGATTTCCAGCTTCTCGACTTTCGCTTTCTAGTTTCAGGAATTGGAAATCCATCTTTGCAAGGTGTTCGTCGGTCACCTTTCCAATTTTTGACTTTCGACTTCCTGACTTCCACTTTCCGACTTCGAGAATTGAAGTTCCAACTTCATTTAGAGATTTTTTCTATCCTCCCGCTTTCCACCTTCCAGCTTCCGATTTCTGACTTCTGACTTCGGGAATCTGGAATCGGAACGCCCATTCTCGGTCATATTCAACTTTTCCTTAGGTGGATTTCCAGGGGAGAAAACACCATATTTCATACCTTGGCTGCATTTTTTACCCTATAACAGGCTTCTAGCCTTCATGAACATAGACACAATGCATACAAACATCTAAGGTATGTAAACAGGTGAAATATATAAACACTCAAGGCATAATCAAGAAAACATAAGGACATTCATGCACAAGTAACCTCTACTTGATCATCAACAAGCATTCAACATAACCATAGCAATTCATAGACTATACATGGCATAAACAAGCATAATAGATATATTCATCTTGATGATTAAGCTATCGCGAAACTAGCTATGTAGATACAACATTCCACCCAACCATAGGCCAGTGTGTTCTTTAATCTCTTAACACCACTACCACCCCTGAGCTGGGCATGATTCCACAAGGAACTAGGGAATGGGAAGACTCGCACACATCCATATTTTTAACTCATAGTCAATCCAACACCTAGTTGGACTTACCGGACTGCCGAGATAAACCAACACCTAGTTGGGTTAATAGGGTATAGGATGATAAATCCAACACTTGCATTAAGTACCAGCCAAGACAACATATGGGTTCATAGGCCCAAGGCAAATCCATCTCTCAATAGTTGGGTTAACAAGTTGTCCAGCCAAGGATTACACACAAGACCAAATGCAAAACAAGACTTGGCGAAACCAAGATCCAATTGGGGTAGCAGGACCCAAGGCCAAGCCAATCTCCCTTGGATTTACAGGATGCTAAGGTAGTGGAAAGGTAAAATGGTTAAGCTAGTGGCTCATTCAAGAGCTAAAGACACCCCCACAAGATCTATCTGGCCCAGAATCCACATTACTTGCATCCCAGCACAAGGTAGCATCCATTTTTCTTCTCAACAGTCCCTCTGGCTATGCCTCCATTCTAAGTTCTCTTCAAGGCATGCAGTAAGGAACTACCATCCACTCTTATCTTTTCCTGAGGTTCCTCTCTGCACTAGGTTAACAAGCCCATTTCTATTCTCTTCCACTCACGAGTCTTGCATACCAATCAGACCCAAGGTCAGGGTACACCACACAATCAACCACACTGTAAACCAACAACTAGGCTTCTCACTGTGACACAGGAAACACACTGTAACAAGGAATTTACACTGCTAGAAAACACCCACACTAGCAGGAACCACAAATGACCATGTTGGGTCACAAAAGCGAGGGATATTCCCGGTTCATTCACTCAGCAAAACAATACTAACTTCACTGCCAAGGGAATGACCCAAACAATGAGCATTGAACATCAAATTTCCACTCACAAGTAGAAAATATGGTTATGCAACACGACGTAAGTGCACAACGCGCATGAGTAACTGGGGAGCTTGAATGGTAGAGTGAATGAACAATGTCAGTGCGCATACCCACCACGATGAGAAACATGACTCAGTGACTGAGGGGCATGATCAAAACCAAACGCGGCCTCCTCTAACGGACAGGGTACGATTACGTGCTTACTTCTTGCAGAAGCAAGATCGCGTCCTTCCCTAGGCTGTAGGCCTACGCAGACTGTAGTCTACCATGCCCTGCACTGCCCCAGGAATTAACTGCCTCATCCGATTTTCGGAAGGAATTAATTATTGAGGACAAAGGACGAAGGTAGATGAGGGTTCAAGGTTCCCTCATTGACATCTGGATTAACCCTATAGGCTCAGAAGTTTAACCAACTCCCCCACCCTATTCCTTTGTGAAATCATGCCCCCATCTATTTATGTTTTAGTTCCATATCTAGCTGTTGTATTTTTATTAATTTTTATTTTACATGATATATAAAAACATCATATGCATAACCAGCATCATAACCATAGGCATCATCCGGATCACCTATAACAAAACATCCATCAATGGCAGGGCCTTGGCCTTGGGCTCCTTGCCACGATTTTTTACAATATATGCATTATGTACATTCAAAATATCATGGGGTCAAAATCAAGGTGTTACAGATGCTATTAGGGGGGATCTCGAGCTCCAAGTGGTCCTAAACAATAGGGATGAGGCTCCACGGAGGCAAGCTTCGAGAATCCTCTCGAAGCTTCCTTTTTTTTCCTTTAAAACTTGAGCACCACACTTTTGCTAAAGAGAAAAAGTGGTGTTAAGGGGGTAACACCCTTTTCATGAAGGAAAATCCCGGTGGCACCTCCCTTTTCACATGTAAAAGGTGTGTTACTAGCTCAAAACAAGCAAAAATGCAAGGTAATAATTTTTTCCTTTCATTTCTATAGGACAAACTTTGAGGGGTTGGAGCATGAATGGGAATACGTATCTCATAACATGATGGTGATGATATTTAGGTGTAACAAAATTCCCACCAAAGTATGATGGTTAGAGGGAAACAATAGGAAAAATCATTAGATATAAGAACGTGTAGTCCCGAGGCAAAGGTCCAATGGTCAGAACTTCTCAAGCATCACAAACTTTCTACAACACCTTTTACATTTTGGTACATGTCCCAAATGACTCACAACATGGATGCTAACGAATACAGCATAGATTCATGTGAGATACAAAAATTCATGGATACTAAAATAGAGCATAGATCCATGCAAAGAAGACTCAAATTTAGACATAGATACCATACGTACAATGTAGATCTATGTCATACAGACGCAAATCTGAGCACATTCACGAACATACAAATGTGGATCCATGCTAGGACTCATACAAATTCTCCATCGCAACCTGGGGAAAGCAATGAGTGTTTAACAGATACCGAGATTCTTTGTCTCATCTTCCACAAAGTACAATTTTATCCATGTGATTACAATGTCTTGATGTCAAACATGGTAGAAACCACTTGATTACCGGTCAATGATGAAAACTGTTAACAAGTGCAATGGAAATCACCATTGATGTCAATGATTCCCAAGGTACCCTAGTATAATATCCCGAGTGTGAATAGATGATCTGATGTCGAACATGCAATTGAATATTTCGATCAAAGTTCTATTAGGATTATTAATCCTCCCTTGTCCAATTTGGTCATATGTCTAAATCAGGAGTCATGTCTAATTCGAGAGTCCATCCAGTCTATTTTTAGTCACTAGCACCATTGGATCCACTTGGCCTAATTGGGGCACATGTTTCAGTTACTAAAGTGTGGGGAACACTAATTGAGGCCTACTTCCACTAATTGCACTTGCATGCATCAATTAGGATCCTCCTAGACCAATCCCTACAATTTAGGAGCCATTGGGAGTGCCAATACCAACCAAGGTCAGTTGAGTTGAGTTGTGACTAGTCAATCTAAGTTAGGAGTTAGTTACATTCAGTTCTAGTCCTCTACATTCAATTAGCGCTAGGTTTGCATGGCTGCATGCAGGAGGGGCGCATTTCCCACCTACCATAATCATTTAACCTTAGTCAACATTGAATGTAACACTTGATTTGTGTTTTAGAACTCCGATGAACTTCAGTGATGGTTTAGACAAGGTCAGTTAACCATTGAGTCCTCCAATAATGATTTAGACAAGGTCTTACTTACCTACAGTCAAGTAGAGTATAATCAATTCGAATTTCCTCATGTGGATTCAAATTTCTTGTGGCTATTTAGCCATTGTACTTCATTGTAATTATTATCTAATTACTTTTGATTAATGAAAGCATTCATAGTTGCAAGCCATTTTTGCACTGTTTCATTCTTTAATTGTTGAGTAAATTGTGAGATCTATTTTGTGAGTTGTGTGTTTGTCTACAGATCTATGTGCTCAATTTATAAGGTCAATGATGTGAACCTATTGTCGAAAGTGACAAAATTTGTCATTGATGTATACAAATCTCAAGGTACTTGTTTCTTGTTTCTAAGACTAATTCTTGGATAATGAGCTGAAATTGATAGAAATACTCTCATCGAAGGAGGGCCATGATAAATCCCACATTGACGACATGAAACTTGGAACAATGTTTTGGAATTTAAGTATGATGTAACCATAGGAATGTGTCAAAGGTAACTGACAAAAAAATTTGTTTTGACTGCAAATGCAAAATCTCAACACAATTTTCCTTTTGAACATAAGGTGGAACTACCGAAGACTTGGCAGCATTGACTTGACGAGGCAGAAACCAAAACATAATGCAATAACAAATGATTCATTCTTTGAAAAACTCAAAGGTGTGACATGACTCATGAAAGTGGATTGACTCAGAAGCAAGATGAATACCCAATTGACTGAATGAAATGCAGAAAAGTGCCATGCTCAAAAGCAACTAACTACTGCCATTATGCAAATGAAATTTATTTCCCTTCCCTTCATTTCCCCATCATGATTGATGAGTGCCTCTTTTAATTTTTACGAGTTCAAAGAGGGTAACAAACACTCGTTATAGCTTCTCCTAAGATAAGTCCATTCTCATATGTTTCACAAACCTGAGAAAGGAGGGGTTCATTCCCAAAAAAGAGTCCTTCATCGTTTGATTTTATGAGTCCGATGAAAGAAAAATCATCTGTCGTTTTATTTTTAGAGAGTCTAAAATGAATAAGAAGACTCCAGAATGGACTTTTTCGTAAATTTAGTCTTCGAGGCCCAAAAAAGTATAAAATAATACCTTACAGAACTATTCCAGACATGATTGGATGGAGTGTACCTTTTTTGTAAGTAGTGCCCCATGGTCCGAAAAAGAGATAAACTATCACCAGGAAGGTGACTCTTTAGGCCCTTTCACGAGCGTGAAGAAGACAACTTCACTCGACAATCTTTTCACATTTTAAGAGTCTGAAAAGAGCTTAAAGAGGACTCTATTAGGGTTCTTTTTTCATAATCCAATTTTAACGAGTCTAAAAAATAGTAAAAGTACACTTGATACCTCTTCACTAAGTTTTTAACGAGCACGTCGAAGGTATAAAAGGCACTCGAAACCTTTTTCATGTTTGAATCCAAAGCACGAAAAAGCGATAAAGTAAACTCAAACCAGTTTTCATGTTTTAACTAAAGCACGAAAAATGAGAATTAATATCAACACCATCTTACTGTTTTTAACGAGCTCGAAGATCAATTGAAATAATGCTCAGAACATCTGCTTCATTTTTTAACGAGCTTGACATAGAATAAGAACTATGCTCAAAAGTTCGTTTCATGGTTTAACAAGCTCGAAACTAAAATAAATTGCTCAAAATGACTCCCATTGACCGGTGATTTCCCAACATGATGTCCAATGGTTGGTACTTTCCCCTAAAGCTTTGTTTCGCCTACTTTACAAGCAGATGAAATGAAGGATCAAATATTGAGTCTTGACACAATGGAAGAATCTATTTAATTTTTTAAATGAGCTTGACACAATAGGGGATCTCTGCTCAAGGTCAGTTTTATTTTTCAAAGACCTTGAAACCAAGAATAAACACTGCTCAAAGTGGCATGTTTCATTTTTACACAAGATTGAAACAAAAAATAACTATGCTTGAGGGGACTTGTTTCATTTTTACACAATTTTGAAACAAAGAATAACTATGCTTGAGGACATCTATTTCATTTTTTAACAAGCTTGACAAAGAATGGGAACTATGCTCACGGTTATCTATTTCATTTTTTAACGAGCTAGACACAAAATAAGAACTATGATCACTGACATCTATTTCATTTTTTAACGATCTTGACACATAATGGAAACTATTCTCACAAATGTCTGTTTCATTTTTTAACGAGCTTGACACTGAATGGGAACTATGCTCATAGACATCTGCTCTTACCCAACATGATATCCAAAGGTTGGTAGGTTGCCCCCTTTTCAAATTAGGAGATAGCAGCTTAAATCTAGTATGATATCCATAGATTGGAGCCATGCCCCCCATTTTAGCTATTATGGGAAGAATATAACTAGAAGAAGGGGAAGGAACCACAAGAACATGCAGAACATTTAGGGTAGTATGATTACTAGGAATGATGGGATGGTCAGGTGTAACGAAGGAAAGTTGATCAATGGTCACAATCTTCCCATCATGGGGAAAATGCATCACTCTAAAGAGTGTGGACTCTATAGCCATCATGGTGTACACATAATCACGTCCAAGGAGTAGATTGAAATCTAAAGGACCTTGGGCCACCATAACATCAATACAGATAGTTTTCCCTCCTAATGTAATTGGTAAATGAGGAAGGATCCCTAAAGGTGCAATAGGCCTGTGATTAAAAGAAAGTCTATGATTGGTGGCTAGAACAAGCTGAGGAGATCCTAAATCTTTCCAAGCAATTGAGGATATAATGCTAACAAAATCCCCTTCCTCAACAATAGTGCGAAGCATTTTCCTAATGGTAACTTGCACAACTATTTGGAAAGGAACACTCAGGTGAAGATGAGACTCTGCTAGGTTACTCCAGTCAAAGGAAATAACCTCATTACTTGGAGGGGATTCTGTCGAAAGAGACAAAATTTCCTCTTGTCGAGAACAATCAGAATTGACCATGAAAACTTCAGATGTTTTCATTTCAATTTCAACTGGAAGAGAGGGACAAGACGAAGATTGTATCAAAGAGACTACTTCAGTCTTAACACTCTCTGATGAAATAGTGAGATCGGGTGGAGATGACGTTGACTCGACCACTTTAACTTCAATCTTTATAGGAAGAGTGGGAAGAACACCCTGTTCTTCACTCTTTAAAGAAAAAGTGGCATCAATCAAGGATGTAGATGGATCAACCACTTTATCAACCAATGATGGGTCAAGGGACAACTTACTATAACTTGTTGGAAGTCATTGCTAAGGAACAGCAATATCTTCTAACCACTTAGAATCTTCATCCATGTGAGGAAAAAGGTAAGTAAAGTGCATGTCCTTACAGAGAAAACAAGGATTTTTGAATTTATCCTTCTGACTGTTAACCACAGAGTCACTGGTTGAGGGAGTATCATCAGTATGATTATCATAGGTTGATGACATTAACTTCTGGGAAACCTTAGACCATTCTTCTAAAACCAGGGCTAGACCATGACAATATTTCAGAAGGTGATCACCCTTGCAAAGGCTGCAAGGGAATTTTGGCTTATGCATTTTTTGGGTGTGCAGATCAACATTCTCTGCACTCGGAGGGGTAATTGGTTGAGACTTTTTTTTTTCTTATTATTAATATTTATTTTCTTCTTCTTCTTATCCACCTGACTACTAGTACTACAACTTTCAACAAGATAAGAGGGAGAAAAGGAAGAAGATAAATCTGGTGAAGAAGGCAACGGATCAACATGACGTTGATGCTCCTGTGGTGAAGGGTTAGGATCTGAAGCAATTGCTGTACATGGGATAACTAAATTGGAGAATAACCAAAAATTTAATCCGATAGTAAATCCAGGAAGTCTTAACATAGCCATGAAAGGAGGACCAACATCCCCATATGGAGGGGGGGAAAATATGTACTCGGTGAAGTATTCTCTTGGTTGGTAGTCTTGAAAGGAAAAGCCCCGATGGAGTCTCCATTTTTGTTGCCAGAAATTCTCACCTTCTACAGATAGGAGTTGTTTCCCTAAATCTGAATGATACATGTTTAGAACAAAACACAAACCCAAATGTTAAACTCTCCCTAGATCTGGTCAATTGCTTGAATATAATGCCACAATACTTCTCTAAAAGGTTGTCTTCGGTATCCTTGAATCTTTCTCCTCTACTACTGCAGAAGAACCTGTAAGATTGAAGACATCAAGAGAAAGATGATAGCATACAAGATAATAAACTAGATATATGCTTGTGACCAAGGAATCAAACAATATATACAAATGATACAATAAATATGGGAAAGAAAAGACATTTTTTATTAGAAATTATTGGAGAGACTGCAACCTTTATGCCTTGGTGTTGATATTTCCTTCCAATGGCTCCTTTCCTCCAACTTCACCTTGCCTCCAATAGCTCAAGAAATATTTTGACAGAGTTTGGGTGTTCAACACAATTCTTCCTCCTTTTTCCCATGGGGGGTGAGCGAGTATTTAAAGGCATGGAAGGATAGGGATGGTTGAGGAAATAGTGGATGAGGTGGAAGGGATATCCTATTATGGGGGGTATCGAGCTCCAAGTGGTCCTAAACCATAGGGATGAGGCTCCACAGAGGCAAGCTTCAAGAATCCTCTCAAAGCTTCCTTTTTTTCCTTTAAAACTCGAGCACCGTGCTTTTGCTGAAGAGAAAAAATGGTGTTAAGGGGGTAATTCCATTTTCATGAAGGAAAAGAGTAGTGGGACCTCCATTTTCACATGTAAAAGGTGCGTTACTGGATCAAAACAAGGAAAAATGTAAGGGAATAATTTCCTCCTTTCATTTCTCTAGGGCAAACTCTGAGGGATTGGACAGACAAGGGGATACCTATCTCATAACATGATCGTAACAAGATTTAGGTGTAATAGTGTCATGACATGTATATCATCCTACAAACATGACTCTCAATCATAATTATGGAGTAAGTAATATTTTCTTAAAGACAAGTCAATATCTAGTGAAGAATCACAATTATTGAGAGATGAATATAGGAGATTGATAGGTGGATTATCAAAGAAAGGATATGGTATATATTATTTTTATATATCAGAAAATGAATCTATATTAGAGACATGAAAAAAGTATTTAACTCTAGAACTCAAGTCATAGTTTATATCACCTTGGAACTGCGCACTATGACAGTGTTCTGAAGAATAAACAGGCTTCTCTAGCTCATCCGGAACTTCGATGTTGTGGTTTTCAAGAAGTTGAGACATGATGTCCAAATTATTCTTGAAACATTTCTTTTTTGGATGAAATCCATTTCTGAAATATAAAAAAAAACTTGGATGATCTCCCTTTATTCTTTACTTTCTTCATTGAATCTTCATCAATAGGCTTCAAACCTTACTATTCAATTTCTGGATTTGGCTTCTTCTCTTTCACAATTTGCTTCTCTTTTGATCTTGCATTCTTTCTTCCTTGAACTACGAGAGAATGATCCTTACCCTTGGAATATCTAAGATTACCCATATGGATCAATTTATCTTTCTCCTTTGTTAGTGAATCAAAGAAAGTACATAAAGAAGGTATTTTCCAATTAGAAACATCAAGCCTAGTAGCATGAAAATTAGACACAAAAATTGAGTATTTAGTACCCAATTTTGATAGAATAGAAAGGATTAATTGATAATATTTCTTATAAATCTCACAATGCTTGATAATTAGAACACGTGACTTGAAATTGGTGAAGAAAAACTCAATAGAATCGAAACTGCTTGGACTTAATGAGAATAACTCAATCTCCAACTCATGCACTCTTAACTCATCTTGAACTCCAAAGAGAGACTCAAGTTTGGTCCATACTTGGTTTGGAGTCGTAAAACTATCTATATGAAAGAGTATATCAGGATAAATAGGGAGGCGAAGCAATCCATAGGCTTCATCCAACCTTTATGCCACTTAGCTTTCTCAACCACATAATTTGGTTCATTTTCTAAAGCCATAGAAACTCTATAGAGTTCCTTATAACGCAATAGAATACCAATCTTGGCTTTCCCTTCATGATATTTGAAGGGATTCGGGATCATAGCTGAAGAAGAATCCATATTGATATGTTGATGCACTCAAAGAGATACTATCTGCAACCGACACAAATAAAACTCAGAGAAAATATTGTAAGCTTAAATCAAGCTCTTCTTCATAGAGGGATAGGAGACTGGATGTGCTCTGATGGAGAGAACAGATAGATGCTCAACTCTATTGACCTTGAACAACCTTGCATTCTATTACCATATAGAAATTCCATCTATAATGTTAATATGAATCACAAGAAATAGATCTTGCTACTAAGATAATTCTCACAATCATACATAGGAAAAATAGAGAGAAGAATAGAGACTGAATCACATGAATGAAGAGATGAATATTGGAGTGTATCCTTCCATTTAATAATGATGAATAATAGTGTACATAAATAGTACATCCCTCATTGGTAAAATAGAGTTGTATTGGAGACAAATCATCAGTATCAGAAATATATAATTACTAAATATGATAAACCCCCATAAGTGGCTAAAGCACTTCCCAAATTAGTCAAGGACCTCACGAATTAGCTAAAGCATGAGTGAGTTTCCATGTATGATGGAAAAACATGCCAATCCTATAATATGGAGATAAAATCATTTAGGATGGGTTGGAAACAAAAGATATCAGTTTGCTAGTTGATTAGATTTACCTTATCCACTGAAAAGCTGGAATAAAGCAGTAAAAGACAAACTCTATAGGAAAGCACGGTTATTAATTTTGGCAGTCAATAAAGTAGGAAGGATCAACCCAGAATGAGTATTAAAGCACTCATGGGGTATATATGGAAAGTGTTGATCATGAGGTGTAATTGGATGCCAACTATCTAGGATAATGGGGAGGAAATTAATCAAAATTGATTAAATATTTTATCCTAAGTTATGAAGTGGGTTTATTATATTCCCACAAGGAGGTTGTAATATAAATGAGCATTGAAAACCTCAATATCTATTAACATGGTTTTCCCAGCTAAATCTATAGGGACATTCTGGAAAAATCCCTAAGCTTGAGCAACATGGACATTATAGGAATGCAACGTCATGAGGGACAACACGAGTTGGGGGGATCCAAGATTATGTCAAACATGAGTTGACATGATGAAAGTAGAGGAACCTTCATATACAATTCACTGATGAATCGCCAAATGGTAACTGGGATTTCAAATGTTATTGGAAAGATAATTCATTGCTCCAGTTTATCCAAATCAAATTTCATCAAATGGGATTCGGAAGGATCAATCACATCTAGAGCTAACAGTAAGGATTTGTGTTGCATGGGACAACTTATAAGAACTTCTAGTGTTGACATGGTAGTGGGGGACAATGCCAAGTAATCCACAATGCTATAATTGGGAGCATCCCAAGCATTGGGATTATCCTAAAGAAAAAAACTTAGGGTGGAGTCTCAATGTCTGTGGATGAGATTTTAGTGACTTATATGGGAGAATATTTTCTTTTAATCTTTTCATACATCCTTGAGGATCAATTAGGAGGAATTTGGGAAAAAATTGAGTATTGTTTCTTTAGTTTTGGACCAAAAATTTACCCCTCTTCCCATAGGGTCGTTCTTCTTTTGGGAAAAGAGGAAACCATACTCTTGTGGTTACTATTTATGTCTGAAAACTACACCCAGATTCTCTCAATCTCCCTTATTGGGATGACAAAGGAGACCAAGGTGATTCGGGGCATCCTTGTCACCTTATATTTGATTTTTGCTTGTATTTTTCATGGAGTTTTGTTTGTTTAAAAATAGCTAGTTTATTACCTATAGGTCATCGTAAACCTATTTCATTAATTCATTAGTTAATCTCTTTTAAGATTTTAGTGGCACAATAACAGTTACACTTACTTTTTCATTTGAAATATTTGCATGCATCTTTCATGTTTATGAGATTAATTTCCTGCAAATTAAGTGAAAAATATTGTTTAAAGGATCTATTAGCCATGATTGATTAGATTTGTAGTGTGATTGTTGCATTGGAAAAGTCATTTTAGTTCGTAGTATTTAAATTTTCAAAGAGGGCGCCAATAATAGTAGAAATTTTGTAGTGATTACATAGTTTTTAAGTTTTGGAAGTGTTTTTTTGGTTTTTAGATTAGTTTTTCTTTGAATAAACCATTGTCTAAATCCTTGGTATTTTCAAAATTGTATTAGATAGTCTCTTCCTTAAACTCTTAGTGACGATCATTTTTCTTTAAAGGAAATAGTGTATAGCTATCTTGATTTGCTTGCTTTAGAAATTTCCTTATCAGTCGAAATATCAATGAAATATTTTGGAAGTGTTGAAGGCTGCTTTGATTTGCATGTGTTACAAATTTATTTATTGGATTTAAATGTCAATTATGACTTTATGATAGGTTGCATGTGGTTTGTTTGAAAAAAGAACAAAATCCTCTTACTTCATAATAGAATAGAGGATTATTTGCAAAGAGAAAGTATAAAGTTTATTGTGGTTAGAAAAGAATCTTATGGTCAAAATACATTAACTATTTAGAGACCCTTCAAAAACACCTTTAGAGACCCCCCCCCCTCAAAGTCATGAGAATTAGACTTTTGGGGGTTGTTGTTTTAAAACTTCCCCAACAAGTTCAACTCTCATGACTTTTGGAGGGGTTTTTTTAAATACCCCCTAAAGACATTTTCAAGGAAATTTTACCTTGCGGTAGTTTTGCTAGACTCCCCCCCCCCAACAAACAAACAAACAAAAAAATTAGGCCATTGGGGGAGGTTCTTAAACCCCCCCCCCCCCCCCCCCCGCCCCCCCCAAAAAAAAAAAAATTCCAAGTCATGTCATACTTTTAGGGGGGGGTTTCCAACCCCCCCCCCCTAAAGTCCAACATGACTTTGGGGGGGATATTTACAAATCCCCCACCCCCCCAAAAGTCCAACACAAATTTTTTTGGGGGGGTTATAAACACCACCCCCAAAAGTCCCGAGAATTGGAATTTTTTTGGGGGGGTTTAAAAAACCGTCCCCAAAAGTTAAATTCTCATGACTTGGGGGGGGGGGGGGGGGGGGGCGGTTGGAGAGACCCCCCCTAAAAGCTATTTTTTAGGCAGTTTTTAAACCCCCCCCCCCCTAAAAAAGTAATGATAAATGAACTATTTAGGGAGGTTCTTTTAAATTCGTCCCCAAAATTCATAATAGCCTGCAGAACCCATGTGGATCGAGGGAGAAGATGTCATGTTTCATGAAGGACTTGAGGACCGTAAGATAGGTATATCACTATATGAACATGTGTCATCATAGGGAACATAAAACCACATGTTGTTACCACAAGAAATGATATCTTATCACTAAAATAAATAATGAAGAATCACTTTCTAACTAACTAATACTATTCATTGTTGTTTATGAGTGTAGGAATGACAACTGAATAATGACGTGTTCATGTCCTCAACGGATAAACTAAATATGCATAGGATATACTAACAAGTGTTAAAATGAATTCATGTACAACACTATCTTTGTAAAATTGCTAGGGCCATTGACATTAGTAAAATGAAATACAAAATGAATATGAGGGATTGCACAAGTGCACCATCAAAAATAGAATCATAAAAATCTCAGAGGGAATAAATAATCTTCCCTAATATTAGATATACAATATTGAATCTGAAATTGGGTTTATAAGCACATCAATGTATGCCCCATTAAACAAGAAAGGGGTGTTGTTCTTCAAGTAATAGTTCCCATCTTCTATTGTAAATACATACACCTTTCATTTCATTCTTCTGTGTTATCGTCATTAAGCTTGGTTAATCTTTTCATAATTACTATGACCAATCCTTTCAACTCTAGAGAACTAGGTATCTAACTATTAGAATTGAGGAATCACCAAGGTGATTTGCAATGTGTGGAGGAAACTAGGATAGAGAGTTGCATTAAGACGTAGAGGTTCATCTTGGTTATATGCATAATGCAAGCATTAGAGAAACTAGTCCTTAATGAGTGTGATACAATAAAGAAACCACTGGAACACTTTACCAATGAGAACCATTTCTTTGGGATCATCCATGCTATTGAATATTGAGGGAATTTATTTTTTCTCAAGTCATGGTACATGCATGGAAACTATAACCCATAGCTATAATGTTTTGATGACACATGTTTGTTCACAAGTGGTGGACACTTCTTCAGCATAAAGGTGTTTTAGCAACCACAATTTCATCCGTAGTGTAAAAAAAACAAGGTGAAGATAAATCGGTTAAAGATCTTGTTTATGTGGATTATAACTTGCAATTGTTGTCCCATTATTGTGACAAGTCAAATATATATAACTCGTGTATGAATTGGGGCAACAATTGAGAGAAGGGAAATTTGGAGATGGAGCATTGGATTTGGAACAACTGATGAATTCTCCTTTTGATGATGATGATTGTGGTGCGATACCACCCCATCTAGTTTCCTTGAACAACACTCCAAAATTAGGGGCTTCATGATCAATTACATCTACATAATCAACTCCAACTTCACCTCCAGCTCTGTTATCGCATGGAATTTTATGGGGAAATCATGGTGGTGCAAAGAGGAAGGAAAAGTAGATAGAAATTAGAATATTTGTTTCATGTTTTTCCATAATTTATATGTCATGGAGTTTAGCTCAATTTAGTGTTTTGGGACTTTCTCTCTTCCTAATAAAATTATCATTTTAGATCTTATGAAATCTGCCTATTTTGCAAACATAACTCTTGGTCATGTTAATAGTTGACAAATAACCTATTTCATTCAATAATTAAATGGTTTATTTCCTAATAAATAGTTTAAAAATTTGTAGGTTGGTAATTAATAAATGAATTATGCTCAAATGAATAAATCATTAATCATTAATGTACTATGAATGGCATTTCTAACTTCATAATAATGTAGTATTCATATACAAGTAGAAAAAAATTCAAGTATTCATATATTCTACAACTAATTTGTTATTTTGCATGTTTTCTTTTGAATATAAATACACTATAATATACACATGCCATCTCTCTGTTGGTTTCCCGTTCCATGAGAAGTACTTTCCCACCCTTACAATTTCTACCTCAAAGAAGCCCAAGCCCTCAAATCCAACTACTTATGGGTGGAACTAATTCCCATTGACATTGATATGCATGTTGTGACTAGTTGGGACAAGGCCCCAACAACCTCACATGCATATAGCATCTGTAAACATCACCTGCATATAGTGTCTGTCAACAAATCTACAAAGTGAAGTGATGCATTTTATATTTACTACTTGAGATCATAATTGAAATTCTTTAGATCCATATCATAACTACATGCTACTTTGCATTATCCAGTAATAACGATGTATATAGAAAAATTGGTTTTAGGTGGTGATATTCAACACTTTCATCCTATGCCAGTAGAGAGCCTGCAAATCTGAACTTCCATGGACCTGACTTTGCTAGCATATGCCTTCATCTTCCCACAAGAGAAAAATTTGCAGAAATATAAAACTAATCTACGACAACGTCATTGATGAAGGAGCTTCCAATACCAATTAAATAATGCAAAATATTAGTAGCCACCACTAACACAGTAAATACAAATGTTATGTGTTCTAGTTACCAGCCCTAAACAAAATCCTGAAGCAACCTATTGTGTCAATTCAAGACCGTCATACTAGAAGGGTGTTGAATTATTGTAACTTTGAAGTGTATTCACTTACTATACCCTGATGTTCCTATTAGGAGAATCATTTGTATTTCATTGTACCCTGATGTTCCTATTGGGAGAATCATTAATATTGTATTAGGCCAGTAAAGGGTCATGAGGAAAACCCCTTCATTCTAAGTCAGGTCATTAGCACCCTCCAGAATTTAATAATGAGTTGTTTTGATTCCTCCTAGAGAATCCGGCCCATTCAAGTTTAGTGGGGCCGGCTTGGTTGAGTGAAAAGTCAAGTGAACGAAAGAATGTAGATAGAAGTGAAGCACTCCTCATTTGAGCACATAGACACACACTTGTGTAGCGCATGAGAGAGAGAGAGAGTCTTATCTGCAAGGAGGAGAAGGACCACTCTAAAGTCTTATCTTTTATCTTTTTTATCATCTATATTGAGGAAGCTTTTCTTGCTGGGTTTTCCCAGGGTAAATTTGTGTTGATCTTGTGATACTGTTTCTTTCAGTGATCCTGTATGCTAGTATTATTGTGAAATTGAATTGAATGCTGATAATATAGCTTAGCATAGAGAATATTAACATGGTATTAGAGCTAACCTGAATAGGATAGCTTTCACAAGGTGAAAAAACCCTCTCTCCCTCTCCGACAAGAAATTAGGGTTTCAGAGAAATTTTGATTTTTGAATATCTAGTTGCATAGAAAGTTGTGCCCTCCTAGGGTGCATCCACTGAGCCTGATATTGAATTTTTTGAGTGGGTAGATATTTGGGAAATTCAAACCCTAGTTTGACACTGGACCAGAAAACCACAAAAATTCAGAAAATTGGAAAACTGCACTGCAGAATCTTGCAAGTCAATTTTGAAAGGTGAATACTTGAGATCTCCAGAAACCAAGCATACTAGTCAACTCACCTCAATCAAGCACATCTCTAGGTAAGATCAATTTCTCATTTTCAAGAATTTCAATTTTTTGTGATCTCCTAACAAGATGGCCCCAAGCACCAAGCTTGAGGACAAACTAGAAGGCATAGAGAATTTTTGAGCATGGGAATACAAAATTGGCCTCATTATCAAGGATAATGATCTTGACAAATATATCAAGGAAGAAGTTGCAAAACTGGAAGAGGATGAAGCTAAGGAGAAGCATAAGAAGGATCTGATTAGGGCACAAAGGATTATTGCTAACTCTATCAAGGATCACTTGATCCCTCAAGTGTCATCCAAGAAGACTTCGAAAGAAATGTATGATTCCCTAGAAAGGATGTATGAAGGAAGAAACATCAACAAAAATATGAATCTAAGAGGTCAATTGAAGAGCCACGAGATGAGTCATGGAGAATCCATCCAGGACTATTTCACAAGGGTTTCCCAATACAAAGAACAACTAGAAGCCATTGAAGAAAAAATATGTGTGCCAGAAAGGAAAGCATGAAGTTTGATATTGTATGGGAAGATTGTATTCAAGAGGAGGCTATAGTGTCCAATAGAGAAGCTCTACTGAAAGAAGATGATCAATCGCTATCCACCCATACCAATAGAAGAAGAAGTCAATCCAACTTCAAGAAGGGAAACCATAAGGAGTCTCAACCTCCTAGAAGGTTCCAAAAAACAAGAGAAAGTCTCCCAAAGAGGGACTACTCCAGCTTTCAATGTTTTCATTGTGATAAGGTAGGACATATTTCCAGAAATTGTCCTTTGAATAAAGAAGAATACAAGAAGAGGAACAACAACAAAATACATCATGCACATCTAGCTGAAGATGAGGATGAAGAAGAAGAAGAAGAAGGAACTCAAAGAAATAAAACAAGAGAAGAAGATACAGAAGAGTATGTACTATTCTCTGCACTCTCTCGGACTGTAACACCTGGAGAAGACACATGGCTTATTGATAGTGGTGCTTCAAATCACATGATGGGACAAAAGAAAATTCTGCCAAAACTTGAAGAAAGGAACTCTCCTCAGAAAGTATCTCTAGGAGATGACTATCAATATCCAATCAAAGGAATTGGTGAAGCAAGATACAAGCTTGATTCAGGAAACCCCTTGAAGATGAAGGAAGTTTTATTTCTGCCAGGTCTAAAGAATAACTTACTTTCTATCTCATCATTAGATAAGAAAGGATATAGAGTTGAATTCATAGATGGACAAGTACTCATGTGGCCCAAAGGAAATTCAATTGAAGATGAAGTTGTTATCAGTGAAGAAGAAAGAGGCCTATATAAACTCAAGGGACATTTAGAAACAACCCTTGTTCATGAGACCACTAACCCTAGTGAACTGTGGCATAGGATCCTTGCCCACATAAATTGTAAAGAACTAACTCATGTGAACAAATTAGTGACGAGACTACGAGACTTGAAGATCAACCATGAAGGCATTTGCAAAGGATGAGAAAAAGGAAATAATATCAAGAATCCATTTCCAAAGAGTGAAACAAAAACTAAAGGTACGTTGGAATTAATTCATTCAGATGTATGCGGTCTAATGTCCTCCACATCCTTGAGTGTTTTTGAATATTATATTACATTTATTGATGACTACTCAAGAAAGACATGGATACCCAGAACTTAGCTTTGATTTCTTGGGTCATCTATGCACCTGAGGGTCATGTGGTGTCTTCAGAAGGTGTGTGTCTCTGGCCATCGTCAAAAAATGTTGTTGAATATAGTGACATGATTGAACTACTACGCGATGAAATTTCCAATGGTATTCGATCTCTTGAGGTATGCCTCAACTCACAACTAGTTGTGTCATAGTTAAATGGATTGTATCATATCAAGGATCCTACTTTATTATGAAGGTTCTTACGGGTAAGATTGTTAGAATGACAATTTGACTACATTACATACATTCATATACCTATACTTTACAATCATGTTGTTGATTCTTATGCAAATTATGTTTTATAATGGAATTTATCACATCAATAATGAAGCATACACATTCCATTCACATTTAAACATGCATGTAACTACACCAAGCCGATCACTATAAGTTTTTTATCTTTGAATATTGTCCAAAATGGTGTGAAAGTACAATATGTCATGATACAAAAATGGGGCTTCAAGCCACCAAAACATATACGATCAATACAAAAATTCTATCTATGAATATATGCATGTGGTTTCCGGTAATGATCATGATAACAAACAACTGTAATGGCCAACCGTCAGAATAGTCTAACCCACAGATGGGGTACCCCTACTACATGTCTCTGCATAGCCTCAAGAAAGTCCTCAACTTGCACCATGGGTACCATGTGCGTCAACTTGAAGAAGTTTCCATGTGTGTTTTGGATCACTCGCTCTACATCTACACAGATCATCTCCTCCCCTCGTCCCCTCCGATAATGTTGGGGGAAGCCATCCGGATGTATCAGACCCATGTCTGTACACACATGATCAATTTCAGTACATGATATCATCAAAAACATATTTTTGATTTCCTTATATGTACAAAATACAAAAAAAATCAAATAATTCAAAACACATTTGGGATTTTTACCTATATCACCATATGTGGCCCCTGGTGGTAGTGGCATGTCTGGGTGTTCATAGAAGTCGATCCCTACATAGAGATAGTAGTCCACAGCCACGATCTATCATCACCACCAGTGGTAGAATTTTGGTGGGAAAGGATTGGGTGTCTGACCTCCCCTAACCACCACGTCACCTCTTCCCAACGGGTTTGGAATGGGTCTTGTATACTATGAAGAGGAACCTTGACTCGAGGGCTAAGGCTCGGTACCCTATCGAAGAAGAAAGTTCTAAGTATGTAGGTGAACTCGAATTTCTTTTTCCTTCCCAACTTGCAGTTCATCATTTTTTGTTTCGTAGTGCTCAGTAATGATGTGCTCCAATCATACACTGTAGGTCTCATACACTCTACTAAATAGAACATGACAGTCTTGGAATCCTGATGAAGTGATGCCAAACCTGCTAGCTTGGCTAGTACCAAAACTATCACCCTGGATGGAATTCACCGAAACCTGACTTCCAATATTCTCTGTATCTGGAAGGCAATATATGGCTATATACTCCTCGATAGTGAGCCCTCCACCCACTCCACGAGCTCGTAAGTTTATTACCTCACCTCGATGGATAGTCCAGCAATGAAGTAGATATCATCTACTTCTAGTCTTAGTGACATACCATCTAGCTGAAAAGCCTCTATGTCTAGGTCTCAGTAAACAAACATATGAAGAAGTCTTGGTTGGGACCTCAAACCCCCAAGATTCCAAAACTTGTATAATCCATGTCTTTTTAAAGCTTGTTGATCATTTATATCTCGATGGACTTCCCTATCCACATCCTCATGCTCACACTCTCTCCATTCCAACACCATCCTGCCAAAAAACATTCAATTTTTGTGAGAATTTTCCATTGAATTGGGCTACCTAGCCCTATACGTGACTTTTTTTGTAACAGTAGCGTATGTACATGGGTAGCCTTTTCTTTTCTTGCGTATATCACTCCCTATATGTGACCCAATAGTATACGACCCGCATGGTCAAGGATACCCATTTATGGTCTCTTAAAACTCAAAAATAAACCATGAAAATTGAAAATAAATGCATGGAATAAATGAGGAATGAGATGAGGAACTACCTGGTCTTGACGGCTTGTGATTTCATTGCTCCTAGCTTCTAGAATCGACGTTTGAAGTTCATAGTCCAAATGGCTCCAAATGCACTAGTTTTGGTAAAAAAACAAAATGGTATGGTAAAAATGTCAATTTTTACTATTTATCAAATTTATTTTTTAATTTTTACCTGCTTAGCCTATAGTTTGGACTTTTATTAACTCTTTTGAGTTGTTTGGACTAATATTGATGTGTAGGGACTCATTTTGAGTGCACTTTTGTCGAGGTTTTTACATGTTCATTCTTGTAACAGGTATAACACTGAACTGTCACATAGGATAGGATCACTTTTCTGTGTGCATCATGCATTATCCTATGACCATGTCACCTTAACTATAGGTACGAACCCAATTCGTAATGTTATGGAACCTTCACACTACTACTAGAAGTGGCATTATGTAAGTGGTAGATCTTTCCTACTCATGGGTTCCCTAGATAGATCCTGCTCTTCCATTTGGTACCCATATTGTGTGCCCTCCCTTAGGCCTAGTAGTCCCTTGTAGTTCTTCCATGTCTTTAATCAAGACCCTCATATTATTTCTTGAACATTATGTTGTCCATCTCTCACAAAGACTCTCATTTATATCAAGTTGTAATTGCATTTCATGCCTCTTCTTTCCGTATTGAGATTTATGTCAGATTCATGCTTAATTTTTATAAGCCATATGGCTTGAGCTTGTCTCAATCCTATCCAAGATGAGCTTGATTATCCCATACCCAGAGGAAACACCCCCCCCCTTCGAGTATCCTTATCCTACAATGCTTCCTTGCATTCACCATAGGTATGTTCCGCTACTTGGAACTAGTTTGCTTTCCTACGACACTCATTTCCTCCTAGATCTGTACCATAAGAAATTTTATTCTTTTTTCAAGCTTTCCAATATGAAAAAGACCAAAAAAAATAAAAATAAAAACATAAAAACCCGGATGGGAAATGATATTACTTTCTATTTGGAAGTTGTTGTGTCGTGTCTCCTTCAAACAAATAATTGTATATTCCATCCATTGTTTGGGTTATTACTATGAATTTAGGAGTTTTGGTCATTACTCTAAGTTTTCTCCACCGATTGGTTATGCTTCCAGTTTCTATGGAGCCTCTGTCGATGCCTCCTGTGTCGCAGAGTTGTCACAGTTTCCATGTTGATTCTATGATGCATATGAGTCTTATTGTGCCTTATTCTCTTGTTTGAATGAATTTTTATCCTGATTCAGCCATTTTAATATCCCCGAATCATATTTCATAGATACTAACTCCAGACAAAGACTTGATGCATAAAATTGTCAAACTAGGTGCTAGGAAATTACTAGTTTTGACTAGAAGGACTCAAGCTGAAAGGACTCAAACTGAAAGGATTCTTCACAAAATGAAATCAGATCTATTATTTTAATGTAATTTCCCTGATCTATAATCATATCAGAATATTATCTCTGATAAAAAAATTATCCAAAATATGACATGAAAAATTGCATTCAATCAGGAAGCTCTTGAGACTAGGAAAATATGGGAAATTGGTTGATATTTTTGCAAAAAGGGCAGAGGGTTGTGGAAAAAAATCAAGGACACTTTAAGGACTGGTAAAATATATTCTCTAACACATTTACATCAGGGACCATATAGGTTTCAGAATCAACACCCACTGAAACCTACTCCCACGCTTTTGGGTCACCCAACCATGAAACTAAGAAGACTTTGTTGAATTCAATCAACCAGGGGATTTGGAATGGTACATAGGCGTAGTATAAGTAGTAAAAAGTATTAAACAAATTTTTATATATTCAATAACATATCTGGAGTGATATAGGGTTTTTTTAGAAGAATTGGGAAAAACTGGCAGTTTTAGCCCAGGGAGGCCCTACGTAAAGAATATGGCCCAAATAGGGTACGGCCTCAACTAAAAATATTTATGAAGGTTGGGATGGACAGTGGGGACAGTCAAAAACCTCTAGAAACTTACGAAATTAAAAGTGGATGTACATATCTCTCATAATTACAAAAATTGTAAGAGTAGTTAAATTTAACTAGTCAACTAGCTAGGGTGTACAGTAATTCATGAATTTCGTATCAGAATGAAATAAGAGCTGATACTGTAGTTTAAAAAAGGTAAATACATCATCATTAATCATATCAAATCCTTTAAAACTCCTATCATGGACATTATATTACTCCCATTAAATTTTACAGTCAAATACCCCACTAGTTGGGCACAAAAATCACTCCTTATGTGCATTTAATCATGGAAGCTCTACGAGACATAATATTATTGTCACATATAGATTAGAAAGATTGAGAATCAGATACATAGTTTGATATAATTTTTATGGGATCTTCCTTAGCTCAAGACACCTGCAAAAGAAGGGGAGAAGAGGGGAAGAGGAGAGAGGGAATGAGAACCTTGGGGTGCATCTCCCAAGAACCTGAGGCACAAAACTCAACAAATAATCCTTAACTTCATCAAAATCACAAATAATAAACATCCAAACTGAGTAATGGAGCTCCCACTGTCTTTAAATAAATCTCTAGTGACTTGTTTGGCAAGTCAACCAACTATTAAGCAAGTTTCCCTTGCCAAAACCCTAACCCTAGCTATGAATTCGCCCTCTGTGACTAAATTAGCATGTGTGAGACTAGAAATATGTTTCCTTGTCATCCACCTTCATCCAATTTGGAAATTGTGCCCTCCTTGGCCCAGAGTTGTTGTTTTTCCCTATGACATCATTTCCTGCACTGCCTGCTTTTGTCATTGAACTCCAAAATGGAAACTGTGCCCTAGAGTTGTTGTTTTTCCTTATGACGGATTTTTCTAAACTTCTTTCTTTTGTAACTGAGCCACCAAATGGAAACTGCACCCTACCTTTTCCCAAAGTTGCCTCATTTTTGTTTAACATCTTTTCTTGGTTTTTTCATTCCTATGACAGATTCTATTTCCTCCTTGGCAAGTTGGATTGCCCAAGTGGCCCTCCTGTTAATGGAAACTTATTTTCCACAAAATTATTTACATAATAATTAAAATTGACAAGAAATCAAACTTAGTATAATCCTCTTCGATAATTATTTTATCAATTTTCCCTAGGGTAATTAAATAATATCACTTAGAACCCCTAGGTGTTTATCATGGTCAATACTTTTTGGTGGTCAAAATGTCGGGAAATGACAGCCATTCCTCAGTTATATCGTCTTTGCATGTTGGTCATTCCCTATACAGTTATTCTTAGATTTTTATCATTCTAAGATAGCATTATCTTAGGATCTTTAACTAAGAGAATAACATGCACATCAATAAACACAAGAGACAAGAGACACAAAGAATTTTCCTCTGGGAAACCATAAAGGAGAAAACCCCGCAACTTCCTCAGAGATAGAATGAGCACCAATGGTAGCAGTAAAACCTGAAAACAGAAAAGATGATCTCCACAACTTGTTCTCTCTCACACATTGAGAGAGCTTCTCCTCTCTCACTCATGCGCCCCAATGAGTGACTATGTGCGTGATAAATAGAGAGGCTCACTCTCTATTTATATTCTTTCATTCACTTGAAACCCACTCCAACATGTCGGCCTCACTTAACAATTAATTACTAGAACCGACATCTCTAGGAGTGTCTAATAACCCTAGTGCCCCACAACTTGTGGGTACCTTGCCTCCTCCGACCAACAAGGAGGGTTATCCTAAACACAACGATGGGGACTATTGCCCTGACTTACAATGACTCACCTAGGATTGACTTCTCTAGGATAGTTTAATAACCCTAGGGCCCCACAACTGTGGGGACTTTAACCCTTGACAAATAGGAGGGTTACCCACAATGACTTGACATGACTTGTTCACATTATAGAAACTCTCGATCAGAACATCGGGGCATGACATGACTCAATTACATTACAAACACATCCTGGAATAAACATCGGGGTATAATACATAAGATATACAAATGAATACATTCTGAAGTTACAATTACATCAACACTCCCTCTTAAGTAGGAAGGTATTCTCTCGACACAATTTATTATCCCAAGTCTTCTTCTCTGTATCATCTGGATCATCATCGAGTTCTCTTCATATTCATCTGGATTTGGATCATCATCACTGGATCTAGATCATCACTCGATCTGGATCATCACTGCTAGATCATCATCAAGTTTGGATCATCACTTGATCTAGATCATCACTACTGGATCATCATTAAGTCTAGATCATCACTTGATCTGGATCATCCCTACTGGATCATCACTTGATCTGGATCGTCACTACTGGATCATCATCAAGTTTGGATCATCACTTGATCTAGATTGTCACTACTGGATCATCACTTGATCTGGATCGTCACTACTAGATCATCATCAAGTCTGGATCATCACTTGATCTAGATCATCATCGAATATGGATCATCACTGAATCATCATCATCATTACTACTTCTGCTATCTCAATCAAATGGTGATATCTCTTCATTCTTCTCGTCACAGGAAGTTCTATAGAGCCAACCCTTTTTCATGCTAGTTGTAGGCCTACCCTTCATGTAGGTCTTCAACACTTATATCTGACCCTAAGTCAAAAAGGCATGCCCAGCTCTTACATCTGACCTCATCTTGTCAGAAAGGCACACCCAGCACTCACATCTGACCTCATCTTATCAGAAAGGCCCAACACTCACATATGACCATGTGTAAACTCATCACACTAGAATGGATCAGCACTTACATCTGACCTCATCTTGTCAGAAAGGCTCTGCACTTGCATCTGAACCCATCTTGTCAGAAAGGCACAGCACTCACGTTTGACCATGTGTAAACACATCTGGCTAGAATGGCTCAACACTTACATCCGACCTCATCTTGTCAGAAAGGCTCTGCACTTACATTCGACCATGTGTAAACACATCGCATCGAAAGGGATCTCAGTCCGAGACTGAGGATTCCTGGTAATTGACCAAGTGCCTCCATTCTCCCAGAGAATAGCATCAGCCCTTATATCTGATCAAGTGGGAACACATCCCTCAATCACATCAGAATGGCCATGCACTCACATCTAATCATGTAACACTACATCCTACAATCATATCAGAACAGCCCTTAGTCCCAGACTGAGTATTCCTGGTAACTGACCAAGTTCCTCCATTCCAAGAATGGCATTCAGCCCTTACATCTGATCATGTAGGAACCAATCCTACAGTCACATTAGAATGGCTCAGCACTCACATCTAACATGGAAGGAACCAAATCCTCTCACCATGATAGAATGGCTCAGCCATTACATTTGACCATGGAAGGAACCTAATCCTTTCATCATGTCAGAATGGCTCTAGGTCTCATCATTTCCCCTTGGAGGGAACCTCGATCTGGAGAACACCAAGCTTCTCCCTGAAGTACTCAAACTTCACTTTGGCCATTTCTAGCATAGAATCACATCAGGGTTGATTACGTCCAAGGATGACATGTGAGCTTCGCCAAGACTGACTACATCTGAGGGCAACCTACAGGACCGTTTACATTGAGCAACCTACGAGCTTCACCAAGATTTATGCTCAGACAACCTGTCTCATCAGCTATGCTAGAAATCGCTCTTTCGAGAGATCTTGATCTACATCACTGCTCCTCTCTACATCATACAAAAATGCAAGTCAGATCAAGCAAATCAAATAGTAGTTTTCAAAAGAAACATACTACCTCCCAAATAGCAAGTGGCAACATATTTTGCCTCAGTTGTACTCAGCGCCATGCAGGACTCCATCCTACCAAACCAAGAGATCACACTTGATCCCATACTGAAGTAGCACCTCAAAGTGCTCTTCCTATCAATGGCACTTCCTGCCCAATACGAATCCACATAACCTTCCAGGTTAATCTTCTGATTTGCCTCATACTTGAGCTCATAATCAACTGTACGCCTCAGGTACCTCACTGCATGCTTTGCAACCATCAGGTGAACATGTCTCAATGTGTTCACAGTAAAGAAAATATATGGTTTTGTATTCGTCAGATACATCAAGGAACCAATCATCTGACGATACATCGTAGCATCAACCGTCTTTGATGAAGCAACACTCAATAGCTTCAGGTTCGATGCCATAGGTGTGGTCATGTCCTTGCAGTCCATCATCCTGAACCTCTTCAAGATCTCTATTGTATACTTCCCTTGTCTGAGGAAGATTCCATCAGCATTTTTCCACACCTCCATGCCTAGAAAATAGTGCATTGACACATAACAGGAGCATCACTAGTCTTCCACCTTCAACCTTAAAGTAAAGGTTGGAATCCTCTTTACTCTTAGTAAATCCTAGAGTCATCAGTAATCTGTCCATCCTGTCATACCATGTTGAGCCTCAGGATCTTCTGCAGTCACTCCCTCTGAAGCAGAGCATTATACTCCCTCTATCTTTCATACTCTATGCACTGAAACATTCTGTACTGGATTGAAAAGTAGCTTCCTCTACTACTAATATTCTATGTATCCATCTAGGATCATTGGATACCAAGATCCTCTATCTTGAACTTTTTCAAGAGTTCTTCTCTCACCCATCTGTGAGCTTGTCATCCTCTATAGACTTTCATCTTTAACCTTGTAGCAAAGGTTCAGGTCTTCATCAAGCTCATCATGTATGTGTTATCCCATGGGTGTCTTCTAATCTCGTACAAGGCCTTGTTTAATTTACACACATGATTCCTCATGTCATGTGTATCTCTAGTGACTGCAAATGTCTCTTCGTAGTCTATGCCTAGTGCTACGAATCTTGCCTTGTACCCCATGATGTTTCCATCTACTGCATGATGGAACTACGAAATTCTCTTCATGTATCGATACTACATCCTATACATCATTCTTCTTGAACCTTTCTTCTTGGTTACTTCTTCATGGCTGGAAGGTTCTACATCAATGATGTCGCTGCATTCGTCATATTATTATTCCTCTTGAACTATCATCACTTGTTCTTCAGAACAAGTCTCATCCTTCTTTGCTTGTAGGCGATTATGTATGCGATATTTCCTACAAGTCAAATGCATTAGTTGTATGGTTAGAAACATTTCATAAGGTATATTCATAATGAAAAACTATTATGCATAAATATATGATCATGCAACTACTTTAGCCAATACAACACCCATCCATATGTCACAGAAACTTTCTAGATGCCTTCCATCTCTACCAGAACAACATTGAGATTGTGCACTAATCCAATATGTCAACAAAGAGGTTTCATTCTATATAAGTAGCAATGGAGATTTGTATATCACCATGAGCTACTTATCCATCAAATTCATATTAGTAGTATACTATCATTAATGCAGACATTCTATCATGCATAATACATCAACTGAATATAAACAAATGCATAACAAAAACAATATCATGACAATTGAATACTTATATTTATTTGTTTCATGGGTAGACTCCTTCTTGAGCCTTCAACTTCATAATATTCTTCATTCATCATTTCTTATCCAAATGCTAAGATGGATAAGAGTTTCTTCAAAGGTTGAGTTCTTCGTATTCCTCATCGCTTGAGGGATCTTCTTTGGATGGTGAGATCTTGATATTCAGTTGCTCCCATCTTCTCTTCTCTTATTATGAGTCTAGCTTCTTCTTCTTCCTAGAGTCTACTAAAAGTAATCACTTCCTTCTGGCACACATTCCTCGCATGAATGAATTCCATGATCCTGGGAGGCCATTCAAGATGGCTATCACTACTTCTACATTCTACATTTCTTCTTCTACCGCTTCAAGTTGTTCTACATTCTGGATCTTCACATTCTTCAACTGTTTTCTCAAAGCCATCTTCTGATTTATGTTCTTCCCTTCAAATAGATTGATCAAGGAATCAAACATCTCTTTCGGTGTCTTTAGGGAAGACACTTGTGGTATAAGGTGATCCGTGATTGAATCAACAATGATCTTCTTGGCCTTGACCAAGTTCCTCTTGTGTAAGGCTTTGAGCCTCATCTCCCTCTGGAACTGGAACCTCTCTACTCATGTAGGTGTCCAATTCATTTCTTTAGAGAGATCATATACTTACAGACTTGGAAGTTGTCAACTTCAACAATATTTTCATCAAGCTGATGTGATATATCACTTTGAAAAGAGAACCTCAAATCAAAATAGCAAAAGATTAGATCTTACCGATTTGAGGAGTCCGTCCTGGTTCCGGAGCTGACTGATCTAGGGTTTGTCAGAGAAACCCTAATTTTCAAAACTTGGAATATTTTAGATTTGATTGGATAGAAAGATAGATCTCTTCAAGTTGAGCTGTCCAATGTACTCCTTTTCTGAAAACAGTAGAGGGAAGCTCCCGGAACAGGAAGCCCTAGTTTTCCAATTTCTTATGCAAAAATTCTTGTTACGGTTTCTATGGTATCTCCAAAATTACTACTCCTCTATGTGTAAAAATTTTCACTGAGGTAGCCTCACATGTCCCTGTTCTAACACCATAGTTTTCATCAGGATTGGTTTCGTTCATTGGGACTTATGATCATTTTCCCAAGGTGACCTATTACAGGACTGTTCAGAATAGCGAAGTTGTATGGACTTCCATGTGTCACTGTTTCATCTTCTCGGTCTGAAATTTGGACCACAGAAATTAAAGTCCATTCCCTTTCTGGAACATATTCATAAATTTCATTTGTACCTTTGCATCCCAAGATATAGCAATTCTCCCCAGGCGTCATGTTTAGGGATGAATCCTGGAAGAGGCTGGAACCCTAAATTGGAGGGATCATATCTCCTAGAATATAGCGCATCTAAGGCTGAATTTTGGAAACAGTGTAAATATGGATTTTTTCTTCGTCCTATGCAATTTTAATCTTCTGTGACTTCTCCAATCCCAAGATATAGGGAATTTACCAAAACGTATCAGTTTTAGTATTTAGGGTTTTTCTAGGTCGAGGTCAAACTAGGGTTTGACTTTCCCATAGTTTCACCCAACCAAAAATATTGACCCAGGTATATAAACTTTGATTTTGATGAGGAGAGTAATCCTATGCTGGGCTCACTCAAAAATTCCTCTTCTGTAGAAAGCCCTAATTTCCCATGCCGAAAACTGAAAATGCTCGAAATTGAATTATGCTTCGACAGAAAGATGCGCCCTTCAATGGAGAGTCAGCCTAGCATACTTTCACTGATGGATTATGGAGAGAGACCCAAAAATTAAGAAGCCCTAACTTCTACAGCTGCACAATGTCAAGATTTTTATCATTCTAAGCTAGCATTATCTTAGGATCTTTAACTGAGAGAATAACATGCACAACAATAAACACAAGAGACAAGAGACACAAAGAATTTTCCTCGAGGAAACCATAAAGGAGAAAACCCCACAACTTCCTCAGAGATAGAATGATCACCAATGGCAGCAGTAAAACCTGAAATTAGAAAAGATGATCTCCACAGCTTGTTCTCTCTCACACATTGAGAGAGCTTCTCCTCTCTCACTCATGCGCCCCAATGAGTGAGTGAATGTGTGTGTAATAAATAGAGAGGCTCACTCTCTATTTATATTCTTTTGTTCACTTGAAACCCACTCCAACATGTCGGCCTCACTTAACAATTACTTACTAGAGCTGACATCTCTAGGAGTTTCTAATAACCCTAGTGCCCCACAACTTGTGAGGACTTTGCCTCCTACGACCAACAAGGAGGGTTATCCTTAACACAATGATAGGGACTCTTTCCCTGACTTACAATGACTCACCTAGGGTCAACTTCTCTAGGATATTCTAATAACCCTAGGGCCCCACAACTGTGAGGACTTTAACCCTTGACAAATAGGAGGGTTACCCACAATGACTTGACATCACTTGTTCACATTATAGAAACTCTCGATCGGAACATTGGGGCATGACATGACTCAATTACATTACAAACACATCCTGGAATAAATATCGTGGTATAATACATAAGATATACAAGTGAATAAATTCCGAAGTTACAATTACATCAACAGTTATTGGTTCATGTACATTTGATTCGTCAGAGTTCTTCCAAATTATTCAGTGTTGTTGTGTACCTTGTGTTGGTTGATGGGGGATGCATTAATGCCCTCCTTTCAATGAATTCCATTCCATCGACTTTAGATCATTTATTCTGGAATAGGGATCTAGATTCCATTGACTTCCTTAAGACTTGCAGTCATCAGTGGCAGGTTCTCTCACCATCGACAGATTTGGGGATACATCAATGTCCCCCCATCGATGGACTCTCTCAAGTGTTCAACCTCAACACATTTATTCACACTTATTTGATTACACTCTGTACCTTGATTCCCATTATCATTATCGATGGGATATCTCATGTTTGTTAATGGTATACATCAATGACCGGTAATCATATGATGCCCCATCATGTTCAACATTGACACCTTTATTCGCGTGATGGGACATGTACTAGCGGTGATTTGTGTTGAAGACCTCTGAGCTTGGTGGCATCCCATATATGATACCTCCTTGATCATGCCAGTATCTATGAGATATCAGTTCTCATTACCATATTTCAGTGTACCATTAGATGTCTTCATTTAGAATGGAGACCTTGATTCACTGTATAGTGTATGTGGTGATGACCACATATCAAATTTGTCTACTATGCCTATTCATCGGATATTGTACTGTTTTGTGTCCAGGGACTGCTACACTTCATATTTGTAGACACATGCAGAGATCTATCATTTGTATTATACTGATGAGTGACCAGTTTTTCTACTTGGGTCTTCATTACTCCACTTCTGGGACTATGATAATGTATTTTGATCGTCATGTTCCCCTCTAAACTCACAAATTAGGGGGCATCTGCTATAGCTGATTTTTCTACGCTCAGTATATCATGTTTTATGGCTTATCCATGTCCCAATGCAGACTCTTTGTAACCCTTTACTCAATATTACTTTGATGCTCCAGAAAAAACCCTTAAAAATTCATATTTATGGGTATACACGGGTCACCAGTGTACTGCTTGCGTGTACACACAACTTGCTCGTTATGACCCGCGTACATCAAGCAATGTGCACGAAAAAAAATGTATTTTCCCCCATCAAGTAATGAATAAATTGACTCTTGTCCTTCCATATGCCTGGAAATGCTCTGACTTGACCCTTCACTTCTCATTGAGGGGATATATATTGAGCTACTTGGAAGCTTTGAAGGAGGACTTGTGAGAGAAAATATATTATAGTGGATTTGTGCCCCATTCTTGCATACTTGAGTCTGCATCCCTTTATCCTTGGAGCAACCATTGGTGCTCTTTCCCAAGCTTACCTTTGTCTTTTGAGCTTTCCTTGATATGGAGGAGTGAAGAGGTGGAGGCCCAAGTGAAGGACTCGGTTTCTCAATTCCAACAAGGTGCCAACAGAGGTTTTCATTTGTATCTTTGTTTACATTTAATAGAAATATTTGTTTCTCGTCCATTATATGTGTAACTATGAATATGTGTATCCATGGATGTAGTTTTTTTTATTATATATTGGATTTGTATATGCTAGATTAGGCTCTAACACTTAATATCTATCATGCTTGTGTATTTTGTTGTTTTTGAGGATGAAATGTAGGTACAAGTGTGATTGAAAGCTCAAAGGGGATCTTCTACGAACGTACGAAATAAGGTATGCTTCTCATCCCTTAGTATTAGCCTTGTTTATATATTTAGCATATTGGAAATGGATCGATTTCTGGTGTCATACTATCCATTATGGCCCACCCCAAGCCATACAATTTTTTCTCCGTAACAAGGTGTGTTTCCCCTTTGTGAAGGTTTCCCCCAAGAAGATTGGGTACTTCCTGGAACATGACCAATGGGTGGATTTACCCTTGCGGAGGTAGGTCTCGAAATAATTGGTTACTTCATGGATCCTTACCACACCATGGAAGTTGTCCTTGGGCTTGAAAATCATTCCAAGATAGGTTTCCTCCTTGCGGAGGTTGGCTCCAAAAATATTGATTACTTCCTAAAACTTGACAACTTCATTACAGAATGGGGTTGATAGGTGGATTTCCCCTAGGAATTGTGCTAGAATAAATCAGATGATGGCCCTCTAGGGAATTTTCTCCCATCGATGAAGGATAGTTCCAATTGGAATTCATGTTCGAAGATGCATTATTTTCTCCAGGAATATTAACATTCCATGGTAAAGGGTTACCCCCAGAAGTAGAACCAAAACAACTATTAGGTGCGCTAAGAGGATTTTGATAACCTACTGCAACCATTTGAGGTTGCATTGATGTGGTCCCTTGAACTCCTGACAAAGCCAAAGGATCAAATGTAATTTTTTGCATATTATTCAAACTTTCAAAAAATATTTAACCAGTGACTCACTTTCCTTAAGTATGACTGGGTTTAAAGGATGTGCTAAGAGTGGATTTACATGAGAAACTCTGTGATATTCTATTTTTTCAATTTCAATTAGAGTAATATCATCAACTCTATCTATGTTTCATCCATGATGTGAAAAATTCTTAGAATTGGTTTGATCTTGTTCTTCTCTAGTAACACTTGATTGGGTTTACAAGTAGTTTAGTTTCCAAGTCACAAAGATGTGGTTCATGTATCTGCCTCCATAATGTAGTGGGGCCCTCAAACTTAGGTAACTTACCTCGCTGCCACCTTGATAGGTGGATCAGGATATTAATCACTCTAAAGTTTCATAAAATGATTTGTTTATTAGAGTATATATCAAAATATAGTCAAACAATCCTAAAGGAAACTCAACTCAACAAAAATCAAAGTTCCCATACATATAAAAATGTCCTAAGAAAATCACAAGAAAAATTCTTTCCAAAGAACCGAAGTTTAGTGAAAATATGGATTAGAGGTCCTTCCAAAACTAGTAACTCTCGAGGGTCATCAAGCCTAAACATCTACTAAATAGTGAAGGTTTGAAAAACATTTACATTGTTCTTCAATCACCAAAGCAGCAAGTGCTAGTTATTGGCTACTCACCCTCCCAAGGAGCTAAAACAACCTTGTTGATGTCTTAGGTATTGCATGTGTTTCCCACTCACAACAGCATGTGTGATTCCCTAGGAAAAAGAAACTACGGTTACCACTTCATAATTGGTGGTCGGACAGGATAGTTGTCAGTCTAGGGTAACTCACATAGACTAGATATCGCAAGAAAGTGATATCACCCAGAGGACTTGTCACATAATTGAGATACTGCAATGTGTTAATATCCCACCAAATAAGCAAGAGGGGGGCACCACCCTATTGCTGCTACAACTGCTTCCCCAAAAATTTTACATTTTAGGGCCCCTCCTTCCATTTTTATTTTTTACACTTGTTTACCAACTCAGTTAAGTCCTCCCGGCATACTTAGTCTTCCCTAGAAACTCAAGCAGAAGGTATTTTTCCCTAAGCATGAAGTGTGATTCTGGAAAAAATTTACTTAGGCACAACCAATAAATAGGCTTGTTGGTGTAGAAATTCTGACCAGCAATAGATTAATTTCACTCACAACAAATTACAATTGATCATGCAAAATTGTCAACAATGGAGACTGAAAATGGAGCTGTAACACAAAATTATATTAACTCAGTGTACAATAGCCAACCCTGTAATATCATAGGCTTTTGAATAAATATAATACATGAAGAAATCGAATGCATGAGGAAGCATCCAAATCTAGCATAAAGCAGGCTTACCCAAAATAGGCAAATCCCCCATAGGTGTAAAAAGTTGATCCCAAATCTATCATGAGGCTCATGAATTGGAAAGGGCGCATGGGCAAGCTAATGAGTGGTGAAATGGCAGCTCATACATGCTTTTGCATGGAGGAAAGAGTGGAGGATGAAAGGGGAATAAAATAGGTTCACCTCACCTAGTCTTGCTTTCCTTATGTGCTTTAAAAACTGAAAAAAGCAGTCAACAAAGCAGAAAAAGCAGAAGGGCACCTAGGAGGCCAGGAATAAAGCAGATTTGATTCCTAAGGCTTTCCAAAGTGCTACATGAGTCAAATATGGCAAGTTTGACCTCTATGGATAGGCAATTAGCAACTTGCACATGGTGGGACTCATGTACTAGGCAAATAAGACAAAAATAAATGAATTAATGTCTAAGTGGGTAATACTATGGGTTTGATTATTCTAATAGTTGGAGAAAATCCACTTTGATCTATAGATCAATAGCTATGAATCGCTTCGATCAAGATCCAACAGCCAAGAAAAGGAGGAAGTGGAAGGGCAAAGTCGGAAAAACTAAGTTTGCTTATGGAAAAGCTTACAAATCCAACTTCCGATTTCCATATTTTCAATATCCAACGGTCTTGAAGCTTTGCGCATGATTCAACAGCTTGAAAGGGTGGAAAGGAGAAAGGCAGAGGTAGAAATTTAGATTTAAACCCTGAAAAAATTGAAAAACCCGACTTCCGATTTCCGCTTTCTGAAGGGCAGAGGCGGAAAGGCGGAAGTGGAAACTTAAAGTTTGAACCTCATGAAAGTTTGATGTTATGGCTTCCGACTTCCACTTTTTGAAGTACGGAGGTGGAAAATCCAAGCTGATAAAAAAGTTGAAGATCCGACTTTCGATTTCCGCCTTCCGCACAAGGCAAAAGCGGAAACTTAAAGCTTGAACCTCGTGAAAGTTTGATGTTTTAGCTTCCGAATTTCATTTTCTGAAGTACAGAAGAGGAAGTGCGGAGGAAGAAAGGAGCTTTTAATACTGCAAGATCTAACGGTCCAAATCAGGCCCGATCCATCTTGGGATAATCTGAGTCGTCCAATCTCTATTTTGATTTTTTACTGTGAACCATTGGGGAAACTGAAAATTTAAATTTCAAAGCTTGATTAGATAAAATTGTTTGCATGATAGGGCCTCGTTCATTATCTCTTTAATCAATGCATATCATTAAATTGAAGATACTGTTAATTTTGTTGTTTTCTAGTTCATATGTAGCTCTCATTAGGTTTCTTTGTATATTGCAGCTACTATGGTTCACAAATACAGGATGGGCACTTACGAAATAGTATAAAGGATACATTAGTGGACAATTGAGATGAAGATATAGTCTTGATCAATGGTTGTAAGAGATTTCCCTGTGTGAAGGTGAAAATATGAGGAAAATTGTTGCAGACTGACTAGAGAGGTTCTAACTGTCAATTTCAGCAAGAAATGCTGAGTACCTATGGTTAAATTTCCCAAACTGATCCATCATGCACATTCTAGCATTTTTCCCGATTTGTTTTTGTGATCATGGTGAATCTACCAAATTGAATTTTGTTAGGATTTTTGTAACTAAATGTGGCTCTATTTCGAGGTCAGTCTCGGGATCCCATAACGCTATAAATAAGAGGTGTAGAGCACCAAAAAAGGACTTTTGTCTAGTGAAATAATTATGTACTATTGTTGTAAAAGAGATACCTCTTTTCTAATAAGAAGGATCATTTTTTTGGTTCAAAGGGCATGCGCAGAGATTTAATCGGGATGTGTGGAAATCCTACTATAAAACTATTTCTGCTTGCTTATGTACATCATACAATGAGATTGTTCTAACCTCTTGGAACTATTTCCTTGGTCATGAATGTTTGTTGTATGTATAAATGTCTATGTTGACAAGGTAATAAATGGTTTAATTATATTAGAGCTACCTCTGGTATTCTTTCTGCTGTGAATGTGATTATTGTGTTGGTACAGTTATTTGTTTGACTTTTATGAGCATTTACAATATATTACTCTAAACTCTAAATTTGCTCCCTGGTCGGGAATAGAATAGTTTTGTTTTAGATCTAGATTAGATCTGCATTTAGCTTAGGCACCTGCATATCATTCTTTAAGTGAAATCTTATAAACGGTGGACCGGCCATAAATAGTAAAAGATTAAAGAACTTAGTCTACGGTAGTTGGAACAAAGAATTGAACGCATTACTCACACCAAACGGTGTCTGATCTAGTTGGGATCGTTCACCGAGGAGAATCCCTACTGCTTGGTACCTAGGATTTTCCCAGGAATCAACAGAATTGGTGCTAGAAGGAGGGCCCCCAGCCCATGCAAGGATGGTAGAGGAAGTCTTATTTTCAGAGAAGATTACACTGGAACTTCATCAGAAAATATTTTCTGTGAAGATTTCTTTCTAGAGTTACAAGAACAAGAACAAGAACAGACAGGATTTGGAGAAGAAGCATCAGAACATTTGTACGCAGTCCCATTTGAATAAGTAGATCGGTCTAGGAGACATACTAGATCATACATCAAGAAACTTGGGGGGTTAAATGTTATTCCTGTGTTACCTAGAAGGCCAGCTTCCAAGAAAGTACCCTCATACACTACGAATTCAATTCTTGTGGAAAATTTAGAAGAACTAATAGAACTATCCATCCAAGAAATTGTTCAACCTATAGATCAATTAGATCCGAAATCCCCTACAATTTCAGTATTCAGTCGATCTCCACCATAGTCTCCACCTATAATTATGGTTGTTGTTAATCAACCTGCATGGAGAGATAGAATGCCACTCAACTTGGCTGCTCCCTTGCATGATTTACCTAAGAACCCATAAAAGGTTTTAACAAAATTTGACCCTGGGAAACGTGTTTCTGCTAAAGATCACTTACAAAATTTTTATCTCGCTTTGAATCTCTTAAATTTTGACCATGAATATGTGGTTTGCAAACTTTTTCAATATACTTTTGAACCTAAAGCATATTCATGGTACTTTGGTCTGCAAGCTAATTCCATAATAAATTGGGATAGTTTTGAGAAGGCATTCTTAGGGAAATTTGGCAACCAAAAAACTGTGGCCACTCTCATGAAATAATTGCTATCTATGAGAATGGAAAAGAAAGAAAAGGTACAATACTTTAATCAAAGGTTCTCCACCTTATTGAATAACTTCATTGTTGCAACTAAACCAACTAAAGAGTCTCTAATAGAGTATTATTCTACAGCACTTGATTCACCAATAGCAATGTTTGTAAAAAGGTCTGGTAAAATTACATTGGTAGAAAACTATGAAGAGGGAAAGAAAGTAGAGGCATATTTGGATAGTATAGCAAAGCATACACTAGAACCTTAATTGAAACATACCACAAGCAAAATACATTTGTTGTTGACTAAGCCCAGAGAAGAACATTCTAATGAGCTAGAAAATGTGGTGAAAATGGTGCAAAAGCTGTCAAATAAAATAGTAGACATGGAAAAGGATAGGGGAACTAGTTTTTATTGAAATCCATTCAACTCGTATTACAAAAAAAAAAGAGTGGACAACCCCAACCACCTATTAATAATTCTACTGTTTTAAATTTTAACAAGGAAGGCATGGATAATTTCTGTACTTTTCACCAAGAACATCATTCTGAAAAGAGTTGTCTGAAATGGATTAATTCAATGACTCTGGTCATGAATAAATTGTTAGATACCTAGCTAGTAGATCCTGAAGAAGAGCAATCCCAAACTAATGAGCCAAAACAAACAAACAAGGAACCAAGATGGTTTAATGGGATTGGGCACCTACTTTGGGGCTTAGTGAAGATGAACCTACTAAGGCAAGTCAAGTGTCATCAGTTAATGTCACGACGAGAAGTGGAGCCCCAGTAATGGATGAAAGTTTGTTACTACCTAAAATAAAGAAGTTTAGAGAAAACATGAAGAAAATTATCAATACAACTCAATCAACACCTAATCCTAATCCAACAAATATAAAAGAGACAATCCCAATAGGTAACAATTCAATAAAGACAGTAATTAATAAACATGTGGAAACTTTGGTAAATAAAATAGAGGCTACTAAAGAGAAGGTCATGGGGTATGACATCGGAGAAGACATTTATAAAACAAAGGCAAACATTACTCTATTTGAACTATGTAATTTTCCTCAACAAAGGAAAAAACTTCTAGAAGCTTTTAATCCACAACCTAGCAATATCCCAGAAGCCATAGAATCTGATGATGAAGTGAATGAAGCAAGCATTGGGGGAAAGTATAAATCTCAGACTTTACCTTTTTTGTTATCTTTTTAGATTTTTAATCATAATGTACATAACTGTTTAGTAGACTCTGGGCTTCATCAAATGTCATCCACTTTCAGTATGTAAAATTATTAATGGCCAACCCATACCATCCCCATCTTGAATAATTCAACTAGATAGATTTGTTGTTAAGTTCATAGGGGAAATGAAAGATGTTTTGATTCATTTGTCTACAGATCCCAAGGTTTGTCAGTTTATAGATATTATGGTAGTGGATATACTAGAAGCATATGGATTATTTTTTAGTACGTACTAGTCAACAAAACTAAATGGTTACTTTGCAACTGATTGGTATCACATGTGGCTGCCATTCAACAATGTCCAAAACCAAATTATCATACTAAGAGAACCACACATGAAGTATAATGTAACTCAATTAGAGGGGAAGAATGAACCCGTGAAATTCTCTTCTTCAGTCTTGGGAAATTACTTTTTGGAACTTGAACCAAGGAACTACCAAGCTAAAGAAGCCAATTGTGAATCAGACACACAGTCTGATCTCCTTCAATTCTCACGGGCTAATAATATTGATTGTAAAATAGTGAATTTAATGACTGACATAGGAGATAATAATAACCAATTAGAGTTAGATGATATATTTTGGTTTCTGTATTTTGATTGATCTAAAACCCAAGCAGGATCAAGGGCAGGTTTCATCCTGATTGATCCAAATAAGAATAAACACTTTCTCTCTTGTATACTAGAGTTCGAATTCACGAATAACACTGTTGAATATGAGGCTCTAGTCTTGGGCCTGAAGAAAGATATCAAACTTAAGGTTATCAATTTAAAAGTTTTTGGTGATTCAGAGATAGTACTCAGACAAGTAAGAAACACCATTCATTGTATGTCTCCACATCTTAAAGGATACCAACTTGAGGTATGGAATTTGATTATGCACTTCAATGCTTTCAATATCAATGCAGTACCTAGATTGCAGAACGTTGAAGCTGATTTATTACCTACTTATGCATATATATTAGTGCCAACTAATAACAAATGTTCCATTGAATTGATTTTTTGGGCCATCAAAACCTAACAATGTTACAAATCTGGGCGGGTTTACAAAATGAAGATGCGATTTAGGTAAATTTCATGCCTAAAGCGGGAAGAACCCTCAAAGGGATGTTTGATTTGCAAAGTAATCCGGAAACCAGCCAATGTGAAGACGAACAGTTCATCAATGCAACATGACCTGGTCAATCTAGGATCAGAAGCTGAACCTAAATATGTCAATTTAGGAAAATGTTGCTCGCCAAGGGAAAGATGTAAGTTCATCAAGTTGTTTCAGCAATAAAAAGGCATCTTCGCCTAGATGTATGAAGATCTGAAGACTTATGACACTCGCATCATCCAACATGTGATTCCCATTAAAACAGGAGCAAAACCGTTTCAGCAACAACTTATAAAGATGCACCCGAAATTAGAACCTCTGATCCACAACGAAGTAAAGAAGTTACTGGACGCAAAGATCATTTTCAAGGTTCGACATTCGGAATGGGTGGCCAATCTAGTCCCGGTGAGGAAAATATCAGGAACTTAAATAGAGCATCAGATAAAGATAAAGATAACTATCCATATGATCCTCATGCAGAAAAGGGCAAACACACAAAGTTCCAACATTTATGGATTGGCCCTTACCTAGTCACTGAAAAGTTAGGCCATGCAACTTAAAAATTGCAATATTTACAAGGACAGGAAGAATTCTTCCTATAAATGGCCTTTGTCTCAAATATTACTTTACTTAGAGTCCTACAAACCCTTTATACATAAATAAACTTGTTGTTACTGATTTTGTTTTCCAGTTATTCATTTTCCTGTTTGTTTCACCTTATTTCATAGCCTTTGTTTGTTTTCTTTTTATAAACCATCTCAATTTTTGGTGCTTGGAAGTATAGGCATCTGATTAAACTCAAAGTCTTTGGATGTCAAAAATTGCTTACAGGAAAGAGAAGATGATAAAGTTTGATCATAATGAAATTCTTTAACTATTGACAGATGATAGAAAGGGAGGCTAGTCTTCAAACTCATTTTGAATCATTATAACCCCTGTGAAATAACCAAGACTCGTGAGGTCCGGAGTACTCTCTTGGAGTTTCATCCATTCTCACACTAATACCTGTCTCAGGAAGCATATCATGATGGACCCATGGAAAGGAAGCAGGTCTGACAGATGTATGGTATTCAAAATCATCCCCTTGCTACAAATCAAAAAAGGCCAAAAGTATTAGATTGAAAAGTCATTTTCTAGAAATATTCAGTCTTCAATTAAAGAAATGATGCTGAAGAAAGAAATCATCAGAACAAAATTGTTGTCAAAACAAAAAATATCAGCAAGGTTCTTCTCTATCTGTGAGCATGATAAGCAAACAAATTTGTCACTCACACAAAAGGACATTGTGGATGGAAGAACCTGTATCAAGCTCTCAAAATGAAAGAAGCAATCAAAGAAGACTCGAAATACTTTTTCAGTCATAAAGAAAGCATTAAAAGAATTCTCATAGCATGGGAATGAGGAACAAATGAATACATTTGTCTTACTCTGTTACGATCCTGTGGAGTTTTATCTGATGGGAACTTAAAGACAGGGGGTAAAATGAACTCCATACTCCTGCCCCAGGAGACTTATCAAGACAATGAACTCTTGGTTACCCTACTCCCAAAGAAGTAGTATAAAATGTGATGCTTGAAAGTTGCGTCCTTGAATAAATTTTGTTTAAAGAAGTCTCAGGGAATACAGTTAAGTAATCATTGAACATTCATAGTGCAGTACCATATGGTAATCTTGTTGTTCAAAGAATGTTTTTTCAGAGATCTGTGTTCACCAGTTACTCGCCAATTGTTGTTGTTGCAGTTTCTTCCCCAAAAATATTACATTTTAGGGCCCCTCCTTCCATTTTTATTTTTTACACTTGTTTCCCAACTCAGTCAAGTTCTCTCAACATACTTAGTCTTCCCTAGAAACTCAAGTAGAAGGTATTTTTCCCTAATCCTAAAGTGTGATTCTAGTAAAAATTTACTTAGGCGCGACCAAGAAAGAGGCATGTTGGAGAAAATCCGCTCTGATTTATATATCAATGACTATGAATCACTCTAATCAAGATCTAAAAACCAAGAAAAGGTGGAAGTCGAAGGGAAGAGTCAAAAAAAATAAGTTCACTTATGGAAAAGGTTACAAATCTAACTTCTGATTTCTGTAGTTTCAATATCTGACGGTCCTGAAGGTTTTCTCATGAATAAACGGATCGAAAAGGTGGAAAGGAGAAAGGTGAAGGTAGAAATTTAGAGTTTAAACCTCGAAAAAATTGGAAAATACGACTTCCGATTTCCTCTTTCCGAAGGGCGGAGGAAGAAAGGATGAAGCGAAAACTTAAATTTTGAACCTCGTGAAATTTTGATGTGTCAGCTTCCGACTTCCACTTTCCAAAGTGCGGAGGTGGAAAGGCATACGCAAAAAAGCCAAGTTTAACTGATAAAAAAATTTGAAGATCCAACTTCCAATTTCTACCTTCCGCACAAAGCGGAAGCGGAAAGGCAGAAATCGAAAACTCAAAGTTTGATCTTCGTGAAAATTGGACAATCCAACTTTTGATTTCTACTTTCCGAAGGGCGGAAGCAGAAACTTAAAGTTTGAACCTTGTGAAAGTTTGATGTTTTGGCTTCTGACTTCTGCTTTTTGAAGTGCAGAGGCAGAAAATCCAAGTTTCGCTAATAAAAAAGTTGAAGATCCGACTTCCAATTTCCGCCTTCCACACAAGGCAGAAGTGGAAAGTTAAAGTTTGAAATTCATGAAAGTTCTAGCTTTCGAGAACTGTTTTCCGTAGTGAAAAACCGGAAGTGCAGAGACGGAAAGGAGTTAATAAGACTACAAGATCTAATGGTCCAAATCAGGCCTGATCCATCTTTGGATAATCTGAGCCATCCAATCTCTGTTTTGGTTTTTGACTGTGAACCATTGGGGAAACTGAACATTTAAATTTTGAAGCTTAATTAGATAAAATTGTTTGCATGACAGGGCATTCGTCATTATCTTTTTAATTAATGCATATTATTAAATTGAATATACTGTGAATTTTGTTGTTTTCTAGTTCATGTGTAGCTCTCATTAGGTTTCTTTGTATATTGCAGGTACTATGGTTCACAAAGCCAGGATGGGTGCTTGCGAAATAGGCTAAAGGATACATCATTGGTCGGTTGAGATGAATATATAGCCTTGATCAATGGTTGTAAGAGATTTCCCTATGTGAAGGTGTGAATATGATTAAAACCATTGCAAACTGACTGGAGAGGTTCTAGCTGTCAATTTCAGCAAGAAATCTTGAGTACCTACGGTTAAATTTCCCAAACTGATCCATCATGCGCATTATAGCATTTTTCCTGTTTTTTTTTGTGATCGTGACGAATCTGCCAGATTGGATTTTGTTAGGATTTATGTAACTAAATGTGGCTCTATTTCGAGGTCAGTCTCGGGAGCCCATAATGCTATAAATAAAAGGTGTAAAGCACCGAAAAAGGACTTTTTCCTAGTGAAATAATTATGGACTATTGTTGTAAAAGAGATACCTTTTTTCTAATAAGAAGGATCACTTTGCTAGTTCGAAGGGCATGCGTAGAGATTAATCGAGATGTGTGGAAAGCCTACTGTAGAACTATTTTTGCTTGCTTCTATACATCATACGGTGAGATTGTTCTAACCTCCAGGAACTATTTCCTTGGGCATGCATGTCTATTGTCTGTATAAATGTCTTTGTTAACAGGATAATAAATTGTTTAATTATATTAGAGCTACGTTTGGTATTCTTTCTGTTGTGAATGTGATTATTGTGTTGGTACAGTTATCTGTTTGACTTTTATGATCATTTACAGTATATTACTCTGAACTCTAAATTTGCTCCCTGGCCGGGGATAGAATAGTTTAGTTTTAGATCGAGATTAGATCTGCATTTAGCTTAGGCACCTGCATAGCATTATTTAAACAAAATCTTATAAACTGTGGACTAGGTCGTAACCAGTAAAAGATTAAAGAACTTAATCTATGGTAGCCAGAACCGAGAACTAGACAGATTCCTCACACCAAACGGTGTCTGATCTAATTGGGATCGTTTACCGAGGAGAATCCCTACTGCTTGGTACCTGGGATTTTCCCAGGCGTCAACACACCCTTACTAATTCAGATTGACCTCATGCTTAATTCATGTGTTAGAATATTTTTCTCGACATCCACTCTTTGCTTCTAATGGATTTGATATCTCTTTAATCAATACTAGTTTCAAAATTATGTGGTCGGGGAATTCTTAACTCTTGTATGTTATTCCAAGTCCCTAGCCTAATCAATGTTGATTATATCAAAAATAATCTTAATAGTTTTTAGATTAAGCATTGAATTTAGGGTAGTTTGCTTAGTTTTGAGGAGTGATGGTCAAACTGGTGGTGTTTGTGATTAAAAATGTTGAACCAATCAAATGCAAAATGCTCACTACTCTTTCCTTTATTTCAATGAACTTCTATACTATGCAAGAGCTAGAGATTCTTTGATATCCTTCAAACATGCAAATTGCAAAATGGAATCATTTTTACAAATTTGAAAAAGATATTTACTAAAGAAGTGACTTTTTATTGTCACAAATTATTAAATTCTTCCTTTCAAATAAGTTTCCATTTTTTTAGCAAGGCTTCAAGAGGTTGGATTCAAACATAAGATGTGTTTAATTTGCTTCAACTATCACTAGTTGGAAATGGAAAATGTTTGAATGTTCAATGTTTTTCTTGTTTCTAATAAGTCTCTCAAATGATGTTTAAATGTAGGATTATGATTCAATTTTTATTTTTCCAATTGCATAATGTTCTCTTTATGAGTTTTGAATTTAATGTTCCAAATCAATGGTTTGAAAATCAATGCAAAATTCCAAATATCTTTCAAAATTCTAAAGTTGATAGGCATTTACACTTGAGATCCACTTTCTCATTCATGGGACCGCCCGAAAGGGAAAGTCAAGAGGATACTCGTGGCTCGACAATATGCTTCAAAACTTCAAAAGATGTTTATTACACTTGAGATCCTTCTTTCTCATTCACAAGATCACTGAAAGAGTGAGTGAAGAGGATATGCAGGGCTCAACAATATACTTCAAAACTTCAAAAGATGTCTACTACACTTGAGATCCCTATTTCTCGTTCACAAGATCGCCTGAGAGTGCGAGTGAAGAGGATACGTAGGGATCAAACACAACTTATCACAAGAAATTTGAGAATGACAAACAAATTCCTCTAATTATGCTTCAAAAAATTCAATTAATCGATCCAAAAGAAACATTTACTTGTTCAATTTGTTTTTCTTATGTTTTGGAGGGAAAAAAATTTGAATTTATTTTAAGTGAGAGATCCAAATTTTGATTTTTTTGTGAATTTGATTTGATTGATGGTTTTAACTATGACATCGCTATGATCTCAAAGTGTGTATCTTATCAAAAAGTATATGTAATTTCAAAATCAAAGGGCCTAAGGTTCAGGTTCAGGAATTTAAAAAACATGTGGTGTTTAATATTCTTAAATATATTGCCTTTGCAAACAATGATATAAAAATACCAAATTAGTCAAAATTGTTGAAATATTGTAACTTCAAAGGATATTCTAAATGTATTTTACTGATGTAACCCAAGGGAGATGTCATTATTCCTCCAACGGGGTGTTACTATTGTATTTGGTCATCATAGATTCATGAGTTAAAGCCTCCATTGTAATTCAAGTCATTAGTACCCTAATGAATAATATAATATATTTTTTGAGTCTTCCTAGGTGAAGTCAACCTAGACAGTTTAGTGGGGTCAACTTGTTTACGGTAAAAGTCAGTTTGCTCAATGTGTATAAATAGGAGAGTTGTGATTCTTATTTGGACATAGACTCACTCACTTGAGTAGCGCATAGGAGAGAGAGAAAGACATAACAGAAGGAGGAGAATACCTGTCTTGGGGGGTTATATATTATACAACGAAAGTTTTGGTTGAGTTTTCTTCCCCTTGAGGGTTTCCCAAGATAAATATTGTGTCTGTCTTGTGATTGTGTTTCTTTCAGTGATTATGCATATGCTAATGCTATGATTTTGAATTGAACACTAATGTTATCTAGTCTAGCATATGAAATCTTAACATGGTATCAAAGCTATCCTGAATAGGACATCTTTCACAAAGTGAAACTCCCTCTCCTCCCTCTGCAAAAGAAATTAGGGTTTCTGCAAAATTTGGAGTTTTGAATATCTGCTTGCATTTAAATGTGTGCCTCCCTAGATCACATCTATTGAGTCCAGGATCAAATTTTTTGGGTGGTTGAATCTCTGGGAAAGCCAAATCCTAGTTTGGCCCTGAACCAGAAAACCAGAACCAGAAATTTTGCAAAGCTACAACCTCACAAGTAGGATTTGAAGTGTGAAGATTTGCAATCTCCAGAAATCAGTTGGGCCAACCAACTCACCTCATTCAAGCGCATCTACTGGTAATTTCAACCTCCTATTTTGAGAAATTTCATTTTTTAGTGACCTACTGGACAAGATGGCCCCAAGCACTAAGCTTGAGGACAAATTCGAAGGCATAGAAAACTTCCTAGATTAGGAGTATATGATTGGTCTCATTTTGAAAGAGAATGGCCTTGAGAAGTACATCATGGCTGAGATTGCAGAGCCTAAAGAATATTAACCTAAGGAGAAGCATGAACAAGACCTAATCAAGGCAATGAGGATCATTGTTGATTCTATTAAAGATCACTTGATCCCTCAAGTGTCATCTAAGAAGACACCTAAGAAAATGTATGATGCACTTTCCATAAGGTATGAGGGAAGGAAAACCAACATAAAAATGAATCTGAGAGCTCAACTAAAGGGCACCAAGATGAGAAAAGGAGAATCTATTCAAGATTACTTCACAAGGTTCTCCTAGTTCAAAGAACAACTAATTGCTATTGGAGACACACTTGATGAGGATGAACTAGTTATTACTGCTCTTAATGGTCTCACTAGACCTTGGGACTCATTCATTCAGACTTTGTGTGCCATAAAGGAAAGTATGAAGTTTGACACAGTATGGGAAGATTGCAAGCAAGAAGAAGCTAGAGTAGCCAACAGAGAATCTCTAATCAGAGAATATGATGAGGCTCTAGCCACCCATACTAAAGGAACAAAACAATAAAACTTCAAGAAGAGTAATCATAAGCCTTCAAAGAAGAATTTTCAGAAGAAGAAGAAGGATTACTCAAAGTATCAATGCTACAATTGTCATAAGATAGGACACCTAGCCAGAGAGTGTCCATCACCAAAAAAGAACAACAACCACAAGAGACATCATGGCCATCTAGTTGGTGATGAGAATGAAGAAGAAGAAAGACCTCGAAAGAGACTAACTAGAGGTGAAGATGTAGAAGAATGTGTTATTCTCTACACTCTCTAGGTCTGTAACACCTGGAGAAGATACATGGCTTAATGATAGTGATTCCTTAAAGCACATGACAGGGAAGAATCAAACTCTATCAAGACTTGAAGAAAATAACTCTCCCTAGAAGGTATCATTAGGAGATGACTATCAATATCCCATCAAAAGTATTGATGAATCAAGCTACAAGCTTGACTCTAGGACTTCCATGAAGATGAAGGAAGTATTGTATGTACTAGGTGTAAATTTTCCTTTAATATTGAACTAGGGCTAAACAGTGCATGCAAAATATCACCTGATAACCACACACGAATATCTTTTACAGTATGTAGCGAAATATAAAACTGAGAAATAACTCACAACATCACATCACAATATTGACACTATTATTTTGGGTATGGAAACCCCCGGAAAAACCCCAAGATGGGAAAACCGGTGCAGCATTCAGATATAAATTTTATTATGAGAAAATATGGAACTTTTACAATCACTACAAATTCACCAAACCTGGCGAATGCAATACTCAGAAAAATCACTGGGAAAATCCTAGTTAAACCTCAACACCCTCCTTTGTGAGTGTACATCCCAGTTGTACGAAGCGTGATGATCCTGTTGCTTGCTCCTCCGTCTTCTCAGCTAAATCCTCTATCTGACTTTCTCTCCCTGTTTGTATCATGTCTCTGTCAGAATACAAGTGTGTGTGTTCTCTCCACCAATTGAGCTCTCTTTTATAACTTTAGGTAAAGCAAAAACCCTAATTTCACTTTCACTTTAACTAGTGGTAAAGAAAAACCTCTAATTTCACTTTCACTTTAACTAGTGGTTCACTAAATTTAATTTAGATCACTTTAATTTATTTTCCAAAGTAAACTTAGGAAAATTAAATTAAATACAATTGGTTTCCTAATTTAAGTCTTCTGCATGAAAGAACACATGCATGCAAGAAGACCTTCCTTGTTGCTACTAGTTTAACACTCCCTCTCAACGAGGAAGGGATTCGGTAGCAACCCCAACGTATCCCCGAAATTCACAAAACTTTGTCTACAAAGTGCCTTGGTGAAAATGTCATCCACCTGCTCATCTATCTGTATGTACTCCAACCGAATGGTTCCCCTCTGAACACAATCTCTCAAGAAGTGGTATCTGATGTCTATGTGTTTGCTCCTATCATGGAACAATAGATTCTTAGATAGCCTGATGCCACTCTGATTGTCATAGTGAACTACTGTAGCCTCTAGCTAACATTGAAACAAGCCTGGAAGTAACTTCCTTGACCACATACCCTTACAAGCATCCATGTTGGCTGCCATGTACTCAGCCTCTGCTGAGCTCAATCCAACTGAATTTTGCTTCATGCTGAACCAAGAGACAACCCATGTTCCAATGCTGAAATAGCAACCTGAAGTACTTTTCCGATCCTCTACACATCATGCCCAATCAACATCTATGAAACCTGCTAATTGTACACTCCCCCTACGCTCATTAACCAATCCATACTCCATTGTACCTCTGATGTAGCAAAGTATGTGCTTCGCAACCATCCAATGCACTCTCCGAGGGTCCACCATGAACAGACTCAAAGAGTTAATTGCGAATCTGATGTCTGGTCGAGTGTTGACCAGATACATAAGAGATCCGATAAGCTGATGATACAAGGTAGTATCAAATCCGTCTGATCCGAGGCTTACTGTCCTCCATCCTGAATCTCTTCAATATCTCTACTGCATACTTCCCATGTCCAATGAAGAAGAATCCATCTCTCTACCAAACCTCCAAGCCCAAAAACTAATGCATCAGCCCAAGGTCTTTCATCTCAAACTCTATTGTAAGGTTGGACTTGCAGACTCCAATTAGCCTCTCATCTCTTGTCAAAAAGAGATCATCCACATATAATACCATTATGAGAGGCACCTCACCTGTCAAGAAGTACAGGTTTTGGTCATCCTCACTCCGCTGAAATCCCATCTCCTGTAGATAGCTCTCAATCCTTGAGTACCATGCTCGAGGTGCTTGATTGAGCCCGTAAAGAGCTCGATGCATTCTACATACATGCATCTCCCTATTCTCCAAATCAAAACCCTTTGGCTGCTCAATATACACCTCCTCGTCTATCACTCCGTTGAGGAAGGCAGTCTGACATCCATTTGATGGACATGCCAAACCATCTCAGCTGCTAGTGAGATAATGGTTTGAATGGAAGAATACCTGGCAATAGGGGTGAAGGTCTCCTCATAATCAATACCCTCCTTCTATGAAAACCCCTTTCAATGAAGTGCACCTTGTACTTCTCCACGCTTTCATCTGCTGCATGCTTCACCTTGTAGATCCATCTGGATCTCGCCACCTTTTTCCCTTGTGGCCTCGGCACAACCTCCCATACATGGTTTTTCATAATGGATTCATACTCCTCGACCATAGCTTCCTGCCACACATCATGTTGTGCAACCTCCTCGAAGCTGGAATATTCAGAGTTAATCAACTATGTCATCAGTGCCATATAGCTAAGCCTCTCTTGTGGTACACTCCATCTAAAAGATGTATGTGGAGGATCTACCTGCCTAGAATCCTACATTATGGATCTAAACCACTTAGGCCTTGGCCTAGTGTCAACCTGCTATGGCTATTGGATATCCATATCCTACTGTAACTCATCCTTCAAGTCAATGACTGAAGGATCATGTCCACCTGAATCCCTCTGACCACTGGAACCTTTGCTCTGTGTCTCTACCTGCACCTGTACATTTGGCTCCTCCAACTTGACTCATGACTCCTATGTTGGGTGTTGCTCTATTGGTAAGTCAATAGATATACATAAGGCCCTGTCCTCATCAAACTGGACATCCCTACTCACAATGGTCCTCCTGCGAGAAGGAATGTAAACTCTATATGCCTTCGAAATCTCATTGTAACCAACAAGTAACCCATTCTCTCTAGAAGGGTCCATATTCTTCCTATTGTCAGCATGAACATGACAATATCAGACCCTACCAAATATGCAAATGAGACTCACATCTGGCCTAGTTCCTGTGAAGACCTTTTCCGGTGTCTTCCTCCCTAAGGTTGTGTGGGGACACCTGTTCTGAATGTATACTACAGTCTTGTATGCCTCGACCCAGAGGAATAGTGGTAATGCCTGATCAAATAGCATGGACTTGGCTTCTCCAACCATAGTCATGTTCTTTCGCTTTGCAACTCCATTCTACTGTGGGGTATGGGGCATAGTGTGCTCCTTCTTGATCCCCTCAGCCGAAAAATACTCCATGAACTCATTGGAATTGTACTCAACCCCATTGTCTGTCCTCAACACCCAAATATTCTTTCCTGTTTGGTTATCCACAAGAATCTTGAACTCTCAAAACCTCTCAAAGACCTTTGACTTGGCCTTCAGGAAATAAATCCAGGTTTTCTTGGAATAGTCATCAATGAAGGTTATGCAGTAACTGTAACCACTGAATGAATGGACACTCGTAGGTCCACATACATCCAAATGCACCAAGTCCAAGGACTCCTTAGACTTGTGCTCACTCTGTGGGAAAGGCTTCATGATGTTCTTCCCCAAAGCACAACCCTTGCAATGGTTGTGCTTTTCCTCCTATACCTGAGGAACTTCAATGACTACATGTCTCAAATGCTTCAGTGATCCATGGTGTAAATGTGCCATCCTCCTATGCCACAACTCACCCTAACTATTGTTTTTGCTACTGACTAGAGCCTTTACAGGCTCAAAGTGTAATTTGTACGGTTTCCCGCTCCTTCTGCCAATCACCCAATACAAGCTCCTATCTGACCTCTTGGGCCTAATATACACTCTATGGTCATGTAAATTCACATGATATCCCTTGTCCTCTAGAGTGGAGACTGATATAAGGTTCTTGGTCAGACCTGGAACATATAACACATCAGAAAAACTAGGGGGGTTTCCAGACTCCCTCTCAAGTGAAACAGTCCCAACTCCCTACGCCTAATACCACGCATCATCACCCACCTCAATGTGGATCCCTGTTCCACCCTCTTGCAAGTATTTGAAGAATCTCTTATGTCCAGTCATGTGACTAGATGCTACACTGTCAATGTACCATATGTTGCTCCCTATGCTGCTTTCCATGCAAGCTATCAAACAAAACTCCTCATCGAAGTTCCTGCTGAACTCATCCACCTCTGCAGATCCAGCCATCTGAATGTTACTCTTCTTCTTCCTGTCTGGGCACTGGGAGGAAAAGTATCCCTTATTGTGGCAGATAAAACACTTGACCTTTGACACATCAAGGTTCTTCTTACCATCCTTCTTCCTCTTTGCCTTCCCCTTGCTCTTCCCTGTAAGGGCTAGAGCCTCCTCATCCACAATCTATGGGGCACTACTAGATGAGCTTGATCCTTGACCCATGCAGGTCTCCTCCTGCACAAAGTCATCCCATAGTCTCTGCCATTCAAGGAGCTTGTCCCTAGCCACAACACCTTTGACAAAGGTGTCTCGTGGCTTAGAGAAGCCATTGAGGGCTATCCGAACTAGCTCCTCATCATCAGTTTTAGAGCCAACAACTCCAAGCTCATCTTTGACATGTGTGATCCTTGTGAGATAAGGCACTACTCCTTCTCCCTTGGTCATATTGGTGTTGTGCATCCTCTCTTGCAATACCATCCTTTGGTTCTCATTCTCGTTCTTGCTTTGGTACAGACTTTACAAAGCCTTCCACATCTCTAATGTGGTCTTCTTACTAGAAAGGTGAGGGACTATATGGTCCTTCACTCCATCCATGATAATCAGCATGGCTCTGGAATCAATCTTCTTCCAGGCTGTCAGATCTTTCAAATCTGTGGGTGCGACTTTTGTGGACTTAATGTGATCATAAGCATCACTGGCATCCAAGATCCTTGTGATCCTCTCTTTCCATGTAGGAAAGTTATTGGCACCCTGGATTCTATCCTTAACTCTCAACTGCATGGCCATAGTGAAGTGTACCAGTCAAACCCTAGATTTGGAAGTCTAGGTTTGTGTCTTCCTATAGATATTCCCTTGATCTATCACTATTGTTTCAAATCTCTTAGCTTTAGCTCACCAAAGCTCTGATACCATGCAAATTTTCCTTTAATATTCAACTAGGGATAAACAGTGCATGCAAAATATCAACTGATAACCACACATGAATATCTTTTACAGTATGCAAAGAAATATAAAACTGAGAAATAACTCACAACATCACATCACAGTATTGACACTATTATTTTGGGTATGGAAACCCCCAGAAAAACCCCAAGATGGGAAAACCGGTGCAGCGGTCAGATATAGATTTTATTATGAGAAAATATGGAACTTTTACAATCACTGCAAATTCACCCAAACCAAGCAAATGCAGTACTCAGCAAAATCACTAGGAAAATCCAAGCTAAACCTAAACAACTTCCTGTGTGAGTGTATGACCCAGCTATACAAAGCTCGATTATCCTATTACTCACCCCTCCGTCTTCTCAGCTAAATCCTCTGTCTAACTTTCTCTCCCTCTTTGTATCATGTCTCTGTCAGAATATAAGTGTGTGTGTTCTCTTTGTTGATGTATATGTAACTTCGGAATGTATTTCACTTGTATTTATTATTTATTGTAAACTGATGTTTATTCTGGGATGTACTTGAGTCATGTCATGCCCCGATGTTCCTATCGGGAAGATCTATAATGTAAACAAGTCATGTCAACTCATTGTGGGTAACCCTCCTATTGGTTAAGGGTTAAAGTCCCCGCAGTTCTGGGGCACTAGGGTTATTAGACTCTCCTAGTGAGGTCGGCCCTAGTAGGGTTTAGTCAAGTTGGGAATTAGTATAAATAGAGAGCTGGCCTCTCTATTTAACACACATGACATCCACACTCAAGTGTAGCACATAGTTGAGGAAGGAGAAGACACTGGGGCTAGATAGAAAGAAGGTTACTGCTGTTGGGAGATCACTTACTGTTTTGGGTTCTACATTTGGTGTTGATTCTATCTCTGAGGAAGTTGCGGGGTTTTCACCATTTATGGTTTCACCGGGGATAAACATTGTGTTCATTGTCTCTTGTGTTTGATTCTTGTGCTTGTTATTCTCTCAGTTAAAGATCCTAATGTATTACTAGCTTAAAAGATAAAAATCTAACATGGTATCAAAGCTAACCTGAGAAGAAGACACTATGCAGCTGCGGGAACTAGGGCTTCCTACTTTGTGGATATTCCTCCACATATTTTCAGCAAAAGAAGGTTGGATTAACTCTCCTCCTTAGGGTGCATCTTTATGTCGAAGCAGAATCCAATTCTGAGGTTTTTCAGTTTTGGACCCGACACTACTGCCAGAAATTAGGGCTTTTCACAGAAGAGGAATTTTTTAGTGAGCCCAGGCCTGGATTGATCTCCTCCCCAAAATTGAAGTTATGGATCAAATTCAAAGCATTTGGTTGGATAGAACTCTAGAAAATCAAAACCCTAATTTGATAATGAACCAGCACTACAGGATTTCAGTTCCAAATCTAGATCCGACATCTTTACCTGGTAAGATCTAAATATTTTTTATTTCCATTTGAGGTTCTTAGTTAAGATGTCTCATCATACCAAGCTTGATGACAATCTTGAGGGAGTTGATAACTTCCGATCCTGGAAGTATAGGATCTCCCTGGTCCTGGAAGAAAATGAGTTGGACTCCTATATCAATGAGGAGGTTCCAGTTCCAGAGGGAGATGAGGCTAAGGCATTACATAAGAAGAAGTTGGTTATGGCGAAGAGGATTATTGCTGATTCAATCTAGGATCACCTCATACCATAGGTGTCCTCCCTCAAGACACCTAAATCTATGTTTGACGCCCTAACCAAATTGTTTGAAGGGAAGAACATAAACCAGAAGATGACTCTGAGAAACCAATTCAAGAATGTAAAGATACAGAATGCTAAGACCATCCAATCTTACTTTACAAGGGTATCTCAGATCAAGGAACAACTAGAAGCAGTAGATGAAGAAGTGGAAAATGCAGAGATTGTGATGACTACCTTGAATGGTCTCCCTAGATCATGGGACTCTTTCATTCAAGGGATTTGTGCCAAAAATAAGTTATTCAAGTTCAGCAGACTATGGGAAGAATGCTCTCAAGAAGAAGCTCGGATAGCAGCTCGAGAAGAGAAGATGGGAAGTGAAGATCAAGCTCTCACAGTTCACTCCAAGAAAACCAGGAGGAACCATCATCACTCAAAGGGTAAGATCTCACACCCTAGAAAAGATCTGTCTACCATTAGATGTTACACATGTGATGAGAAAGTTCACATATCTAGATTCTTCCCTAATAAAGGGAACTTAAAGAAGAAGAAGGAAAACAAGAGAAGACACCATGCTCATGCTGCAAAGGATGATGAACCTTCCACAAAGAGAGTCAGACAAGAAAGTGATTCTTCAAGTGATGAAGAATATGTGCTGATCTCCACTCTTACGGGAAATGTTTCACATGGAAGAAATGATTGGCTCATAGACAATGGTGCTTCCAAGCACATGACGGGATTCAAAGAATCATTTGTGAAGCTATCTGAACATTAGTCACCTCACAAGGTGAAACTTGGGGATGACTACCAGTATCCAATAAAAGGTAGTGGTGAATCCTCCTATAAACTAGACTTTGGAAAGTCTATGAAGATGAAGAATGTATTATTTGTTCCAGGACTAAAGAAGAACCTCCTCTCCATATCTGCATTGGATGCAAAAGGAATGAGGGTTGCTTTCATAGATGGCCAAGTTCTTATGTGGCCAAAGGGAAATACTTTTGATGATGCATAGTGATTGGGGAACAAGAAGGAGGTCTATACAAGTTGAAGGGTCAACCAGAACAAGATTTGGTACATGACATAGTAGAGCCAAATGAACTTTGGCACATAAAGCTTGCACATGTGTATTATAGAGCACTACCACTTGCAAGCAAAGCTATTGAAGGTCTTCCATAAATTCAAGCAAAACATGATGGAGTCTGCAAAGGATGTGCAAAAGGAAAGAATACAAAGAAGACATTTCCAAGTAGCGAGAGCAAGGCAAAAGGAATCTTGGGAAATCATCCACTCTGATGTATGCGGTCCAATGTCATCAAGTTCTCTAAGCGGGTATGCATACTATGTTTCTTTTATTGATGACTTTTCTAGGAAGACATGGATTTACTTCATGAAGAACAAAGACGAAGTATTCAGCAAGTTCAAGGAATTCAAAGCCTTGATCGAGAACCACACTGAAAAGAAGATCAAGACTTTTCGATCAGATAATGGCGGATAATTCACTTCGAATGAGTTCAAAGAACTATGTAAAGACTCAGGGATTAAGAGGGAGTTGTCCACTCCTTATAATCCACAACAGAATGGGATTGTAGAAAGGAAGAATAGAACCATCATGGAAGCTACAAGAGCTATGCTTTATGACCAAGATATTCCTATGCATCTTTGGGCAGAAGCAGCCAGAACAGCGGTGTATGTACAGAACCGTACTCCACACAGAGTACTCGAGAACAAGACTCCTGAAGAAGTCTTCTCTGGCAAGAAACCAGAATTCAACCATCTTAGAATATTCAGATGTCCAGTGTACATACACATTCCAAAAGAGAAGAGGACAAATTAGATCCTTCATGAAAGAAGGGTATATTTGTGGGATACTCTGAAAGCTCGAAGGCTTACAGAATATACTTCCCAGTGTTCAAGAAGATTGACATCAACAGGGATGTAACATTTGACGAAGATTCAGCCTACATCAAATCCAGAAAGAAACCTGCTGAAGAACCTGAAGAGGCAGAAGCTCCCAGAATTCATGATACAATCATGAACGAAGAAACTCAAGAAGAAGATCGAGAATTTGAAGAACCACAAAGACCTATAGATCCACCTCAGGAGAAGATTCCTCATAAGAGGAAACCTGCTTGGGTACGAGAAATTATCCAAGGTGCGGAAAGATATGGGGTTCCAGAAGAGAATCTCAGAGAAAGAAAGAGGACCAGATCCTATTCCAGTTATGTAGCCAGATACACTTCCATCAGATCAGTACTTGCTTTGGCTGCAGTGATGAAATGGAAGATACACCAAATGGATGTCAAGACTGCTTTCTTGAATGGTGTAGTAGAAGAGGAAGTGTATGTGGAGTAGCCACTCGGTTTTGAGACACATGACAAGGAGTCTCATGTGTGTAGATTGAAGAAAGCCCTATACGGCTTGAAACAGGCACCCCAGGACATGGTACGGCAGAATTGACAGTTTTCTATCTAGTTTGGGCTTTACCAAGAGTAAAGCAGATTCCAACCTTTACTACAAGGTTGAAGATGGAAACCCAGTGATGCTTCTACTATATGTAGATGATATGTTTGTGACAGGTATGGATGGGTTGATTGTTGATACGAAGAGAAAGATTGCTGTCGAGTTCAAAATGAAGGACTTGGATATGATGCATTATTTCCTAGGTATGGAGGTGTGGCAAACTACAAATGGAATCTTCCTTGGACAAGGGAAGTATGCAGTAGAGATCCTGAAGAGATTTGGGATGATGGACTACAAGGAATTAACCACACAGATGGCATTGAATCTGAAGCTATTGAGTGATGCTTCATCAGAGTCGATTGATGCCACGATGTATCATCAGATGATTAGGTCCTTGATGTACCTGATGAACACGAGACCAGATATTTGCTTTGCTATGAACACCTTGAGCCAATACTTGATAGATCTGAGACATGTTCACTTGACTGCTGCAAAGCACATTCTGAGGTACCTAAAGAGTACAATTGATTATGGGCTCAAGTATAAGACTGATCAAAGGATTAACCTGGAGGGTTATGTTGATTCAGATTGGGTAGTCATTGCCATCGATAGAAAGAGCACTTCAAGGTGTTGCTTCAGTATGGGATCAGGTGTGATCTCTTGGTTTAGCAGGAATCAATCATGTGTGGCACTGAGTACAGCTGAGGCAGAATATGTCGTAGCATGTTTAGCTAGTTGTGAGGTAGTATGGTTGAGGAAGCTACTGTCTGATTTATTTGATATCCAGTTAGATGCTACTTGTATATACTGTGACAACCAGAGTTGTGTAAAGTTGTCATAGAATCCAGTATTCCATGACAAGTTGAAGCATATCGAGATAAAGTATCACTATATCAGGGATATGGTGCAGAGAGGAGCAGTGAAGATCTAGTATGTTGCGATGGACAAACAGATAGCTGATGTGTTGACTAAGCCATTGGCTAGGGTGAAGTTTGAGCACTTCAGGGAGAAGCTTGGTGTTCTCCAAATCGATATTCCTCCCAAGAGGAAGTGATGTGTCTATGCTGTGCCATTCTGACATGGTGAGAGGATTGGTTCCTTCCATGGTCAGATGTAAGTGTTGTGCCATTCTGACATGGTGAGAGGATTGGTTCCTTCCATGGTCAGATATAAGTGTTGTTCCCTTCTAACATGGTGAGAGGATTGGTTCCTTCCATGATCGGATGTAAGAGCTGTGACATGGTGAGAATATTGGTTCCTTCCATTGTCAGATGTGTGTGATGATCCCACATCCAGCATGAAAAAAGGGCTGGCTCTATGAAGACACGTCTAGTATGAAAAAGGACTAGCTCTGTGTAGATCCCACATCCAGCATGAAAAAGGGTTGGCTCTGTGAAGACACATCTAGTATGAAAAAGGACTAGCTCTGTGTAGTGATCCCACATCCAGCATGAAAAAGGGTTGGCTCTGTGAAGACACATCTAGTATGAAAAAGGACTATCTCTATGTAGATCCCACATCCAGCATGAAAAAGGGATAGCTCTGTGAAGACTCATCTAGTATGAAAAAGGACTAGCTCTGGGTAGATCCCACATCTAGTATGAAAAAGGACTAGCTCTGTAAAGACTCATCCAGTATGAAAAAGGACTGGCTTTGTGTAGATACCACATCTAGTATGAAAAAGGACTAGCTATGTGAAGACTCATCCAGTATGAAAAAGGACTGGCTCTATGTAGCTGCCACATCTAGTATGAAAAAGGACTAGCTCTATGAAGACTCACCCAATATGAAAAAGGACTAGTTCTATGTAGCTGCCACATCTAGTATGAAAAAGGACTAGCTCTGTGAAGACTCATCCAGTATGAAAAAGGACTGGCTCTGTGTAGCTGCCACATCTAGTATGAAAAAGGGACTAGCTCTGTGAAGACTCATCCAATATGAAAAAGGATTGGCTCTGTGTAGATGATACATCTAGTATGAAAAAGGACTGGCTCTGTAGATGTACATCCAGCATGAAAAGGGTTGGCTCTGTAGATATTCCTATGATGAGAAGAATCAAGAGATAGCACCTATGATGACCCAGTGATGATCCAGATCGAGTGATGATGATCCAGTAATGATGATCCAAATCCAGTGATGATGTCCAGTGATAATCCAGATCCAGTGATGTTGTCAAGTGGTGACCCAGATCGAGTGATGATTCAGATCTGATGATGAATATGACTTGAATATGAACATGACTTGAAGATGAAGATGACTTGAAGATGAAGAGGACTCGGTGATGATCCAAAAGATACAGAGAAGAAGACTTGTGCTGAAAATTGTGTCGAAAGAATACCTTCCTAGTTAAGAGGGAGTGTTGATGTATATGTAACTTTGGAATGTATTTCACTTGTATTTCTTATATATTGTAACCCAATGTTTATTCTGGGATGTACTTGAGTCATGTCATGCCCCGATGTTCCTATCGGGAATATCTATAATGTAAACAAGTCATGTCAAGTCATTGTGGGTAACCCTCCTATTGGTTAAGGGTTAAAGTCCCCGTAGTTTCGAGGCACTAGGGTTATTAGACTCTCCTAGTGAGGTTGGCCCCAGTAGGGTTTAGTAAAGTTGGGAATTAGTATAAATAGAGAGCTGGCCTCTCTATTTAACACACATCACATACACACTCAAGTGTAGCACATAGTTGAGGAAGGAGAAGACGCTAGGGCTAGATAGAAAGAAGGTTACTGATGTCGGGAGATCACTTACTATTTTGGGTTCTACTTTTGGTGTTGATTCTATCTCTTAGGAAGTTGCGGGGTTTTCACCATTTATGGTTTCCCCGAGGATAAACATTGTGTTTATTGTCTCTTGTGTTTGATTGTTGTGCTTGTTATTCTCTTAGTTAAATATCCTAATGTATAGCTAGCTTAAATGATAAAAATCTAACACTCTCTACCAATTGATCTCTCTTTTATAACTTTAGGTAAAGCAAAAACCCTAATTTCACTTTCACTTTAACTAGTGGTAAAGAAAAAACCCTAATTACACTTTCACTTTAACTAGTGATTCACTAATGTTAATTTAGATCACTTTAATTTATTTTCCAAAGTAAACTTAGGAAAAGCAAATTAAATACAATCAGTTTCCTAATTTAAGTCTTTTGCATGCAAGAACACATGCATGCCGGAATACCTTCCTTGTTGCTACTAGTTTAACACCAGGTATGAAAAAGAATTTACTTTCCATCTCTTCTCTAGATAAGAAAGGATATAGAGTTTCTTTATAGATGGACAAGTACTTATGTGGTCTAAAAGAAAGACACTTGAAGATGATGTGGTCATTGGAGAAGAAGGAGGAGGAATGTACAAGCTCAAAGAACATCTAGAGAAATCCCTTGTCAATGAGACTACCATCTCAAGTGAATTGTGGCATAGGAGACTTGCTCACATCAACTACAAAGCCTTTCCCTATGTGAGCAAGGTGGTAACAGGGTTACCAGATCTGAATATCGAACATGAGGTAACTTGCAAAGGATGTGCAAGAGGAAAGAACATCAAGAAACCATTTCCGAAAAGTGAAGCAAAGACTAAAGGTACGTTGGAACTCATTCATTCTGATGTATGTGGTCAAATGCCCTCCATATCATTAATTGGATATGAGTATTATGTCACATTTATTGATGAATATTCAACAAGATACTTGGATATACTTCTTGAAGAATAAGAGTGAAGTGTTTGGGAAATTCAAGGAATTCAAAGCCTTTATAGAGAACCACTCAGAAAAGAGAATCAAGACAATGAGATCAAGTAATGGTGGAGAATACACTTCAAAGGAATTTGAATCATTCTATAAGGAGGAAGAAATCAAGAGGGAACCAACCACTCCTTATAATCCCCAATAGAATGGTGTTGCAGAAAGAAAGAATAGAACTATCATGGAAGCAATGAATACCATGATTCATGACCAAGACCTCCCTATGCACCTATGGGTTGAAGTAGCAAGAACATTCGTATATGTGCAGAATAGATTATCTCATAGTGCTCTTGGATTCAAGACTCCTGAAGAGATGTATACAGGAAAGAAACCTAAAGTGAGTCATCTCAAGATATTTGGCTGCCAGTATATGTACATATTCCAAAAGAGAAGAGAACCAAATTGGATCCTTCTGGAAAGAAGGGAATATTTGTTGGATATTGTGAAGTCTCCAAAGCCTTCAAGATATATATCTTAGGATTCCATCATATCGAGATTAGTAGGGATGTAACATTTGATGAAGAGACAGCTCTTAAGAAATATAGAAGGTGTCAGCTTGAAGAAGTACATCAAGAGGATGTACCTCCCAGAATAGTAGAAGCTAAACCCTCCCCTGATATAGTAGCATCTGAAGATCATGACATGCTAGAACCTCAGGAACCCCCTACTATGGATATCTCTCGAAAGAGAAAACATGCTTGGGTAAGAGAAATCATATAGGAAGCAGAAATATATGGAGCTCCAGAAGGCTTCACAAGAACTAGCAAAAGATCAAATCCATATTCCAGTTATGTATCTTTGATGTGTGACCTTGTAGATCAAGAACCCACCATCTATGAGGAAGTCGCACAGAAGAAAGAATGGGTTGAAGCAATGACAAAATAATACCAGTCAATAATGAATAATGACGTTTGGGATAGAGTTCCCAAACAAGAAAACAAGAGTATGGTATCTTCAAAATGGATCTACAAGATAAAACATGTTGTTAATGGAAGTATTGAAAAGTACAAAGCAAGATTTGTGGCTGAAGGTGTAACGAACATAAAATAAATATAATAATTAAATTATTAATAATAAACATAATTAATTATACTTAATATGAAAGGACATGACCTTTCATTCACAATTCCCAAGCCTTATTTAATAGGCGGGTTATCAACCATTGTAATCATCTTTCATCGTATCATTAATATATACTTGCCTTATGGCTTATTGAATATTCCAGGTGTTCTAGTGAATAATATTGTATGAGCGAATAATTATTCGCTTCAAGTGGTATCAGAGCTCTGATAAAAATAGATCTGGGATGGGCCATAGTAAATACGATGCAACAATTCTCCTGGGGGACCCGTAATTCCTATCGGCTCATTTCCTCAAATGTCGCAAATACAAAAAGGGAAAGAACCCTGAGAGGACAGATAAAAGTAAATCAGACATTAATGTCAATACATCTTTGAGGACAAAGTTTCCCTTAAGGGGAAGGCAATGTAACAAACATAAAATAAATATAATAATTAAATAATTAATAATAAACATAATTAATTATACTTAAGATGAAAGGACATGACCTTTCATTCACCATTCCCAAGCCTTATTTAATAGGCAGGTTATCAACCATTGTAATCATATTTCATCCTATCATTAATATATTCTTGCTTTATGGCTTATCGAATATTCCAGGTGTTTTGGTGAATAATATTGTATGAGCGAATAATTATTCACTTCAAGATCTATAGTTGTAACATCCATAGTTGGATATTCTCAATTAAGTAATGTAACACCCCGGTTTTGACCCCATTTGCATGATGTATATAATGTAATTAATCGTGGTGAGGAGCTAAAGGAAAAAGGCCCACCATCAATTTGGTTTTGTATGTTTCAGCAATAGGGATAGTTACCGATGGTATATCATGATATCCGGCACATTATAGTTTGGCATCATGTAAATACGCACATCAATTAAAATAAACCTACAGCCAGCTATGACGGTGCAACGTTAAAATGAAAAGGGCATGATTTTCCTAAGGATAAGGGGGGGGGGGATTGTCTAACTGTGGGAGCCATTGGGAAAGTGCCATGTGTCAACCCCCTTTCTTGTCTCTTTCAGCCACCAAGTCATTTGGGGCAGGCATTAGTTGAGGGCAGTTACTGCTTGAGGAAACGTGGGCATGGGGGGGCTTCAATATGGCAGGCTACTGTCAGCTCTGACGGTACGCATACCCAGCGGCCAAAGCCATCGCTTCCCTCATGCAGGCAGTTGGCCTAGTCTTCACCTTCATGATTATGGTCTGGGAAATTCCATCCTCACACAGAGAGACATTTTGTTTTCCTCACACACAGTTTTCCCATCATTTTCCCTCATGCACCGGTTGGGGTTCTCCTTTGGTTTTGTGCATGCAGCGAGCTGGAAGAGCGGCCTCAAGGGCACGATTTCTACTGTGTATGTGAAATAGCTATGGTTTTCATCCACAATTTTGGCTTGCTGTTGGTTTAACCCATGATTTGGGTTGCTGTCGTTCTTCCCATGATTTTTGGATGCTGTTGAGAATCTGATTTCTTCTTCCATTTCGAACTATGTGTGCGTTTCCTTCTTCCATTTTGGACTGTGTCTCTTCCCCTTGAGCACATGTTGAGAGTTTGTTCTTTCCCCATTTTTTTCTGTGTAACTTTATTCAGTGTTTGAGTTGAGGAGGTGTGTGCTATGGGCTTTTAGATGTTAGACGGTCATTGATTTCCACATCCGTTGGTTGAGTCCTCCCATGTCTATGCTGGGAGTTCTGTTTCTGCACCAACTATAGACGGTGTAAGGTTCTCATCGTTTCCTCATCAGATTGTGGTATGTGTTTATGTCATTCTTTTTCCCAAGATTGAGAATCAGACTTCTCCCCTGTTTTGAGACTGTGTAAGGTTTCCATAGTTTTCATTGTGATTTTGGGCTATCGATTTACCCTGGTTTTGGGTTGTTTCTTGGTTGCTGAGGCAGCAGACGTCTTTTGGGGATTGTTGCTAAGTTGTTTTGGCCACGCTAGGGCCAAGAACAACTCTGGAGTGTGGTTGGACCTGAACTGTGCTCCGCCTTTTGTTTGGGATTGTCACCCAGTTGTCTTTGCCTTCTTCACAGAGCTGTGAATGGGTTGTTTTGTTGCGATATGCAGTGGTTGGTATTCAGACTGTTGAGAGTAGGATTAGAGGCTGGGTATGCTTGAGAAGACTGGCGTTCAGGGCACCAGCTTAACATTTATCCTGCCTAGCTCCTTGATGACCTGGTAAAACCCTATTGTGTGGGTTTGGCTGATTGGAAAACCTTGGCTATGTGTAAGCCTTCATTGACCCTTATTCCTTCAGGAATCATGCCCAGCTTGGGGGTGGCAGTGTTGCTGAGAGATTGATGAGCATGTTGGCCTATGGTTGGGTGGAACGTTGCAGTGACGTAGCTAGTTGTGGGGCGAGTTCTTCATTTAAAAAAAAAGATAAGTACTCCTCACTATTATTCCATCTCTGCAATTATATCTACTGTTTCATGAGGAATGATGAACATGTTGAATGCTAGAATGTGTATGTTTTTGCTTCCACTGTATGCTTAATAATTATGCATCTTTGCATGTTTTACTTCAAATCTTTTCAGTTTGTCAGTTTTTAGTTATGTAAAACTTCATGGGGCTAGTTTCCCGGATGTTTGGTGTTTAGTAGCATCCTCTTCACCAGTCGGAGGGTCGGGGACATTATAGAGTGGTATCAGAGATCATGTTGCAGCGTGGGCCTCCATGGGCCGTGAGAATCAGTGACAGAGGTAGGTTTCCCTCTGCCCAGCAAAAGAGAAATGAGAAATTAGAGAAGATGACAGGAAAATTTCAGAAATTTTCCTAAGTGTGAAGTTATCAGATGGATTAGGCTGAAGCCCACCCAATACGTCGGAAGACTTAGCTGAAAGCTCCTCCGATGCATCAAATAGACTAGGCGGAAGTCCACCCGACGAGGGCTAGTCGAAAGGAATTTTCAGGAAAATTTTCTAAGTATCAAGACCGTCGAATCGTCAGAAGACTTAGTTGGAAGACTCTCTGATACAGACCCCGGTGGCGGCGAGAGATAGAGGAAGTTTGAGCCGACGAAGTGGATGGAAAAGCAGGAAGGTGCCGCAATGGAGGCGGAAGAAATATGTTGAAGGCGCCGATACGTCGGCTGGGTTGGCAGGTTTAAGCCACAATGACGGCGGCAGATAGTACATGATTGAGCCGACGTGGGTGAAAATTCAAAATTTTTTTCTAAGTGTTGAGATCATTGGAAGGATTCAACTGAAGCCTACTGAAATGTCATCACATTTAGATGGAAGGACTTCCAATGCCGTTGACAGAGAAAGGGTCGATGGAGCCAAAGTGTCAGCAGGGATCTCCTGAAGACCGCCGAAATGTTGGGAAAATTTAGCTGATTGAGCAGTCGATGCAGCGGCGGAAGAAGGGAGAATTTTTTTTCGAAGAGCTGGAAGCGTCGAAAAAATTTAGATGATCGAGCAGCCGATGAGGCGGTGAAAGGAAGAACAAAAACTTCCGAAAAAAAATTTAAGTACAAAAAACGTCAGAAAACTTTAGAGGATCGATTCTCCCATACGTCGAAGGCCAAAGGAGGATCGGCCTGAAACGTCGGAAAATTTAATTGATTGGACCACCGATGAGCGTTGGATGAAAGATGAAGATCAGACTCCCGAAGTTTCGGAAGCTTAGTCAACTAGCGACCCGATACATCGGAAGCTTACTCAACTAAGGACCCGATACATCGGAAGATTAGTTGGGAAGAGACTCGATTTAACAAAGGAAAATTTTGAGTTTTCAAGTGGGATTTCTCAGCAGATTTCAGCATTTTTTCAGTGGATTTACAGGGCTGAAAAGCAGAAAAATGGCAATGATCTTATGCACCAGATTGCGCAAAAATCAAAAATTTAGTGAAAAAAAAAAACAAGGGGGCAAGCCCCCTTGACCCCCGTCGTCCCCTGAGACAGTCATTCTTGTGAAAAGAAAATTCTATGTTTTGGGCAAATTAGTAAAACCCAGAATTCATAAAAGATGAATGGTGCATCGGAAACGAGATCCGCAAGTTACTGAGTGTTCCTCGTTGTATGCACTGACTTCACCCAATAGAAAAGTTTTCCTGAATCTTCCTAGACTTGCTCCTACAGGTGGCTACAGTTGGCACCACAGACCGAAATACAGTTGTGTGTAAAAATGCAGAGATTTGGTGAAAATCGTCATTTTAGAAGTAGTGTGATTTTCACACCCAAAATCAGAATGGAGCATGGAGATAGGCATTGGAAAGCGTATCCAGTAGAGAAAAATGGAGAACCACCAAAGTTTGAATGAGGAGCAAAAAAGTACTAGTGGTTGTTTTGACAAACAATGTTGCTGTCAATATGGACAAATCTGAGAATTGCATGCCTAGAAGTAGCAAAGACTAGGAAGACAAACCAGCTATTACGTGGAAGCGAAATTCCATGCAAAGACGAGGGATTAGAAAGGGAATATTCCTTAACCTTATCTTGCTAACTATATTATATTTTATAAGCTTGGTGTACATAAAGATTATGGCTCGGGGATGCTGAAAATGCATGGGGATATGTATTGCATGCATAGGATATTACATATTGGTAAAAGTAGTGGGAATTGTACATATATAATGAACCAACGACACAAGAGCGTGGCTAAATATGTCGATGATGTTGTTGCATGGGACCATAAACCTTATTAAAAAAAGGGATAAGGCAACGGATCCATGATCAAGAAGATGGAGAGCGAATTCCACAATCCTCTGCAAGATACCGACTAAAATGGTAGTATTGAAGGTGTAAGTAGGATCCATGCAGGTAATGGTTTAATTATGACAAATTCCAAGGAGTGGTAAAGGTAAGAGACCTCATACCATGTGGATATTTGAATATAGAAAGGTGTCATGCCTATATATGTTGATTGAGCTTAGTAGCCCAAGGAAAGTAAGTACTGATGGACTGATTGTAGTAATGCATCCTATAAGAAGTAGTCATGCTTAGGCCATGCATGGTATGTTGAATGCATAGTATTCCTGAATCAATGCAAGGTAGCATTGAATGGATATGCATTAAAAATATTTTATGAATCTTGTAGTCATGCATTGAATGGATGCATATGAAGGGTGTGAGTGATTGATTGCATAAGTACAGCTGCAAATGTTGTGATGCATTGCATGAATGCATTGAGATGAGTGCATGTGATATTATGAATAACTAATGGCTGAAATGATGAATTGATGACAACTCAGGAACCATTTCAAAGGCTGTTATGAATGCAGGATAGTAAGTGCATAAAGAAGATAGTCATGACCAATTGGTTGCCGGGAATGCTCTATGGAAGAGCAAGGTGGTACAAATGATACGCTTGTGAAGTAAGGAGTATCTAAACATTTCATTTAATTGCATGAATGATGTGACTATACCTTGCAAATGTTAGTATGATAATGATTGCATGAAGTAAATGAGTTTTGGTAATATTGATGTGATTAACAGCTGGAAGTGTTAGAATTTTATAAATTCTGAAAATGCTTCAGTGATGGTTGCAGCAATGAGAAGGTTATATGCATCCAGACTTACCAAGCATTTGGTTGATTGAAGCTCAGGTTTCAGGTAGATTATTTAGAGCATGGAAATGAGAGTAAGACCATGACAAATGCCGGAATCTACCATGTGAAAGAGCCAAACCTTATGAGAAGAGTCTCATGGCTGTGAAAATAGTTGGTATGCATAATGGGTTGTTAAACTTGAGTTTTGAATTTTGGATTTAAGGAATTGTTGATAACTACTAATCACTATTGGCTTGCATAAGATTGTGTCAGGAGGACGCATTGTAAGTGGGTATTCATATTATGCTAGTAAGCATAAAATTATAATGGGCATAGTGGTGTTGCTTACAAGAGACCCACAATTGAGGATCACCTCGTTGCCAAGCAAAATCATTTCTATAGTAGACAGAATTGCAAATTCCTATTGAATTTGATTACTAATGTCATTGCTTGGTTATGGAACAATCAATTTGGATTGTATTATCAGATAATGATTGATTGTTTGGCTATTTGATGAATGTGCCAGGGGTACACATTGCAGGAAGATCATGTGTGATGGCCTGCAGGAGCCAAACTTCATGGGAAGGTTTTCCCTTATCTTGGAAATGGGTTTCGAGTGAAACTCCATTGGACATTTTGAAAATGTCTCATCTACACTACATGTTTGGTAAGCAACATGAGTGAGATGGTATAGATTATGTCGGTAAGACGTGTGGATATGAAAGGTAAAGAGGATTTGGGATGGCTAATCGAGGGACTGTCAACTCAGAGAAGGGAGCCCCATTCCTTCTTAACGAAGGTATACTGCGTTGGCAAATGGATAAGTGTTTTGTGACCCTTGCTAAGAATATGCATGTCAAATTATTAAAATTCCATATGCAGAACATGTTTTGACTTTATTTCCATCATGACCGATTGCTTGAGTATGAATAGGGCCTACATGGCACACACTGGGAAAGGGTCCACACTTTTTCCGATGTCGAGTCATGAAAGGGTTTTCAATATTGACTACACCCTAGGGAGTGGACGCACTCCTAGTGTCTCAATACTTGATAGTGAATGATATGAAATATGGTTACAGTTTTAGATCAATAACGCTGATGAGTTTGCTATATTGCTCGTGTTGACAGGCTTAATAGATGCAGTTGGGTGTTGCACCCTAAAGAGAAAAGGCAAACGGTTATTGTGAGGGGTTGTGGAGTAAGGGTTATTGTTGATATAAGTGTTTATTATTGTTGATATAAGTGTATGTTGGTCTAAGTGTATGTTGGGTTGTTATATGCCTGGGGATCCATAGTAGATCCTAGACCTGGAAATGGTCGTGGTAAAGTTCCAAGCCCAGTCGACATGAGGGTGTACTGGCTAGACATTAATTATTTGATGTTGTGGAGCAGTCGGTGTGCTGACCTAAAATCCAAGTCCATAGGCGATCCCAAATCTTGCAAAGCGAAGCAGGATCTTATGGACCAACGAAGAAATGCACAATACATATAAGTATTGGATTATTTTGCTTATGAATGTACATGTGTATATGATTTGGTTATGATGTTTTAAGCTCTTGTTCTAGAGATAAAAACGATGAGAATAAACTAAACATGTGATTCTATTCAATGTTTGGATATAGGTATCGCTGGGAGCGAGGACTATGAGAGCATCCTAGGGGTGCATGTGGACATGTGACTGTCCTGGAGAGCTCAGAATGAGCAGTAATGAAAAAGGTGCTAATAAGACTGTGGAGGTCCTAGCATCCGAGACAAACCATGTGGAGAGACTCCATGGTTGAGAGGTCTAAAATCGACTAGAGACACTAAGTGTCATGACCAAGAGGGATTGGTCCAGCATTCACGGTGAAGTGAAAGGGTCTGAGAGCATGAAAAGCCACAGCGGTGGTGTGGGTTCCAGGACAGAACAAAACAAAGAGGGGAAAAACTCTTGCTACTCTCTCTTTCCTTTATATATATATATATATGCATGGTGAAAAACAAAAGATTGTTGAATGCATGTATGACTGAAAATGGAATGCGCGTATTTGCTGAAAGTAAATTGTGAATGCTGGAATAGTTAATTCCCTGCCCAAGAATGGACATGAATGAGCTCGTGTGCTTGTTGGGAAAGCATGAAAAATATGAAAGTCTCCTTGATGAGACTTGGACTGTCATGCCAATTGGGTAATTGACTGACTGATTTTAATGTATATATTATGCTTGGTTTGACAGAATTTCAATGGTGCATTTCATAGGTGAGAAAAGTGAAACCCCGTGGTGCACATTGATCATGGCAGCAGATCAAAAGTTGTTGGACTTGGCTGGAAGTCTCCCTCAAATGATTGCCAAGACCGAAGAAAATCTTGGGGAGATGCTCAAGATACAGAAAAGGTAGAATGAAATGAACCACCAAATTTTGCAAAACTCTATTGGGTTGCAAAGGGAGTTGAAAAGCCTTCTGGGGGCAATCGAAAAGGAAAGGAAGGTGGATCAGCGATGGGACATTCGTCCAAGCGACCCATTGAGAAATAGTCCAGGCATGAAGACTCAAAATAAATTGAGCAGGTAAAGATGAAGCAGCCAGTGAAATGCTGGGAATGCGGAGGACATCATTTACGCCGGGACTGCCCAATGAGGGAACATGGAGAGGGCAACAGCTGCAAAGTTCCTAGACTTCGGGATAAGTTGAAAGCTGAGAACCAGTGGGAGAATTTCATGGAAGCTAAGGGGCTTGGTCCTGAACATTCAAAGTGAATAATTGAACGTGGGACAGATCTGAAAAATTTTGAAATTTTGGATGTGCAAATTGTATATGTATTCCTATGTATTGGAACGCCGAGGACGGTGTTATTCCAAGGGGGAGGGGAATGTAACACCCCAGTTTTGACCCCGTTTGCATGATGTATATAATGTAATTAATCGTGGTGAGGAGCTAAAGGCAAAATCCCCACCATTGATTTTGTTGTGTATGTTTCAGCAATAGGGATAGTTGTCAATGGTATATCGTGCTATCCGGCACATTATAGTTTGGCATCATCTAAATACGCACATCAATTAAAATATACCTACAGCCAGCTACGATGGTGCAATGTTAAAATGAAGAGGGCATGATTTTCCTAAGGATAGGGGGGGGGGGAATTGTCTAACCGTGGGAGCCATTGGGAAAGCGCCATGTGTCAACCCCCTTTCTTGTCTCTTTCAACCACCAATTCGTTTGGGGCAGGCGTTAGTTGAGGGCATTTACTGCTTGAGGAAACGTGGGCATGGGGGGGGCGTCACTATGGCAGGCTACTGTTAGCTCTGACGGTACGCATACCCAGCGACCGAAGCCATCGTTTCCCTCACGTAGGCAGTTGGCCTGGTCTTCACCTTCATGATTGTGGTCTGGGAAATTCCATCCTCACATAGAGAGACGTTCTGTTTTCCTCCCACACAGTTTTCCCATCATTTTCCCTCACGCATCGGTCGGGGTTCTCCTTTGGTTTTGTGCATGCATCGAGCTCGAAGAGCGGCCTCAAGGGCACGATTTCTATTGTGTATGTGAAATAGCCATGGTTTTCATCCATGATTCTAGGTTGTTGTTGGTTTAACTTGCGATTTGGGTTGCTGTCATCCTTCCCATGATTTTTGGATGTTGTTGAGAGTCTGATTTCTTCTTCCATTTCGGACTGTGTGTGTGTTTCCTTCTTCCATTTTGGACTATGTCTCTTCCCCTTGAGCACAGGTTGAGAGTTTTTTCTTTCCCCATTTCCGTCTATGTAACTTTCTTCAGCGTTTGTGTTGAGGAGCTATGTGCTGTGGGATTTTAGATGTTGGATGGTCATTGACTTCCACATCCGTTGGATGAGTCCTCCCATGTATATGGTGGGAGTTCTGCTTCTGCCCCAACTGTGGATGGTGTAAGGTTCTCATTGTTTCCTCATCAGATTGTGGTCTATGTTTATGTCCTTCTTTTTCTCAAGATTGAGAATCAGACTTCTCCCCTATTTTGAGACTGTGTAAGCTTGCCATAGTTTTCATTGTGAGTTTGGGCTATCGATTTACCCTGGTTTTGGGTTGCTTCTTGGTTGCTGAGGCAGCAGACATCTTTTGGGTATTGTTGTTGAGTTGTTTTGGCCACACTAGGGCCAACAACAACTCTGGAGTGTGGTTGGACCTGAACTATGCTCCGCCTTTTGTTTGGGATTGTCACCCGGTTGTCTTTTCATTCTTTACAGAGCTGTGAATGGGTTGTTTTGTTGCGGTATGAAGTGGTTGGTCTTCAGACTGTTGAGAGTAGGATTAGAGGTTGGGTATGCTTGAGAAGACTGGTGTTGAGGCCACCAGCTTAGCATTTAGCCTTCCTAGCTCCTTGACGACCTGGTAAAACCCTACTATGTGGGTTTGGCTGATTGGAAAACCTTGGCTATGTGTAAGCCTGCATTGACCCTTATTCCTTGAGGAATCATGCCCAGCTCGGGGGTGGCAGTGTTTCTGAGAGATTGATGAGCATGTTGGCCTATGGTTGGGTGGAACGCTGTAATGACGCAGCTGGTTGCGGGGTGAGTTCTTCATTAAAAAAAAAGATAAGTACTCCTAACTATTCCATCTCTGCAATTATATCTACTGTTTCATGAGAAATGATGAACATGTTGAATGTTGGAATGTGTATGGTTTTGCTTCCACTGTATGCTTAATAATTATGCATCTCTGCATGTTTTACTTCAAATCTTTTCAGTTTGTCAATTTTTTGTTATGTAAAACTTCATGGGGCTAGTTGCTCGGATGTTTGGTGTTTAGTAGCGTCCTCTTCACCGGTCGAAGGGTCGGGGACGTTACAAGTAATTTCTAAAATAACCCACATATCCATAGATAATACAATATGAATAAATTGATAGATAAAAAGATGAAGAACTAAAGTACATATGACAGAAATTAGAAGATCAAGAATCAGTGTTCGGCCAGTATCAACAACAAATAAAAGTTCTTCAACAACAAAATAGCGACTATAAAAAGAAACACGAGCTGGAGATCGCAAGGAGTAATAAAACAATATCCAAAAATTCTGAAGAAATTTTTAGATTAAGAAATCATAACAAAACACTGATGACAAAAATCAAAAAATTGAAAAACAGTAGCAAGAGGGAACACTCCGGTGAAGACCTCGAAGGAAAAATACTAGAAAAGCAAGAAGAAAACTAGTGTCTAAATAATCATAATCAAGAACTACAGAGTCAAATCAATGAGTTATAAATTGAAAAAAAATCGCAAGATGAAATAATAAAAAAGATTAAGAATCATAACAATATACTGGAGAAACAAGAAGCACAAATACAGGAAAATGCATCCAAAAATCAAATCGAGGAAGTGAAGACAGTCCTCACCATAGTCCAAAAGAAAGAAGAACAAACAACACCTACACCTTACAAACATCCTAATTATAATCATCATTTTGACCAACAATAGGGTCAAAATGAATATTCACAAAAGATTTATTTGGACATGCAAAAATATCGACATATTAAGCAACAATTGAGACGAATCATCCCACAAAAAGATCTCAGAGCTCCGATAAAAATAGATTTGGGATGGACCACAGCATATACGATGCGACAATTCTCCTAGGGGATCCGTAATTCGTATCGGCTCATTTCCTCAAATGTCGCAAATACAAAAATGGAAAGAACCCTGAGATGACAGATTAAAGTAAATCAGACATTAATGTCAATACATCTTTGAGGACAAAGATTCCCTTAAGGGGAAGGCAATGTAACGAACATAAAATAAATATAATAATTAAATAATTAATAATAAACATAATTAATTATACTTAAGATGAAAGGGCACGACCTTTCATTCACAATTCCCAACCCTTATTTAATAGGTGGGTTATCAACCGTTGTAATCATCTTTCATCCTATCATTAATATATACTTGCCTTATGGCTTATCGAATATTCCAGGTGTTCTGGTGAATAATATTGTATGAGCGAATAATTATTCACTTCAGAAGGATTCTCTCAGAAAGAGGGAATTGATTATGAAGAAACATTTTCTCCAGTATCAAGGTACACTTCCATCAGAACCATCATGGCACTTGCTTCCATGATGAATTGAGACTTACACTAGATGGATGTAAATACAACCTTCCTTAATGGTGTGATTAAGGAAGAAGTTTACATCGAACAGACACAAGGATTTGAAGTCGAAGACAGAGTGACTCATGTATGCAAGTTGAAAAGGGCTATGTATGGACTGAAGCAAGCTCTTAGAGCTTGGCATGGTAGAATAGATAACGTCTTGACAAGCATGGGCCTTACCAAGAGTAAAGTTGATCCTAACCTTTCTATGAATATTATGGATGATATAGCTATCATACTATTACTATATGTAAATGATATATTTCTTACGGGAAATTAGAAACAGGTCACATATTGCAAGAAGAATGTAGTTGAATAATTCAAGATGAAAGATCCTGGATTGATGCATTATTTCCTAGGGCTGAAAGTGTGGCAGAGCCCAGAAGGAATATTTTTGAATCAGGAAAAGTATGCAGTAGAAATCGTGAAAAGATTTGATATGTTGGATTGTAAGGCCATGGCCACACCCATGGACACCAACCTTTAGTTGTTGTCTGATGAGACATCAGAGTTAGTGGACATGACTCAGTACAGACAGATTATTAGGTCATTAATGTATCTGACAAACACAAGGCTATATATATGCTTTGATGTGAACACCTTGAGTCAGTATCTATTTAAACCTAGACAGGTTCACTTGATAGTTGCAAAGCATGTGATGAGGTACCTAAAAGGTACGATAGATTTGGGACTTTACTATGGGAGAGATCATGACAAAAAACTATATGGATATACAAATTCATATTGGCAAAGAAGTGCTGCAGACAGGAATAGCACCTCAGGTGGCTGTTATTGTTTGGGATCCGCCATGATCTCATGGTTTAGTAAGAAACAATCTAGTGTTTCTCTCGTTACAGCTGAAGTAGAGTACATTGCGACTTGCTCCGCTTGTTGTGAAGTGATATGGATTTGGAAGCTGATGTCAATATTATTTGACATGGAGTTGGACACCACAATGATTCTCTATGACAACAAAATTTGTATAAAGATGACAGAGAACCCGGTGTTCCATGACAAATTGAAGCAGATAGAAATCTGATATTTCTATATAAGGGATATGGTACAAAAGCTGGGAGCTATCAAACTCTAGTATGTGAGTACCAATGAGCAAGTTGTTGATGTACTGTCCAAGCCTCTATCTCAAGTAAGGTTTGAATATTTCCGTGAAAATATTGGTGTAGTTCGAAAATGCCTCCCTCGCAAGGAGGAACAGTGATGGAACCACAGACGATGAAAATACGGACCTTATTTGAAAAGGAAGATCAGGTCGAAGACATGAACCCTCCTCGGACAAAGGGGGAGCAGGTTGATAATATGGAACTTCCTAAGAAAGGGGGAGTAATGATGAGACTGGCATCGATGATGGATGACAATGATGATGAAGGTTTGACATTCATTTGTGGACCATCGTATCCTCTCTTGAGTATGGCAGGTATAACACTATGTTCATGAGAGTGGTCCTTACTAAGGGTGGACCTGCAGATGTTACTCTCGCATGGAGAGTACCCACATTCATTTGTGGATACCGTAGAATAACACTCACTCAGAAGTGGTCCTAACCTCAATGGTAAGGATGCTCTACAATGATTCCTCACGGACGACAGGACTGACATTTTGTATGCAGTCATGATCTGCTCTGCATAAAATACTCTTGTATGGAGAGTGTACCTACATTCATATGTAGATACCATAGAATAACACTCGCTTGGGAGTGGTCCTAACCTTAGTGGTATGGATTCTTTATGATGATTCCTCACGGGCGTCGTAGTATAACACTCACTTGGGAGTGGTCCTAACCTCAATGGTAAGGATGTTCTACGATGAGGGTCGACATTTTGTATGTGGTCGAGATCTACTCTGCAAACAATACTCTTGATTGGAAGAGTATTCCTACACATAAGTGTAGATAACATAGTATAACACTCACTTGGGAGTGGTCCTAACCTCGGTGGTATGGATGCTCTATGATGAGTCCTCATGGGTGATAGGTCCTGCACTAGGTGTGGTCAAGATCTACATTCAGTTGTAGACAATTCAGTTGATCGATATTATGGATCAGGATGATGGAGGATTACATCATCCTTGGAATTAAGTCCTAAAGTGATAGGGATTGATCATCCCGCAAAGAGATCATGTGTGTTGCAGGTACCGTGGTGGCAAAGCATCAAGTAGATCAAAGTACGGAAGAAAAGGATCAAGTAGATCGAAGTGTGGCTGCAAAGGATCAAGAAGGATCGAAGTGTTCCTACAAAGGATTGAAAGAATCGAAGTGTTGCTGCAAAGGATCAAAAGGATCGAAGTGTTGCTACAAAGGATCAAGAAGATCAAAGAGCCGATGTAAGAAGATCGAAGTGTTGTTGCAAAGGATAAAGAAGATCAATGCTGCTGCAAAGGATCAAAGTACTACTGCAAAGGATCAGAAGATCAAAGTGCTTCTATGAAGGATCGAAAGATCAAAGTGTTGCTTCCAAAGGATCAAGTGATCGTGTGATGCAGAAGATGAAGACATTGAAGAGTAACAGTTACAGTTATTGATTGTGAAAACTTCCTATGATGTATAGATGTATTACCTCGATACTACTAAATATATTGTCTCTATGTTCTCCTATAGTCTATGATGATGTTGTCAGTAGAATAACCTTCTCATTAAGGGGGAGTGTTGAAATATTGTAAATTCAAAGGATATTCTAAATGTATTTTACTTATGTAACCCAAGGGAGATGTTATTATTCCTCTGTTGGGATGTTACTATTTTATTTGTTCATCATAGAGTCATGAGGTAAATCCTCCATTGTAAGTCGGGTCATTGGTACCCTAATGAATAATATAATATATTGTTTTGAGTCTTCCTAGGTGAAGTCGACCTAGAAATTTTAGTGGGGCCGGTTTTTTTAGGGTAAAAGTCAGTTGGCTCAATGTGTATAAATGGGAGAGTTGTGATTCTTATTTGGACACAGACTCACTCACTTGAGTAGTGCATAGGAGAGAGAGAGAGAGAGAGAGAGAATAGAAGGAGGAGAATACCTATTTTGGGGGGCTATATCTTATACAGAGGAATTTTTGTTTGGGTTTTCTTCCCCTTAAGCATTTCCCAAGATAAATATTGTGTCTATCTTGTGATTGTGTTTCTTTCAGTGATTATGCATATGCTATTGTTGTGATTTTGAATTGAACACTAATGATATCTAGTATAGCATATGAAATCTTAACAAAAATATCACACAGTAACAATGAACAATGGATCCAAATGAAAAGTATCACCTAATACACTCATATCTAAGCAAGAGTTAAAATAAAATTTGAATAAAAACTCAAAAATTACTAATGAAAGTGATATTTCAATATTTTCTAAAGAAGGTTCAAAGCCTCCCAAATTCAAATGAAATCCTTCCTAACTCTCTCAATATTGATTCTATCATGTCTTAAAAGGTCCTAACATATGTTTAGTTATCATCTTAATGTCTGTACAGTCTACCTTCATCCCAATTAAAGGCATAAAACAATTTTTTTTTTCCATTTTCAAGCTAAATGCACACAAAAAATTAAAATCTTTAAAACATACTCATATATTAATCAATTTAGATGAGATTATTATCTAAAATCTCTGTTAGAGGATTCCTAAGCCATCTACATAAGAAAAAATCAACCAAAATTGTCAAAAACTAAATATTCTATGTTGAAAAAATTCAAGAACCCGTGACTTTTTCTTGGTGTGGGCGTCGTTCTATTGTCTTGACACACAAAGTGTCACCGATGCACCTAGGTCATCTCAAAAGGGTGTCAATATTGGCTGACAATTTTTTAATCTAACTAAGAGCGTCATCAAGATCAAGCCAAAAAATTTGAAGTTTCAAGCCCAAATACATTTGAAATTAATGTTTTAAAAGTAGATTCTTGTCGGTTTTGGACTCCTGATATGAATTAAGGTGTATAATAACAGAGATTAAGCATGAATAGAAATATCTAAAGCCAAGAAACACCCAAAATTGAGGAAAAAAATAAGAAATCAAAATTTTAAACCCCAAGATCCCCAGTGGAGTTGTCATTCTGTTGGTAGAGATCGATGCAAGGATGTGTCTACAACATTCTCTATCCTTACTATAGGTGGGTGAGTCCTAATTGACATAAATATATGCAACAATTTGAAAGTTTCTTGAGATTCCTAACCATTTTCAAAGAGTAGAGAGGGGAGGAAGAAATGAAAGAACCTCTTAAAGTGTGCAACTTTTATAATATCCCCTTGTTTGAGCATCCATGGCCTTTAGGCCTCCATTACCAGCTTGTTTTCTAGTTCCTTACCTCTAGCTCTACCTCTGTGAACTTGAAAAGCTTCGAAAAACTTGAAATCTATCTACCAAATATTGAATTCAAAACTAGATTTAAAACCTATATTCAAACACAAAATTGGGGGAAAACTAGAATTGCATCATAGTGAAAATAAGAAGAAAATTATTACAATCCAATTGTGGAGGTGAATCCCTTCTCCTTTGCTTAAAACCATCATTCTCCATCCATGCAATTGATCACTAAGAGATTGATGTGGAAAATAATTCTTCTATCATTCAAATCCTTCAGCATGCCTTTACTTTCATTTTTCTATCCATTACTTCACCTCATATGCCTTTCTTATATAGCATTGGGATTTGTGCACCCAAAACTAACCATAAAAGTGGAGTTAAACTTTTTGATGAATTTGGAGGATTTTCTTGTAGATCGGGAATAATCAATTATTGTGGATCTAGGTACAAAACCCACTGGAACGTCATAAGATTGGGATAAATTAGAAAGAAGGAAAAGGCGTACAATTAGACTGTGCTTATCATACTGTGTAGTTGAAAGTATCTAGTGAAGATAGTGTGGTAAATATTTGGGGGAAACTATGGAGTTTGTATTAATCAAAATAACTTATGAACAAGTTGTTTCTACAAAAGAAACTATTTCATCTCATAATTGATGAAAATGACATAGTGACAAAACATCTAAATGTCTACAATACTCTGGTAAGTCATATAACCTATGTTGCCATTAAAATGGATGAAGAAGATAAATGTATTATATTATTGTGTTGTTTGTCATATTCATGGGACAACCTAATTGTTGCAATAGGTAGTGCTAGTCAAGTGACCTTAAAATTTGATGAAATAGTATCATCCATACTATCAGAACATCACGTCCCCAACCCTCTGACCGGCAAAGAGGACGCGACCATGGAGTTAACCATCCGGGCTACCGGCCCCATGAACATGTGAATTCATAAAATGCTGAAGCAGAATGCTAAAAAAAGAATGCATTGAATTAGAACATGCACACATGAACATTTATCATGCACAGATGCAAATATTTATCATACGCAGCGGAAACAACACACATTCATACAAGCATTCATTCAACATGTTCAACATGATCATTAACAGAAATATGATTGCAGAAGTAAAATGAGCAAGATCACTTATCTTATGAAGAAGTTGTTCCGCAACCAGCTACGTCGCTGCAAAATTCCACCCAACCATAGGCCAGCGTGCTCCTTAATCTCTCAGTAACTCTGCCACCCCCGAGCTGGGCATGATTCTCCAAGGAATAAGGGAACAAGCAGGCTTACACATATCCAATGATACACAAAACACAGCCAAGCCAACATAGTTGGGTTTATCAGGCCATCCAGGAGTTGGGAAAGGCTAAATGCTAAGTTGGTGGGCTCATTACAGAGCCAAGAACACCCACACCAGAACTAGCCTGGCTTCTAAGACACCCAACACAAGGAATCAGTCCCTTCTCTGCTACACAGTCCCTCAGGCCCTGCATTCCCTTCCAATGCTATTCAGGGGTTGTGGAGAAGAAAGCCAGCCCTCTAGCTCCGTCTGTGTGGTTTCCAGCCACCAGGTTTATCAAGCAAACCAAGCCCCCATCCCTGCTCCCTACACAGTCCGAAGACCAACCATTGCACGCATGCAATTAAATCAGCTGTCACGGCTTAAACAGGGAAAACGAATCCCAACAATCCACAGCAGCCTCAAAGTGTAACAACAAACACGGCTCACGTCATGGGGAAAACAACAACCCGTTTTACACAATCGAATCCCCTAGGGAAGACTTACACAGACCAAAATAGGGAAGAAATTACAGTTCTCCCGGCTTGTTCGTGAGAGAAACAACAACGCAAAACACAGAGCATGAGAGAAGATTACACCCAATTCCAAATGCGGGTCAAGCACACACCCAATTTCCTTGCTGGGGAACAATGTGAATGACAGTGGAGAGGACTTCTCACTCCTGGCTGTGTGAGACCAAAATAGGAAAGAAGCCTGTGTGTGGGAACAACCAGACTTCTGTGAGGCACGAACACACAATGGAAAAATAACGCCCAGCAGTTGGAAGTGCGTGAATGTTTTTGTACCGTCATGGAGAGGGAGTAGTTTGTCTGCGGGAGAAAAAGAACCAGGTAAATCCTGTGCGTGGAGGTGAACAGACAAGGCAAGAATGGCGTCCCTCCCATGCGTGGAATGAGAGGCATAGTCATCTCTCTACCCGTCGTGAGGTTCATTGCTGGTGGAGTGTACGTGTAGGCAAGGACTGACAATCCTGCCACCCCACTCCCAAAAACAATAACTGCCTCAACCACCACCAGCAATTCTTAATGGAGGTGGTTGGGTAAGACAAGGTGGTGACACATGGGTTTTCCCCCACATTGGCCAAGGTTTGACATTTCCCCCCCACCCTTATCCTTGTGAAAATCATGCCCCTTCTCAATTTAGTTGTCGCGATCGTAGCTGGTCAGGTTCATTTTAATTAAAGATGCATATTTACATGATGCTAAAACTTGATATGTATGCCACATGCCCCGATATACCATCGGTGACAAGTTTTCAACCTGTAACATAGCATAACCAATCAATGGTGGGGCCTTGGCCTTTAGCTCCACACCATGATCATTACAATATATACATCATGTACATTTAATGCAATGGGGTCAAAACCAGGGTGTGACATTCCCCTCCCCCTTCAATAGCACTGTCCTCATTGCTTTACAAAATTGAACAAAATGCTACACTGGTATCACCTCAGTGCTCCGCAAAATTGAACAAAAATGGATGTGCCAATCGCATGGCATCCTCCAGCTCCCACGTAGCCTCTTCAAGTCCATAGTGCTCCATTGCACCTTTACCTGACCTATGGCCCGGTTTCGGAGCATTGTGACCTTCCTGTCGAGGATGCGCATTGGCTCGATTTGAAACTCTCCCTCGGGTTCCACCTGAATCACATCCCAATTTATCACATGGTTAGGATCATGTACATATCTCTTAAGCAAAGAAACATGAAAAACATTACGAGCCCTAGTGCTAGCAGGCAATGCAAGTCTATATGCAACTGGCCCTATTCTTTCAAGCACTTCAAACGGCCCATAGTATCTTGGTGACAACTTGGCACAATTTCCAAGCTTCAAGGAACTCTTCCTTTCCCTCACTCTGAGGTAAACATGATCCCCAACACTGAACTCCCTGTTCACCCTATGCTTATCTACATAGCTTTTATGTATGTCCTGTGCTGCTTTCAGACTCTGCCTGATCTTTGCAACCTCTTGCTCCATTTCCTTGAGCAATTCTGGTCCAAGCACAATCCTGTTCACTGGGTTATCCCAAGTCACTGGTGTCCTACACCTTCTTCCATACAAAGCTTCATACGGACTCATCCCCAAGGATGCCTGCTGTTCATTATTATAAGCAAACTCTACCAAGTGTAAGTAATCTTCCCACTAGGTTGGTTTGTCCATTACGTACATGCGAAGCATATCTTCAAGCACCTAATTAACTCTCTCTTTCTGCCCATCTGTCTGAGGATGGTATGCAGTGCTGAAGTTAAGCTTTTTACCCAAATCTGCAAACAACCCCTTCCAAAAGTTGGAATTAAACTTGACATCTCTGTCAGAGACTATTGCCTTTGGCAATCCATGCAATTTGAATATCTCCTTCATGAAGATCTTTGCAATGTCATCAGTCTTATGCGTAGACTTAACCGGTATAAAATGCGCTGCCTTAGTCAACTTGTCTACCAAAAACCATGATGGAATCATGTTGTCTCCAAGTCATCAGCAATCTGGTAATAAAATCCATGGAAATCACTTCCCATTTCCATTCTGGAACTGGCAAAGGCTGCAACAAACCTGTTGGATGTTGATGCTCAACCTTTACCTGTTGACATTTCATACACCTTGAAATGTATTCAGCCAAGTCCTTTTTCATTACTGACCAAAAGTACTGCTTTCTAACTGTAGAAATTGTCTTTTGATATCCTGGGTGACCAGAATACGGAGCTTGATGGATCTCATCCATAACAACTCTCCTCAAATCTGCTACATCTGGAATATAAATTCTACCTTTATAAGTGAAAAGTCCATCTTCTTCCAATTTATATCCCTCATACCTCTTCTCAGGACCTTGCTGTTGTAATTTGTCTGTTACCTGCTCATACAATTCATCTCCAGCAGCATGACTAACAATCTGCTGCCTCAAATCAGATTGACAAATACTAAGAGATGCCACATGCATTTCTTGCATCTTCCTGCTGCATTTCTATCTTTCTATGTAAGTCTGTCAAACTCTGCAACATAGCAGCATTCAACTGATGCTGCTCTTCCTGGGCTTTGATCAGGCTTCTCATGGTGGCTGCAACATCTGACGGTGTCTCTTGGAATCTCCTTCCATTAGACTCAATGTCATCATTTCTATTACGGAAATTTTCTCCCATGGCATCTCGCGCATGCTCATAAGAATCCCGAGCATCATATCCATCATGGGTTCTCATAACTGAACCATCGCTTATTTATCAAAATGCACTACTTGGATTACTGCCCTTGAGGGTGACTATGACTCTCCAAACGTGTTAGTAACACAACTATTAGCTGCATAACATTGATATAAATCAGCATTGCTTACCTTCTCTTGGAAAAATCATAATACAAAATTTTATTTTTTTTATTTTTTTTGTAAATCTATGTTTTCGCGCAATCTAGCGCATAAGATCGCTGCCTCTTTCTCATTTTTAGCTCTGAAATTTCACTGAAAAACAGCTGAAAATCCCACTGAAAAACAGTTGAAATCTGTTGGAAAATCCCACTTAAAAAACTCAAACATTTCCTCTATAGAATCGGCTCTCATTTCATCTATCAATCCGACGTTTCGGCAGTCCAAACCACTAACTTCTCCACTATATCGACGATCGAAACAACTAGCTTCTTCCGCTGTATCAGCGGTCGAAACAACTAAATTTTTCCGATGTTCATCGACTGTCAGAACAACTAAATTTTTTCGACATTTTCTGTACTTAGAAAATTTTCAACTTCCCTTTTCATCGGTGATCGGATCCACTATCCTTCGGAAGGATAGTCCATTAGATAGCCACAACGGTGGATGTTCAATCCACTAACCATCGTCGATGGCTAACAACTCCAGGACTTAGAAAAATTTCCAAAATTTTCCCTTTCTACTTTCTTCCGCCGACGGCATCGAAAGTCCTTTCGGCTAACTCAGCCGATGTATCGGCTGCTCAAATAGCTAACACCTTCCGATGATCTCAACACTGCTTGATCGACTCAACTTTATTCTTTTCATCGACAAAATAGTTCCATCAGCAGCCGCAATGGTGGAACATGATCTTCGATCTTCTTCCGATCGGCGGTGCAACCTGATCGGCATCGGCAGTCTTTTCTCGTCGGAATTCTAGTGCTCTAGACTTCAGCAACGACGGGCGTATGAACCACTATCTTCTTCCTATAGCTGACGATTTCTATACTTAGAAAAAAATTTAGCTTTCTTTCTTTACGGCGTCGGCGGTCGGAGGCTTTCCGCGTCGGACGCGTGGCTGTTTAGCCGTCTGCAACGGTGGGCGCTCGATCAGCTATATTCCGCCGACAGACGTCAAATCACTTAGAAAAATTTTCCGCGATTTTCCTGCCAAAAGTCCTCCGTCGAGTATGCTTCCGCCTAGCTCTTCCGCTACATCGAAATTCTTTCCCACTAGCTCTTCCGCTACATCGGAAGTCTTTTCCACTAACTCCTCCGCTACATCGAAAGTAATTTCAACTAACTCCTCCGCTACATCGGAATTCTTTTCCACTAACTCCTCCGCTACATCAAAAGTCTTTTCCACTAACTCCTCCACTACATCGGAAGTCTTTTCCACTAACTCTTCCGATGATCCGACAATTCAAACACTTAGACAAAAAAAAAAAAAAATTGTCATCAACTGCTAATCTCTGCTGAGCAGAAAGAAATTATGCTTCTGTCACTGCATATTCATGGTCCCTTCAGGCCCATGCTGCAACATGAGCTCTGATACCACGCTGTCATGTCCCCAAACCTCCGACCGGCGAAGAGGACGTGACCATGGAGTTAACCATCCGGGCTACCGGCCCCATGAACATGTGAATTCATAAAATGCTGAAGCAAAATGCTAAAAATAGAATGCATTGAAGTAGAACATGCACACATGAACATTTATCATCCACAGATGCAAATATTTATCATACGCAGCGGAAACAACACACATTCATACAAGCATTCATTCAACATGTTCATCATGATCATTAACAGAAATATGATTGCAGAAGTAAAATGAGCAAGATCACTTATCTTATGAAGAAGTTGTTCTGCAACCAGCTATGTCGCTGCAACGTTCCACCCAACCATAGGCCAGCGTGCTCCTTAATCTCTAAGCAACGCTGCCACCCCTGAGCTGGGCATGATTCTCCAAGGAATAAGGGAACAAGCAGGCTTACACATAGCCAATGATACACAAAACACAGCCAAGCCAACACGGTTGGGTTTATCAGGCCATCCAGGAGTTGGGAAAGGATAAATGCTAAGTTGGTGGGCTCATTACAGAGCCAAGAACACCCACACCAGAACTAGCCTGGCTTCTAAGACACCCAACACAAGGAATCAGTCCCTTCTCTGCTACACAGTCCCTCAGGCCCTGCATTCCCTTCCAGTGCTATTCAGGGGTTGTGGAGAAGAAATCCAACCCTCTAGCTCCATCTTTGTGGTTTCTAGCCACTAGGTTTATCAAGCAAACCAAGCCCCCATCCCTGCTCCCTACACAGTCCAAAGACCAACCATTGCACGAATTCAATTAAATCAGTTGTCACGGCTTAAACAGGGAAAACGAATCCCAACAATCCGCAGCAACCTCAAAGCGTAACAGCAAACACGGCTCACGGCATGGGGAAAACAACAGCCCGTTTTACACAATCGAATCCCCTGGGGAAGACTTACACAAACCATAATGGGGAATAAATTATAGTTCTCCCGGCTTGTTCGTAAGAGAAACAACAACGCAAAACACAGAGCATGAGAGAAGATTACACCCAATTCCAAATGCGGGTCAAGCACACACCCGATTTCCTCGCTGGGGAACAATGTGAATGACAGTGGAGATGAATTCTCACTCCTGGCTGCGTGAGACCAAAACAGGAAAGAATCCTGTGCGTGGGAACAACCAGAATTTCATGAGGCACGAACAGACAATGGAAAAATAATGCGCAGCAGTCGGAAGTGCGTGAATGTTTTTGCACCGTCGTGGAGAGGGAGTAGTGTGTCTGCGAGAGAAAAAGAACCAGGTAAATCCTGTGTGTGGAGGTGAACATACAAGGCAAGAATGGCATCCCTCCCATGCATGGAATGAGAGGCATAGTCATCTCTCTACCCATTGTGAGGTTCATTGCTGGTGGAGTGTACGTGTAGGCAAGGACTGACAGTCCTACCACCCCACTCCCAAAAACAATAACTGCCTCAACCACCACCAACAATTCTTAATGGAGGTGGTTGGGTAAGACAAGGTGGTGAAACATGGGTTTTCCCCCCCATTGGCCAAGGTTTGACATTTCCCCCCCACCCTTATCCTTGTGAAAATCATGCCCCTTCTCAATTTAGTTGCCGCAATCGTAGTTGGTCGGGTTCATTTTAATTAAAGATGCATATTTACATGATGCTAAAACTTGATATGTATGCCGCATGCCCCGATATACCATCGGTGACAAGTTTTCAACCTGTAACATAGCATAACCAATCAATGGTGGGGCCTTGGCCTTTAGCTCCACACCATGATCATTACAATATATACATCATGTACATTTAATGCAACGGGGTCAAAACCGGGGTGTGACACAGAAGATATGAGGAAAAAAACCATGGATAAACATAACATGGATGTCTTGTTTGTGAGAGGTCACCCCCATGAGAGAAACAAAAATAAATGATCTAGGGGGGGATCTAAATATAAGGGTAGATCTAAATCCCCAGGAAAAGGAATAAGTGTTGGAAATGCACTAAAGTTGGGAACTGTAAAAAGGATTGTAGATCTAAGAATGTTGAGAAAGAAAAGGGATCTACGGATATCCCTTCCACAAAGGTGAAGTCCTCCTCGGAATGAGGGGATGTGTACTTAGCTTACACGGATAATCATTCATAATGTGATATATGGTTGATTGACTCAGGTGCGTCATGTCATATGACCCCTCATAGGGAGTGGTTCTGTGAATATCAAAAGTACAATGGAAGAGATGTGTACTTGGGAGATGATTCACTATCAAGTATTGTTGGACGTGGTATAGGGAGTGGTTCTGTAAATATGAAAAGTACAATGGAAGAGATGTGTACTTGGGAGATGATTCACTATCTAGTATTGTTGGACGTGGTAGAGTCAAGCTGAAACTCAAGGATGGAAGGATTAAAAATCTACCTGGAGTGATACATGTTCCAAATCTAGCGAGAAACTTTATATATGTCAAAAATATGGATGTTGTAGGTGTAAATACTATGTGGAGATTATTAACAATCAAATTAATACCCTTGAGAATGATGGTCTGAAAACATATCTTAATTTCTCCCACAAAATAAAGACCGAAATTTGGAACAAATTGAGAGCTTTGATCTCTCATTGGACCACTGCTACCTCAAAGGAAGAAGTATGTGAATACAAAGGTTGCTATAAAGACAAGATCAAGACTACTTAAGGGCAAAAACCTAGTTTCCACGACTCTTGTAATGGAAATAATACATTTCATATGTATTAATTGTCCTAAAATCCTGGAAATTCAAGTGAAATGCCTAAAAAACTAATTAAAGTGGGTTTTTTGAAGAAAATAATCAAAATTCATTAAAAATATTAATCCTGCATTCATGGTTAGTGATTGGGTGCACAAATCCCAATGCTATATAAGAAAGGCATATGAGGTGAATTAAAGTATAGATAAATGAAAGCAAAGGCATGTTGAAGGATTTGAAGGATAGAAGAATTATTTTCCACATCAATTGCATAGATGGAGAAGGATGGTTTAAAGGAAAGGAGAAGCGATTCAACTCCACAATTGGATTGTAAACATTTTCTTCTTATTTTCAATATGATGCAATTCTAGTTTCCCCCCAATTTTGAGTTTGAATCTATGTGTTAAATCTAGTTTTGAATTCAAGATTTGGTAGATAGATTTCAATTTTTTCAAAGTTTCTAAAGTTCATAGAGGTAGATATAGAAGTAAGAAACTAGCAAGCAAGATGTTAATGGAGGTTTAAAGGCCATGGATGCTCAAGCAAGGGGATATTCTATAAGTGGCACGCTTCAAGAGGTTCTTTCCTTTCTTCCTCCCCTCTCTACTCTTTCAAAATGCTTAGGAATATCATGAAATTTTTAAATTATTGCATGTATTTATCTCAATTAGGACTCACCCACCTATAGTAAGGGTATATAATGTTGTAGACACGTCCCTATTGCAATCTCTACCAACAGAATGGTGACCATACTAGGGATCTTGGGGTTTTAATTCTTGATTTATTGAATTTTTCCTCAATTTTGGGTGTTATTTCATTTAAATGTTTCCATTCATGCTTAATTTTTGTTCTAATTCATCTTAATTAAGTTTATAATCCTTTGATGATCCAAAACCGGCCTAGATCACCCTTTACACAGTCGAATTTTTTGAAATTTTTGAAAACATTTGCATGTGATCTTGATGTTCTTGGAAAAACTCTAATGTGGAGTGTAAAAAAGAGCATGTACCCCTTAAAATATTTTCTTTCAAGTCACAACATTCATGCGTACATCTTGAAAAACGCTAGTGAACCTCAGAACAGTTGTGTTTTGTGTAGAGTGTAGTATTTTGGTTGTAATTTTGGCTAGAATTATCCATTTTGAGTGATTCTTTTTGTTGTGGTTATATTAGGAAGCATAAAAATAGATATTATACATTTATTCCACCTAATTTGGATAATATTTGGGTATTATTTAATTATTTCAAATATTTGTGTGCTTACTAGCTTGAAAATTGTCAAAAATTGTCAAAAACTAGGAATTGTGAATCAATGTTTCATGCCTATATTTGGGGATGATTTTGAACTTTGAATACTTGTAGATGATATTATATACCTATTAGAATATATAACTATCATATTTGAATAATTTAGGATCAATTTCACTTGGTTTTGGAAGTCTTGGAAACCTCCTTAAAAACCTAGGAAAATCACTTTAATTAGTAATTTTTTTAGTTTTCTTCAAGTTTTTCTTTAAACAATTGCTCAAATATGAATGTTTAGGACATATTTATCATTTATATAATTTATTTAACTATTAATGGCCAAAAAAAATTCTGATTTTGTCACTTGAATCACTTGTTTGCATAAGAAAACTGTCAAAAAATTGAAAAATGTGACACATTGTTTCAATTTATGAACCTTTAATCCATGAATTTTGAGTTGCATGAACTTATTGACCTAACACACAACATGAAATAACTATAATGACATATTTAGAATCATCATTTAAATAAATTCAAAAATTTGTACCTATCACTTAAGATAAATTCAAAGAAAATTTTCCGCCAAAAACCATCTGAATATGACTTAATCAAGTAAACGTCTTTTGGATGGATTAATTTTGACTTTATTGAATCACAATTAGAGAGATTTGTAGATTTAAAATTCAATATTTTTGTGATACGTTGTGTTCGAGCCACTATTATCCTCTTCACTCACACTTTCGGATGGTCGTGTGAACGAGAAACTGAATCTCAAGTATAACAGTCTAGATTTGATTTTTTGAGCATATTTGTTGAGCCCTACGTATCCTCTTCACTTGCACTTTCAGGTGGTCCTATGAATGAGAAACAGGGATCGCAAGCATGATAAGCATCTTTTGAATTTTTTAATCATATTGTCAAGCCACGAGTATCCTCTTCACTTGCGCTTTCGAGTTGTCCTGTGAATGCAAAAGTGGATCTCAAGTGTAAAGGCTTGTCAATTTTATAATTTCGAAAGATATTTAGAATTTTGCATTGATTTTAAAACCATCAATTTGGAACATTAAATTCAACATTCATTAAGAGATCATTATGTACTTGTAAAATCAAAATTGAATCATAATCCTACTATTAAACATATGTTTGAGAAACTTATTAGAAACATGAAAAACATTGAACATTCAAACATTTTCCATTTCCAATTAGTGATACTTGAAGCAAATTGAACACATCTTATTTTTGAATCCAACCTCTTAGAGCCTTGCTAAAAGATTGAAAACTTATTTTAAAGGAAGAAGTTAATAATTTGTGATAATAAAACATCACTTCTTTAGAAAAAATCTTTTTCAAATTCGTAAAAGTGATCCTCTTTTGCAAATCGCATGTTTGAAGGATCTCAAAGAACCTCTTATTATTCCATAGTATAAAAGTTCATTGAAATAAAGGAAAGAGTAGTGAGCATTGTGCATTTTATTTGTTGAACATTTTGAGTCATAAACACCACTAGTTTCACTATCACTCCTCGAAACTAAGCAAGCTACCCTAAAAACAACGCTTAATCTAAGAACTATCAAGATTATTTTTTATATCAACAACATAAAATAGGCTAGGGCCTTGGAATAGCATTGGATATTTAACACTTCCTCGGCCACATAAAGAGAGATCAAATCCATTAGCAGAGAAGAGTGCATGTCGAGAAAACACTTATAACACATGCATTAAGCAGGAGGTCAATCCAAATTAGTAAGAGTGGTATCCCCCCTCTTGCTTATTTGGTGGGATATGAGAAGTCCTTGGGGTGACATCACTTTCTTGAGATATCTAGTCTATGTGAGTTATCCTAGATTGACAACTATCCCACCCTGCCACCAATTGTGAATTGGTAACCGTAGTTTCTTTTCCTAGGGCATCACATAAGATATTGTAAGTGTGAAACGCTTGTGTCACCTGAGACCGACACAATGTTGTTTTAGCTCCTTGGGAGGGTAAGTAGCCAAGAGCTAACACTTGCACCTTTGGTGATTGAAGGAAAATGGAATTGTTTCTCATACCTTCACTATTTAGCAATTGTTTAGGCTTGATGTCCCTCAAGAGCTACTAGTTTGGGAAGTCCCTCTAATCCATATTTTCACTGAACTTTGGTTCTCTAGAAAGAATTTTTTTTGTTGATTTTCTTAGGAATTTTGTAGATTTGTGGACACTTTGATTATTGTTCAATCTAGTTTTCTTAGGATTGTTTGACTGTATTTTAATATACCTTAATAAACAAATCCTTTTATTAAACTTCAGAGTGACTAATCTCCCGATCCACCTGTCAAGGTGGCAGCGAGGAAAGTTACCCAAGATTGAGTGCCCCACTACAATGTGGAGGCATATACATGAACCACATATTTGTGAGTTGGGAATTTAACTACTTGTAAACCCAATCAAATGTTACTAGAAAAGAACAACATCAAACCAATTCTCATAATTTGTCACATCATGGACGAAACATAGAGTTGATGATCTTACTCCACAACAGGATTTGAACCCGAAATCCGACGTCAAAATCCGACGTCATCGAACATTTCGTACGGATGTGTCGGACAACAATCATTGAAAATAATGATGATCAAAAAATTTCTATAGCGCCGTCGAATATCCAACACAGAAGGCGTCGGATATCTGACCCCCAGCGTGTCGCATATCCAACCCTTAAGCGTTGGATCTTTGACGGTCAGATGTTGGATATCCGGCAGTATGGTGTCAGATAACCGACGGTATGTGGACCCAATAGTGTCAGATATCCGACCCGGTAGCGTCGGAGATCCGACGGGATGTATAGGTTTTTTTTTAATGTAAGGTTTACATGATTTTAAATGTATGGTCCCATATTTTCAACGGTAACTATGTTCAAGGTGTCAAATATCTGACACATGGCCATTATAAATATAAATTGTTTTAAACATTTTGACATGTTTGTTGTAGAAGCAACGGACGATTTGCGAAAATTATTTGTTCCTCGACGGACGTTTTCAAGAATTGTTTTATTCTTCAATGGGCGGTTGTGGGAATTTTTTTTTTCATTGATAGACAGTTTGCTGGGAATTTTTTATTCTTCGACTTCTCTCTGTTTGACAAAATGTTGATGCGTGGAACTTGATTTTTTAAGACAACCGGTTATATTCATTAACGAAGTTTGTGACAAAATGTCAAATAGAAATATTCCGGATCCAAATGTAATACCCTCGGTTTTGACCTCGTTTGCATTAAAAGATACATGATGTATATATTGTAATTAATCGTGGTGTGGAGCTAAAGGCAAAAGCCCCACCATCGATTTAGTTGTGCTATGTTTCGTCAATGGGGATCGTTGCCGATGGTATATCGTGCTACTCGGCACATTATAGTTTTGGCATCATGTAAACATGCACATTAATTAAAATGAACCTGCAGCCAGCTACGATGGTGCAACATTAAATGAAAAGGGCATGATTTCCTAAGGTTAAGGGGGGGATCGTCTAACCTGTGGGAGCCATTGGGAGATTGCCATGTGTCGACCACCCATTTAAAACTCTTGTTGTTAGTTGGGAGCAATTATGGCTAGGAAGTGGTGGGTGGCAGGACTGCCAGTCCCATGTACACTCCTTCAGCAAGCTCACTCTTCTCATACAGAGGGCAGGGGGACGGTCACCATACTCTCCACTCTTCCACTCACGGTCGTCTTGTTCATCTCACACAGGTAGTCAGAGGGTCTGCTCGAGAATTTGTGGTTGATCGTGGTCTATGTAAGTTTCCCTTTCACACAAGGAGTATTGTTTTACCTCATGCGCAGGTTGGGGTGTGTTCTCCTGCGGTGAGCTTGAAGAGCGGCCTGAGAGCCACGATTTCGGCTGTGTAAGTTTTCCCCTGTCGATTTGTGGTCTGCATAGGCATTTTCCCCTATCAATGTTGGGAGTCTAGCTTCTCTCCCATTTGCAAACTGTGTAATGCTGTCGTCATTTCATTATGAGAATGGGGCTGCTGTTCTTTCCATGGTTTTAGGATTGCTGCTGAGTTGTTTTGGCCATGCTAGGGCCAAGAACAACTCTGAATCATCTTGTTTGAATTGAGCTATATTCACTATTTTCATTTGGGTTGTCATCCTATTGTCCTTATTTCATTACAAAGCTGTGAACTGCTTGTTTCATTGCGGGTATGCAGTGGTTGGTCTTCGGACTATTTAAAGTAGGATTGGAGGTTGGGTATGCTTGAGAGACCTGGTGTTTGGGAGCCACTCAGACAAATTTAGACTGTTGGCTTTCTTCTCCACAACCCTTGAAGAGCATTGGAAAGGGAAGTCAAGGTCTGAGGGACTGTGAAGCAGAGAAAGGGTTGATTCCTGGTGTTGGGTGTGTGGATGTCTTAGAAGTCAAGCTAGTTCTCGTGTAGGAGTCCTTAGCTCTCCATTGAGACCACCAGCTTAGCATTTAGCCTTTCCTAGCTCCTTGACGGCCTGGTAAACCCAACTACATTTACTTTCCTGTTTTGTGTAATCTTCGCTATGTGTAAGCCTGCTCTGACCCTTATTCCTTGGGGAATCATGCCTAGCTCGAGGGTGGCAGTGTTGCTGAGAGATTGACAAGCACGCTAGCCTATGGTTGGGTGGAACATTGCAGCAACATAGCTAGTTGCAAACGAGTTCTAAATAAGATAAGTGTTCTTGTCCATTTTGCTTCTGCAATTGCATTTACTGTTTCATGAATCATGACGAACATGTTGATGCTCAAATGTATATGTTTGCTTCTGTTGTATGTTGAGTAGCTATGCATCCTTGTATGTTTTATGTATCTTCGCATATTTTATGTTTTAAGCATTTTATTTCAGCTTCATATGCATGTTCCTATTCATGGGGCTATTTTCCCAGAGGTTTTTGATGGTTTGGTAGCGTCCTCTTCGTCGGTCAGAGGGTCGGGGACGTTACACCAAACGAAGACAACCGATAATTGCTTGCTAGACTATGGGATGTAGCGAAACGAAGGGGTGATGGAAAATGTTATTGTCCATGTACTCAATGCAGGGGGTTTAAGAGGAGAAGAATATTGATCTCAATAGCCACAAAACATTACAGGGAACATGGACACACTAAGGGGGGGAATGAATATCGTCCATTTGTAGGTTTAGCATTATAAAGTTTATTATATTATTTTTTTTGTAATTGTATGTATTATTTTTATTTTTCATATATTAATGTATATCTATTGATGTTTCCATGTATTTATATTAAAGGAAAGAGACCCACCAGCATATCGTCCAAAGGAAGTGCTTTCAGAACAAGTTTAGGATCAGGATCATGGTGCATGTATGTTTAATGGAGAACAAGTGAATGATCATATTGAACAAGATGATCATACTGATAATTTAATTGAAGATGATGGTACAAATACATTGATCCATGATTCATTTAACGTTAGAATGGATGATGACGATGACATTGATAATGAAAATGATGATGACTTTGATGATGTTCATGATATACCTCTTCTCGATAAGGCATATGAACCCCTTTATGAAGGCTCCAAAACAAATCTTCTCCCTACTGTATTGTTGATAATGAACTTGAAGGTTATGAATGGTCTTTCAAACATTGCAATCACACGGATGCTAAGGTATGTAAAATAATCCATCACATATATAGGATCATGATAAAGTTTATCTGTATTCCTCTAATAATTGTATTGTTAACTCATTATTTATCATCGTATGTGTTAGCACCGAGATTGAGCCCTAAGGTTGAAGGAAGGCCCGCCCCCAAGTAACAGCAGAACCACTTTAGACTGCGCCTCCAACCTTGCGCAATCAGAGAGAGATCTCTCGCTTGTCTTCATATTTTACTCCACATAAGATATTCGCTCAAGGATGGTCAAAAGGCCAGACTCCTGAAATGGGACAAAGTAGAGTGATGTGAGATGCAGGTGAGATTATCAGGGCAAGGGACCATTGGAAATGGAGTCAAAAACCTGAGTAGGGAACATTTTCATGAGGAAAATAAAGGCGTGGGGTTGCAGACAAAGGCAAAATAGTCGTTGATCTCGCAATCAGGAGATATTTAGCAGGTGGTTAGAGGATGAAAAAGAACGATCCATCACGTGGAGCACCAGCAAGATGAATTCCATGCAACTTTGAAAAGAAAACTTGATAAATGTCTGAAACAACAAGCGGAGCATAGCATGTATGAATTCCAAATTTTTATACACTCAGTTACAGACATGAAAAAAATTAACAAACTGGAATAAAAACAGGATATACATTTCATGTAAAGAAAATACATATTGAAAGAAGCAACGACACATGAATCTATGTCTTAAGAAACAACTCTTCCTCTACAATTGTATTCATAACACAGGCATCAGATCTTATTTACAATTGAGAGCATCAGCCCTTGAAGGTTTCCTGACCCTCCAGCTAACTCTTTTTTCCCCTATCAGGATTGTATTATAATACTTCAGTGCTGACATTATTCTTCGAAACAAACCTTAAAAACTGTTTCCAGTCACAATCATGCATTAACAATCTAGAGAATGGAACTATTGCCACAATTTACAAATATGAACAAACATCATGGAGCAAGTGGGTGCACTAACAGCGCAGAGTTTTCTTTATCCTGGTATGTGAAAGTGATCCTTACGCTGCCTATTGATGGTCAATTTCCAACTCAGGCTGTTCCGAACATGCTTTTCTGCCTCCTCTGACCGGCCTGCTTCTTTCAGACCATGTCGCTCAAAGGCTGACAAGAAAGCCTATGCCCCAGTGCCTGACATTTTCCCAGCCCTTCCTTCATCTGGTAACATGGTTATAGGAAGGAACTGGGAAAAGGGTGGCCATGCACTTGATGATGATAAATGTCTTAAGAGATTTATCATCCTTGTCCTTCTCTCTTTCTCCTACGAGGAGGGATTTGTCACAGGCCATGTAGTTGGGTGTGTGTTTGACCTCCTCCTCATCTGTGGCAAGGTATTTAAGTAGAGATCATAGGGGCGGTGATGAAGGATTCAGACCTCCACTATCCCAAACCAAGCATTTTCTCCAACAGCTCTACCACCCTTGTGCGTTGGGACTTCGTAAGTCATGACAGCCACTGGAGGCGTCGAAGAAATGTCCTTGGGATGTAAAAACCCATGCACAACGGATCTGAGGGTAAGGATCTGTGGAAACAGTTGAACCTCCTTAGGTGTTTAACATCTATGCCCTGGTGGTTGGCAAATTCCTGGTGCAGATAACCAAGATGACAAAGAAACACAATTTCATGTTCGCCAACCATCAATACCCCTTGTCAGACTAACTTCTCGAACCACACCACCATGGTTGTCTATGAAGGGACTCAACATTTATTGGGGTTCAACCTTTACTTCTCACCACCAGTATATTTCCATACCTCGACAACTTCAGAAGATGGAGCTATGTAGGGCAAGCCGAGACGTCCTGGAGATTGCCATAATCTTGAATACCGGTCGACTTGACAGTTGCATGTGTGACGCCAGGGTGGGGATCTTTCCTTATAATGTTCAATTATATTATCTAATATGGATAAGATTTTAAGAAATTCCCTCATGGCTGCCAAGTTAGTTTCAAGGACTGTGGATTTGACCTTTCATTCGCTGTGACGGTGGCGCTGAGCAGATTTAGTTCGTGGCTTTTCTTAACTTTGTGTAGATGTTTGATTCATCATTTCAAAACCTGCACCCCCTGTTTCCCCACTATTTTTTTCCCACTTGAACCACGTTCCGGACCCATGGAGTCGGGGAATTTAGCGTTATTGGACAGGACCTTTGCCTCAGGTTTATTAAAGACGGTGTTTGGGAGTATCAATTCGTCTACCAAGAGGTGTATTACACATATGAACGTCCCTTCCCCTGTCATCTCCGCACTCGATGTGATACCTGCAGCATGGAAACCTCCTTAGCTCTCCGATTTGGGGGGAAAACTTTCACATCCACCATCCACGTTTCTTTACCTCGGCCGCCACTTTCACCTTTCTTGATACAATGGGCATCTTTGGATCGTGACATATTCTTATCTGTCCATCGAGATCGACCCCTTCATGCAATCGTCCATCCGAGTGGGTCCTACCACCTCTTTGCAAACTGTGCTCATGACACTGTCCGTGCTGGTTCAGATTGCGAAAAGAACCTTCTTTGTCGTGATCGTCGATGCTCGCGGCCGGTACCCCTTTTCGCGATTTGAAATCGCAGCTTTACCCACACAAGTCTATTTTGCGAAATCGACTGAGACCGTAGATCTGCTTCGGTTCTCATCTCTGTCGTCGAATGCTTCCAGCTTTTAACCATTTCACAATTTGGAAAATCTCCTATCATCGAGCATCTTTGCTCAGCGAAAGTGTTTCGGGCTGTTGATCGGGCTTTGTCTTAATCTTGGTCTTCCATATGCTTTCCCGCTTTAACGGATTCAGCTAAAGCCAACTTCGACCGTTCTCACGCATCTTGGTCAAAAACTACGATCTATCGTTGCTCTTCTTCCTTGTGATCCCAGATCGCTGGGTTATGATGCCTATCTCTATCGTCCCTACAGCCGTGAGCTTTTACCTTAGGGAGAGTCTGTCACCGTAGATTTATCTCTCTTCATCATCTGACAGTTCTAAAATGTGGACCATGAGCCTCTACTAACCTGAATGGTGTTCACATAATGTATTAAAGGAATGGAACCCTCCTCGAACTTCTGTTAGGCCCATAAATAGACTATTGAAAACGGAGTGTTAACAGTACGGATGAAGCGTGTTTCGTTAATATTATTTATTTATTATATTAACAATTTTTTTATATTTTTTTGTAGCTTGATAGCTGAATTTTTGTTACTACCATCAAATATTTTACCTCGCACATATCAATATTTATCTTCCGTCATGAAAGATATTGGAATGCATTATGAAGCAATTCATGCATGCCCCGATGACCATGTTATATGTTATAATCAGCATGAATTTGCAACAAAATGCCTGGAATGTCATGTAAGTAGATATCGTACAAATAAAGTAACAAAAAAGGTGCCTCATAAGGTTCTTTGTTATATTCCCATCATTCCACGTTTGCAATGACTGTTCAGGTGCAAAAACATAGTGCAATTTATGGATTACCATGCCAGGAACAGAAGTCAAGATGATGTTATCTGAATGCCTGCAGATGGTTCTTCTTTTAGAGATATGGAGGAAAAGTGGCCTCACTTTAAAGAAGAACCATGTAATCTTGGGATTTCTTTGGCAGCAGATGGTGTTAATCCATTTGCACAGATGAAATCCATTTACACGGTGTGGCCTATTTTTGTTATCAACAATAACATTCCTCCATGGTTGTCAATAAAGAGGGAGCACATAATGTTGTCGATGATTATTCCAGGTTATTTTGTCGAAAACTATTTTATTTATAATGTAGTTGTGGCATCTCATTTGTCGTATTATGTTTCTTAATTTCATATATATATCTATTATTTTACTCTTGTGCATGGTTTATATATCTTAATGGTTCTCATAATGATATATTTTATATGTACTTCAAATGAATCAGATAAGTTCTAAGTCAAAGATATGAATGTATACATCGAACCTCTTATAAATGAGCTACTGAAGTTATGGAATGGAATAACTATGTATGACATATCTAGACCAATACGGCAAAGGCAATTTCAATTCCATGCAATGGTTGTATGGACAATACACGATGCCCCTGGGTTAACTTCATTTTGTGGTTTGTAATTTTAAGTTCCACTTTAATTGCATTTAATGATATGGAGTAGTTAGAATATATTATATGAATATATTTGACATAGATATTCCATATCTAAATATTGTAGGTCTTCAGACAAAGGGTAAATTTGCGTGTCCAGTTTGTGGTCCTAAGATAAAATATCGTTGTTCAAAAAGCTTAAGAAAGGAGGTGTTTGATGAGTATAGGCATTTCCTCTCTAAGAATCACAAGTATAGAACAACTGAAAAAAATCTTTTCAATGGGAAGCAGGAGACTACATTAAAACCATGGAGAATGACACCTCACCTTTAGAAGATGCAATACAATATAAATCGTCATCATGGTACGTATGGATCATCGTATATGAATTGTTATGTATTTTAATTTTTATTGTGAGTTGTTTACTGCAGTGGCCATATTTGATTTATGATGTTTTTTATTTATACACTAATATTCATGATTTCCATCGTGATCATGAAGGCATTAATGGGCTTCCATGAGGAATGAAAAGTTATCCTATTCAATTCAGCAGGTTGCCCTACTATGAGCACCTACAAATTGCTCATTTGTTTGATACAATGCATATTGGAAAGAATGTTACTGAAACTTTATGGTGACTACTAGAGCTAAGGAGGGAGAAAGATAAAGTTGTGAAAGCTTGCAAAGACATTCAAGAAAGCAACCATGCAATGAAAGACGTCATCCAATTTCATACCAACAGAGAACAAGTTAATATAAACTCAATTCCATGGATGTTTACGAAGCAACAAAGCAATGTTGTCAAATAAGTAATGCAGAAAATTAAATTTCCCATTGGATTTTGTGCAAACTTGAAGAATATCATAACCAAAAAAGGTGATTTTGTTGGGGTCAAAACACATGATTGGCATGTCTTCAGCAAGGTAATTATTATTGTTATCTCCATATAATTTTTTTTTGCTAGTTTACTGCGTATATTTTTTTTCTTGTTTGTATACTCTTTGTTTAATAAATGGCGTGGTTTGTATATTGATACAATATGTTCTACCTCTCTCTCTCCCAGACAACTTCAACAACAATGTCAAACAAGTTATATATAATCTTAGTAAATACATGAGGTAACTAGTGATTACTTGCATGTGCTTAGTGTTTCTTTAATTCTCCGTATAGTTTATATTTATTTTTTTGTGCACTATTTTAGCATATATTGTAATTTAATGTTTATTTTTGTTAAATATCAATATTGGTTTGCGTCACTTGTAGATGGTTGACATCTAAATAAATCCATAAAGAATATATAAAGTATTTCTTGACACCGGGATTTGAACCCCCAAGGTCGAGTGAGAGGAGGCCGCTCCCAGGAAACAGTAGAACCACTTTAAACTGCGCCTCTAGCCCTGCGCAGTCAGAGAAGGATCTCTCGTCTGTCACCAGAGTATACTTCCATAAGATTTTCAATCTTGTGTGTCACCAAAGTCTACTCCGCATAGGATTTTCAATCATCATGCTCAGGGGGCCAGGATCCTAAATGGGGCAAAGTATGTGGACGAAGGTGAATGGTGGGATTATCGAGGGCAAGGGACCATGGGTAAATGGAGTCGAAACCTACGCAAGAAATGACTCCAAATGGAAAGAATGATGTAAGATTGCAAACAGAGGCAAGATAGCCATTGATTTCCCAATCGGGAGATATTTAGAGGGCGATTTAGAGGACAAGAAGGGACAGTCCATCGCATGGAGCACCGACGAGATGAATTCCATGCAAATTTAGAAGAACCATTGGCGAATGCCTGGAACAGCAGCCAGAGCATAACAAGTATGAATTTTGAACCACTATACCCTAAGTTGTAGGCATGAAAAGCAGTTAAATGACTGGAGTGGAAACAAGAAACACATATACACGTAAGAGAAAGTACATATTGGGAAAAACAACAACACATGAATCTCTACCATGAGTAACAGTCTTTCACTGCAATTTAGTCATACACAGGTATCAAGTTTTACAAATGGGAGCCTCATCCCGGGAATCTTTCTCAATCCAATTTACTAACTCCTTTCTCCCTCTAGCGGGAGTGTTTTTATACAATCCTGTTGCTAAGACTACCGAATTAAAAACTGTTACAGGTCGCCATCAGGCATTAACAATGCAAGGAGTGGACTATCGCCATGTTTTACAAATATAAACAAACATCATGGAAATGCAGCATGTGATAACACGGGCTGACAGCACAGAGCTTCCCACCATTCTTCTTCGTGAAAATGATTCCCATGCAGCATGCTGACGGTCTATTGCCCACAGAAGCTGCTCAGGACCCATTTTGGGTCTCCTTGTCCAGCTGGAGGATGTCGATCAAAGGCTAACAAGAAGACCCAAATCCTTTTCCCTACCATTCTCTTGACCTCATCCTTCGTCGAGTAACACTGTTATAGGAGGAGGCCATAGAAAAGGTGGCCAAATGCTTGGTGATGATAAGCGACTTAAGAAGCTTATCATCCTTGTACTATCTTCTCCCTCCTATGAGGAGGATCTTTCTGCGAGCCATGTAGCCAGGTGTGTGTTTGACCTTCTCCTCGTCCACGACCAAGCATCCAAGTGGAGATCCCATGAACGGTGTTGAAGGCTCCGAACCCATCTGATCCCCGTATGAGCATTCGCTCCAACAGTACTACCACCACTGTGAGATGGGAATTCGGAGGTCATGACTGCAGCTAGGAGTGTCAGAGGGATGCCGCTGGGATTTCGAAACCCATACACCGCACATCCGGAGACCGGGTAGTGTAGAAGCAGGTAAACCTCTCTTGGTGTTTAACATCTATGCCCCGGTGATTGGTGATTTCCTGATAAGGATAACCAAAACGTAGATTCATGTTTTCCTACCAAGAGTACTCCATGCCGAAATAACTTCTCAAACCACACAGCCATGGTTGTCTAAGAAGAACTTCAACGCTTCTCGGAATTCAACCCTATATCTCTTCCAATCTACACAATTCCATGTCTCAAAGATCTTCTGAAGATGGTGTTATATAGTATGAGCAAGACGGCTTGGGAAGGGCTATACCTTTAAAGTAGATGCGATGGAGGAATTTGCGATGCCAGGGCAGAGATATTCCTTCCTGATGTCCAATCATATCATCCGGTATGGTTCATATTCCACACCATTTACGCGAGGCTTCCAGGCGGGTTCCAAGGGCTGCGGATTTGACCATTCCTTGCCCTTTCAATTACCTTAATGGTGGCGTCGGGCTATTCTAGTTCATCATATCGCTCAGCCTCGTGTAAATTCCAGGTCTGTTGCCTCAATGAATCAAACCTCTATCTTTCTCATGGCTCCCTCCGAAATAGACCATGTGCCACGCTTGCGAACCGAGGAAATCAGCGCTGCTGGACAAGACTTCCACCTCAAGCATATCCCAAATGGTGTCGAAGAAATCGGCCAATCTGCAATGGGGCAGATTACACGCGTGAACACCTCCTCCAATGTCATTTCCACACTGGATGGGAAACCCATACCTTGGGAGTCTTCTCAGCCATCTAATCAAAGGAATATTCTATGTCGATCGTCCACGTCCGCTCACCTTACTGCCAATTTTCCTCTAAATACCATGGGCAGTTCTGGATCATAAAACGTTCTTAACCATCGATCAGGATTGTCCTTTCATGCATCCATCGATCCGAGTGGGCCCCACCATTTTTTGCAACAAAAAACTCAGATATTCATCTGCGCTAGTTTGCCTTGTGAAATGAACCTTAGCCATAGATTTATCTCCTTCTTCATTGTGGCCATTGATCTTTGCGACCTCTGCACCTTTTCGCGATTTGAGATTGCAGTTTTACCCACACAAGTATGGATTGCGAAATTACTTTAGGCCGTAGATCTGCCCCAAGCCTCATCTCAACCGTCAAAAGCCTCCGGTCTTTAACATGTTTCACGATCCGGGAAGGAAGCTTTGATCGCACATGTTTGCTCGTGCGAAGCAGTTCGGAGGCGTTGATATATCTCTGATCAATCGCAGCCTTTGATTATGAACCCTACCCAAAGTTAACAGCGTGCCTGTCATTTTCCTCCTTGAAGGGCGCTCACACAAAATTTGAGGGACTAAGACCCTTACTGAACCTCCGTCAGGCCCTTAGATCAACTGTTAAAAATGGAGTGTTAACAACTGGCTCCACGAGGGATGTTCTCCTCCCAGCGAGGTAGCAAAGAACCCCCATAGACCAAGTGTTGAAACCATTGGGCTGCCTTCAGCCTTTCTTTGACATCTCCATTCTGCTCCATGCTACTTCTTCAGCGAATTCGTGCCACTTTTTGCAAATCATGCTGGTGACTGTAAACCTGTGTTGGTAACTGAAAATGAAAAAAAACTGAAAACAGTAATGAAGGAAATGCTCAATAACAGCTGAGCTTATTTTCCCCTACCTACTCTACCTAACTTTGTACACAAGCCCGATTAAGTGAAATCAGACTTCCAGTGAAGCCAATCAAGCAACTTGCTTAATATTCTTGTTCTTGTATGGTGCTCGATGGACAGAAATGAAACATATAATGGGAGAAGAAAAACATGAACAAACTGATCTTCATACGGCCAATCCTTTCCTTTTCCTAGAACCTCCATGTATTCGGCCACAGGGTCATAGAAATCACGGAAACCTCCATCACATTCTGTCACCTGCTCATGGGAAAGATGTCCAGAGCTTCCCGCTTCTAGGGAGTCATCAGGCTGACACTTGGAAGATTGCAAACGAGGACCCATAGAATATTTCTCCAATGGAATATGCCCCTCCCTACCTAGTATTTCTATAGCAAGGACTTGATGCACTTCGGGAGGGAGGTCTTTAGCTTCTCCAGTGGAACCGAGTAGGCATACTCCTTCTGTGAGAGGTGACATTTCTGAAGGAGGAGTATCAGAGAAAGTGTTTATCTGTAAACTGTTACATCCGTCTTCATTTCTATACAAGTTTCTGGCCTGCACCACCTCCGTTTCCTTCTTCTTTCACCTAGAGGCCTTAATCATGTATCGTATTATCTCAAAGGAGGCATAACACAAGGGTAGGCTATCACCTCCAATGCCCTCATCATCTTTTCCCATTTCGACCTTCTGATTTTGCATTGTATCTTGATTCGTTTCATCAGAAGGCTTTGTTTCAACAGCTGGCACGTCAAGCATGTTCTGCAGGTGCTCTTATTCATATTCATCGTACACGAGCGTGCCAAATTCCTTCTTGAAATCATCCTTATTTGACCAAGGGTGAGGCAGGTCACCATCTTCAGAGAATAATCCTACAGGACTACCTATTCCAGTCTCAAGCCAGTCATCTTTCTGCATATCATGAGAGATCCTTGATGGGCCAGAGACTTCCTCCTTATGCTTATAGGGCCCAACCAATTTGTATGTATCTTTTATCTCGCCATCATTGTCCCGATCTGCTAGTTTCTTGGACATCTTAAGGTTTTCCTCAACCTCTAAACAATCAGTGAACATCTACTGTAGGGTGGTTGATTTCCTCTCCAAAAGAAGCAAGGAGAGGTCAGGGGGAAAGGCAGCTGTGTAATAGATCTTAGCAGCATTCTCAAGAGGTTGGACTTCCTTAGGCATGTTATAATAAAAGCTTGTGAATATTTTGTTAAAACTAGATATGGCCTCACCCTCATGCCTCCTCAGGGAATAAAACTCTGAAAGTATTTGCTCCAATGGCCTTCTCCTACCCCAAAACCTCAAGAATCTGCAATAAATCTCTTCCCAGGTGTTGATGGACTTAGGCTACAAGTGTTTAAACCAGAATTTGGCATCTCTTTGCAAGGATAGAGTGAAAGCCTGCATGCAGACATCATCATGTTCTATCTTGAAGAGGTCAGAGAAATGCTCAAAGGCTTGAACATGTTTTTTAGCAGTCAAGTCTTCAGACTCTCCATTGAACTTGGGGAGGTACTTGTAATATTTTGTGGCAAAATCATGGAGGATAGGAGGTAATTGCAGTGGTTTATATCGACTTGGAGAAATGGGGGAGACAAGGTTAGGTACGATAGCTAAAATATCGTCCGAGGTTTTATGAATTTCACAGGGGTGTCCTTTGACATCGGGTGCCCCCAGATAAAGATCTAGGCCAAAATTAGATGTACAAGATGACGCAATGCTTTCGGTTCATAAAGAAGGATAAACAGGAATATATTCATGGCTCTATTCAGAATGAACTGAGCCATAGAAGGTTGTTTTGATAAATCTAGGAAAAGATAAGAGAAAACTTACAAGATAAGATAAGGCATCCTGGAAGAAACGTGGACTCGATTATCTGGAACTTCCACCATGCATTTCTAGGTTTTATAAGGGGTCCATTTTCTGGGCGGAGTCCACCATCTTTTATCGGTCATTTGATTTCTGGGTCACACCACCAGTGGAGTCACTGAAGTCTGAATCCTTCAAGAGTGGAGTCACCAGGTGAAAGGTGCTCAACCTTCTTGATGTCCGACAGATTGTTCACCATCAACAGCCAGATCTAAATCTTTGTCGTTCTTCCCAGGGAGGATCTTCAAGTTCGTCCTCGGCAACGGCGCCATTTTGTTGGAATCGGGATTTGAGCCCCCAAGGTTTAGCGAGGGGAGGCCACTCTCAGGCAACAGCAAAACCGCTTTAGACCATGCATCCATCCCTGCACAGTTAGAGAGGGATCTCTCATCTGTCACAAGAGTATACTCCCATAATATTTCCAATCTTGTGTGTCACCAGAGTCTACTCCACATAGGATTTTCAATCAGCATGATCAAGGGCCTAGGATCCTAAATGGGGCAAATTATGTGGAGGAAGGTGCATGGTGGGATTATCGGGGGCAAGGGACCATGGGAAAATGGATTCGAAACCTGTGCAAGAAATGATTACAAATGGAAAGAATGACGTAAGATTGCAAACAGAGGCAAGATAGCCACTAATTTTCCAATCAGGAGATATTTAGCGGGCGATTTAGAGGACAAGAAGGAATATTCCATCGCATGGAGCACCGGTGAGATGAATTCCATGCAACTTTAGAAGAACCATTGGAGCATAACAAGTATGAATTCCGAACCACTATACCCTAAGTTGCAGGCATGAAAAGCAGTTAAATGACTGGAGTGGAAACAAGAAACACATATACACATAAGAGAAAGTACATATTGGGAAAAACAACAACACATGAATATATGCCATGAGTAACAGTCTTTCACTACAATTTAGTCATACATGGGTATCAAGTTTTATAAATGGGAGCCTCAGCCCGGGAATGTTTCCCAATCCAATTCACTGACTCCTTTCTCCCTCTAGTGGGAGTGTTTTTATACAATCCTATTGCTAAGACTACCGAATTAAAAACTGTTACAGGTCGCCATCAGTCATTAACAATGCAAGGAGTGGACTATCGCCATGTTTTACAAATATAAACAAACATCATGGATATGCAACGCGTGACAACGCGGCTGACAGCGTAGAGCCTCCCACCATTCTGCTTCGTGAAAATGATTCCCATACGGCATGCTGATGATCTATTGCCCACACAGGCTGCTTGGGACCCATTTTGGGTCTCCTTTTCCAGTCGAAGGATGTCGATCAAAGGTTGACAAGAAGACCCAAATCCTTTTCCCTACCATTCTCTTGACCTCATCCTCTGTCGGGTAACACTGTTATAGGAGGAGGACGGAGCAAAGGTGGCCAAGCGCTTGGTGATGATAAGCAACTTAAGAAGCTTATCATCCTTGTAATATATTCTTCCTCCTATGAGGAGGATCTTTTCATGAGCCATGTAGCCAGGTGTGCGTTTGACCTTCTCCTCGTCCACGACCAAGCAGCCAAGTGGAGATCCCAGGAACGGTGTTGAAGGCTCCGGACCCATCTGATCCCCGTACAAGCATTCGCTCCAACAGTACTGCCACCACTGTGAGCTGGGAATTCGGAGGTCATGACTGCAGCTGGGAGTGTCGGAGGGATTTCATTGGGATGTTGAAACCCATGCACCGCACATCCGGAGACCGGGTAGTGTAGAAGCGGGTGAACCTCTCTTGGTGTTTAACATTTGTGCCCCGGTGGTTGGTGATTTCCTAATAAGGATAACTAGAACGTAGATTCATGTTTTCCTACCAAGAGTACTCCATGTCGAACTAACTTCTTGAACCACATAGCAATGGTTGTCTAAGAAGAACTTCAACACTTCTCGGAATTCAACCCTATATCTCTTCCTATCTACACAATTCCATGCCTCAAAGATCTTTGGAAGATGGTGTTATATAGTATGATCAGGACGACTCAGGAAGGGATATACCTTTAAAGTAGCTGCGATTGCAGCATTTTTGATGCCAAGGTAGAGATCTTCTTTCCTGATGTTTAATCATATCATCTGGTATGGTTCAGATTCCACACCATTTATGCAGGGCTGCTAGGCTGGTTCCAAGGGCTGCAGGTTTGACCATCCCTTGCCCTTTCAATTACCTTGATGGTGGCATCGGGCTATTCTAGTTCGTCGTATCGCTCGGCCTCGTGTAAATGCCAGGTCTGTCGCCTTAACGAATCAAACCTCTATCTATCTCACGACTCCCTCCGAAATAGACCATGTGCCACGCTTGTGAACCGAGGAAATCAATGCTACTGGACAAGACTTCCACCTCAGGAATATCCCAAATGGCGTCGAAGAAATCGGCCAATCTGCAATGGGGCAGACTACACGTGTGAACGCCTCCTCCGCTGTCATTTCCACACTGGATGGGGAAACCCGTACCTTGGGAGTCTTCTTAGCCATCCGATCAAAGGAATCTTCTATGTCCGTCGTCCATGTTTTGCTCACCTTGCCGCCAACTTTCCTCTGAATACCACGGGCAGTTCTAGATCATGACACATTCTTAACCATTGATCAGGATCGACCTTTCATGCAGTCGTCGATCCGAGCGGGCCCCACCATTTTTCGCAATGGAAAACTTAGATATTCATCCATGCTACTTCACCTTGCAAAATGAACCTTAGCCATAGATTTATCGCCTTCTTCATTGTGGTCATTGATCTTTGCGACCTCTACACCTTTTCGTGATTTGAGATTGCGGTTTTACCCGCACAAGTATGGATTGTGAAATTACTTTAAGCCGTAGATCTGCCCCAAGCCTCATCTCAACCATCGAAATCCTTTGGTCTTTAACATGTTTTGCGATCCAGGAAGGAAGCTTTGATCACGCATTTTTTCTCACGTGAAGCGGTTCGGAGCCGTTGATATACCTCTGATCAATCGCAACCTTTGATTATGAACCCTGCCCAAAGTTAACAGCACACCTGCCATTTTCCTCGTTGAAGGGCACTCACACAAAATTCGAGGGACTAAGACCCTTACTGAACCTCCATTAGGCCCTTAGATCAACTGTTAAAAACGGAGTGTTAACAGCATATGAGAGAAATTCCTCATCTCATGTGTGAAATGCAAAATCATCTACCATCGGCATTTTTCAATGCACAGGAACACTACCTCATACACCAAGTTGAGTATATTGAGTTGTGTGGACCTATGCACTCAAGGTCAATGTGGATGGTTGAGAAGCACTTGAAATTTATGAAGGGTTTTGTGAGACAACGAGCACATGCGGAGGGTTCTATGATGGAAGGATATAAAGTATACCAAAACATGTTGTATGTTATTTATTATCTTCCTATTTTAGCGTCAAATCTCAATTTACGTCACATTTGTGATCCGGACTCCAATAACAAATTTGAAGGGGAGAAACTGAAGGGGAAAGGTAGATTGAGGAAGCTGAAAAGTAATTATTAGCTAGTGGATGTTTATTATATCCTTCATATTCTAATTGTATTTTCTAGTCATAATTGCTTCAATTAAGAGCCTATACTTTGTTCAAGATATTTACACCTTTCTTTCATTTTAATGGTTATTGTCATTAAACAGTTGGTCGAGAATGGGATGCAATTCATTTATACATCACAAACAATCTTGACTAGATGAAGTTATGGATTGAATGATGCGAACAATAGGGTCATGGAATATCATGGGAAGGTGTGGCTTCATTGGTAAAAGCAGCACAACACAATGGAGATAGCAATCTAACAGAAAGGGAAATCGATTTGGCATATGGTGTAAAACATAAAATGGCAAGCATATAATTAATCAATCCCTCTAAATATTTTATTTTGCAAATTACATTTTGACGTACATGTTCTTCTTTTCCATGTATTGATGCATAAGGACTGAATGGTTGTGTAATATTTTCGTGTATTGCTTATTGCAAGTAAAACACCATAAGGCTATGGTTTGCAATGGAGGTAGATATCGGATCAAAAAATTGGATGAAACAAAGAAAAAATCAAATTCTGGGGTATCAATTGTCTTTGAGGTTACCAATGTTTCATCTAGAATTGACAGACATCCAGAAGTCTCAGAAAATCGATACTATGGGTATTTGGAAGATATTATATAGTCTGACTTTAAATCCTTTAAGGTAGTTCTATTTGTTGTCAAATGGTACAGGTTACGATTGAATCAATGTGATCCCAATAGAACTATTATTGAACATGATAATTTACCATGGTAAACACAAGGTTGTTTGAGCCAGCAACAGAGCCCTATGTTCTTCCAAGGCAATGTGAACAAGTATTTTACTTAGAGATTCCAGGTAAAGCAGGTTGGTCATTTGTTGTGAGACACAATCCAAGGGGAAGGCCGGTAAAGTATAACCTAAACGATGTTAATGAAGATGGTTCTCTGGAAGAAGGATATGATGACGTAGAGCATGATCAACATGAGTTAGATGATGATGATCCAACAAAAGATGTACTCCAAGAAACAGTTGAATCCAATGATGTAGCAAACAATGCCGATGAAAGTTATACCGATGATGACACGATGAGCATAACTGATGATGATGACGACGATGATATGGCCAACCCTTACAATGTTGACTCTGGATCTGATGCTACAGATGATGACTTAGATGAAGAAGACAATGACATGGATGAAGAAGATGATGACTTATCCTCATGATCATTGTCATCATCATTATCAATATTGTCATCATCATCATCAAAATCATAATTATGATCATCATCATCGTCTTCATCATCATCAAAATCATAATTATCATCATCGTCACCATCATCATGATCATCTTCATCGCCATCATCATCATTAAAATTAAACCTAGATCAAGTTAATCACTTCATATCATCACCGTCATCGTCTGTAGCATCGTCATCGTCTCCATCGTCGTCATCGTCATATCGTCTTCATATCATCTTCATCATAGTCATCATCATCGTCGTATCGTCTTCATCACCGTCATCCTCATCAACATAATCATCACCAACATCATCATCTTCATCATAATCGATGAAGATGACATCGTTATCCTCATGATCATTGTCATCATCATTATCAATATTGTCATCATCTTCATCAAAATCATAATTATCATCATTGTCGTCGTCTTCGTCATCATCAAAATCATAATTATCATCATCATCTTCATCGTCGTCGTCATCATCGTCGCCATCATCATCATCTTCATCACCATCATCATCATTAAAATTAAACCTAGATCAAATTAATTACTTCATATCATCGTCATCGTCGTTTGTAGCATTGTCATTGTCTTCATCATCGTCTTCGTCATCGTCAATGATGAAATATAATGAAAGGTAAATATTTAATTAGACCTATTCTTTTATCTTATTTCTTTTTAAAAAGAGTTATGAACATCATCATCATCATGTGGATCATCACCGTCATCATCCTCACCATCCTCATGATCACCATCCTCATGATCACCATCCTCAACATCATCATCATTATCATCATCTTCATCATATATAATCATCATCATCATCATCATCATCATAATCATCATAATCGTCATCATCATAATTATCACCATCATCGTCATCTTCATCATCATCGTTGACGTCATCATTGTCGTCTTCATCATCATGACCATCATCATTGTCATCATCATTATCATTCTCATTGTTGTCACCAAAATCATCATTATCGTCATCGTCGACGTCATCATATTCATCATCATCATAGCGTGAAGATTAGTTTTTTAAAACACTAATATCTTGATAGTGTGAGTTAATTATATTGCCAAATACTATAAAAGAATATTAATTTAAAGTGATTTATGCCTAAACCTTTATCATTTGATAATGCACATAAGCTAAATTGTAGTTAGTAACACGCATGGTTTTTTTTGACGTGATGTTTGCCAATAAAAATAAAGTGATTATAGCTCTAAATATTTAATTTTATTTATATTGGAAATATTTAATTTCCATAAAATATTTTATATGTAATTTTAGCATTTATCATTATATTTTTGTTTTGAATGTTTTAAGTTTATTTTAAAAAAGTATTTAATTTAAATAAGATATTTATATAGAAGAATGTAGTTAGCAAAATTGATGTCCAAAATTTTTACTTAGTTTATTGCTATAATAAAAAGATCTCGATGTTAAGAATGTAGAACATAACATTAATGTTTTTTTTTAATCTTTTACATACCTTATGGCTCACAAAAAGATATCATATTCCAATTTTTTCATATATATTTGATCTTACCGCAACTTTATAGTTTGGTGACAAACATCAAAATCATTTTAGACATTTAAACTTTGTTAAATTGCCACAACAATGGCTTCTTAAGTCGTTTAAATGTTGTGATTCCACCCACCAAATTTTGAATCTCCTAATTTTTGTCATTCCACCCAACAAAGTTTGAGTCTCCTCAATAGCATATTTGTGCCTTATAGCTATTAAATAAGATATATGTCAAGGTTCTCGGTAACATCATCATGTTCATCATCATCATCATCATCATCTTTTTCATCATCATCAGCATCATCTTCATCATCATCTTCATCATCATCATCATCATCTTCATGAACATCATCATCATGTGGTTCATCATTGTCATCATCCTCACCATCCTCATCGTCATCATGAACATCATCATCATCATCGTCATCTTCATCATCGTCAACATCATCTTCATCATCATCATCTTCTTCATCATCATCATCTTCATCATCATCATCATCATCTTCATGAACATCATCATCATGTGGTTCATCATCGTCATCATCCTCACCATCCTCATCGTCATCATGAACATCATCACCATCATCATCATCATCATATTCATCATCATCATCATCAACATCATCATCATCATCTTCATCATCAACAACATCATCATCACACACATCATTATCATCATCATCATCATCAACATCATCATCATCAACATCGTCATCATCACACATCATCATCGTCATTATCTTCATCACACATCGTCGTCATCATCATCATCATCATGTGGTTCATCATCATCATCATCACCATCCTCATCATCATCATGAACATCATCATCATCATCATCATGTTCATCATCATCAACATCATCTTCATCATCATCATCATCATCATCTTCATGAACATCATCATCATGTGGTTCATCATCGTCATCATCATCATGAACATCATCATGAACATCATCATCATCATCATCATCAACATCATCTTCATCATCATCATCACCATCTGCATCGTCTTCTTCATCATCATCATCATCATCATCTTCATCATCATCAACATCATCATCATCAACATCATTAACATCATCATCCATCAACATCATCATCATCCATCATCATCGTCGCCGTCGTTTTCGTCGTCATCGTCGTCGACGATGTCGTCATCGTCATCATCACCAACAACATCGTCACCATCGACAGCATCATCGGCATCATCATCATCATCATCAACATGGTTAGCATTTTCATCATTTCATATGATATCAAGACAGTCATTAGCATCATCATCATCATCATCATCATTGTCGCCATCTTCATCATCATCATCTTCGTCTTCATCATCAGCATCATCTTCATCTTCATCCTCATCTTCATCAGCATCAGCATCGTCGTCGTCATCATCATAATGATCGGCGCCATGGATAACATCATGATAATCATCGACATCATCATCATCAGCGACATCCTCATCCTCATCATCATAGATTCACTGCACACATAAAGACTCACATAGATACACCCCCTCTCTTTGTATATAAAAAAAAAACATAGTATAAATAAATAAATAAAATAAAACACATATAAATAAAACATACTATATATATACAAATAAATATAATAAAGCATAAATTAATTAATTAATTAAAACATAAAACAATATATATAAATAATAATAAAACAATTATTTATAATATATATATAAATAAAATAACAAAACATAAAAGCACAAAAAAACACTAACTGTGGTGCGCTATTTTCCTTTCAACTTCACAAGAAAGCTTCTTCGGTGCATCTCGTCGGGTGCTTGTGTTCAGTGATCACGAGAAATCTTTCCTCTGTGCTGTGCATCTTGTCGGGTGCTTTTCGTTCAGTGATCAAGGATCAATCTTCCCAACTTGCCGGAGAACAATATCAGTGGGAGAAACGATTTGGACAGTGGGAGCAACGATTTGGACCGGCCACAAAGAGTAAGGAGAGTAGATAATTGTGGTTTTGTAGTGGACAAGGAGGCCAATTGTCAATCGAGACAATGGATCCCAAAATTGTGAGTACCGTTCCCTAATTCATGTCTATTTTTAAATTGTTAATATAGTCCTGCAAATATCCAGGGTTTCTTAGCCAATAGAGAAAAGGCAGAGGCTATTAGAGTAGGCTTAGACCCAGGTTGTGCAGGGTTGGTACGTTTCAATCCCGCCTTCTCAATTTAGGCCTTGGATAAAGAAAACCCCCATTTTTACGGGGTTGAATGGTCCTCACTCTCTTGTCCAGTGGTGATATGTTCCTTCTCACTCGGTTATGGTGAACGAGATCTTGTGTGGGTGAGCAATTAGACACCTTATTTATATACCTTGCCTACTTGATTACTTTACTTTTACCCACAACCCAAAGGGTCTCTGTCTATACTTCCTGCTTCTTCACCAACTTGAATCCTTCCTTATAAGCTTTCAAACATGGGTTTTCTTTGTTGTGCATGCATTTACATTGATCAGCTAATGACAGACCCAATTTGACAGTTTCATCTAACCCGCATTTGACCCATATTGGCTAATATGGATTCTGAAGTCTGGCCAGTATAAGCGTTACAATTAGTGGATGAACACATCACATTTTGGTTCGCATTCAAATTGGTTAGATTTTTTTTATGTGAGTTATCTCAGCAACCAGTTCCCAAATAATCTATTAAGTCAACCCCACCCAAATGAGACGCTTAAGGGAGTTTTAGAGAAGGATTCGAGTTCCACCATAGCCACGATAGTTAGATTTTTTTTTCTCACATGTATGCTCGGTCCGTTGGAGAAGGATGAAAATCAGTCGCTGCCCCGAGCAGGATTGTCGAACCATGTTTTGTTATAAGAAAGAAACTAGAACCTAACCCCTAGATCATTGAAGATCATTATAAAATCCCTAGGTTAGAAAGAAACTTGAACCTAACCCAGTATTTTCCAAATTGTAGCGACAACAGGGGTTTGTCATAATTCTTCCAAATGTTATGGATTTCTTCTTTAAGGTGTTTTATTATAGAAACCTTATATTAGAAAGCAACTCGAACCTAACCCAGTAATTCCCAAGCTCTAAACACCATGAGAGCTTGGACTATACAATATATTTTCATTAAGTGATTGAATGAGATAATCCACTTAAAATAACTATTTTTTCAAAATAATAATTTTTTTTCTACATACTTGTTAATATCATCATCAAACAAAACTGTCCATGAGGACAGAGTTCAAGAACTCTGTCCACATGAACTATATCTCACCAAATATAACAAGTGTTCATCCAAGCAATGGTGATGATTTGTGGTATTATGCGTCACAATTTTGCGATGTCGCAACCTAATGAAACATAATACTATAAGTTGTCCCCATTATTAGCCAACACTTATTAGCTATTTTAGAGTTAATGAATTGAAAGTGGCTAAGTCAATGCAAAAAAAAGGTAATAAGTTTGACTAAATAAACTATTTTGATAATTGTACCTACATCTTCCGCTACATGCATTGCTTGCATGCCTCACCTATCTCGACGTAATATCAACATTATTATTATTGGTATGTGTACCTTCTCTCACTGACAGTCTTCTTCCTATTTATTCTCCAAAACAACAATATTATAGGGCCTTTTGGCACGACATTGTTTTGCATGCAAGTTTTATTTTGTCAATCTTAGAAAGAAACTTGAACCTAACCCAGTATTTTCCAAATTGTAGCGACAACAGGGGTTTGCCAGAATTCTGCCAAATGTTATGGATTTCTTCTTTAAGGTGTTTTATTATAGAAACCTTATATTAGAAAGCAACTTGAACCTAACCCATTAATTCCCAAGCTATAAACACCATGAGAGCTTGGACTATACAATATATTTTCATTAATTGATTGAATGAAGTAATCCACTTACAATAACTATTTTTTCAAAATATTAAATTTTTTTCTACATACCTGTTAATATCACCATCAAACAAAATTGTCCATGAGGACAGAGTTCAAGAACTCTATCCACATGAACTATATCTCACAAAAGATAACAAGTGTTCAGCCAGGCAACGGTGACGATTCCTGGTATTATGCCTCACAAGTTTGCGATGTTGCAACCTAATGAAACATAATACCAAGAGTCGTCCCCATTATTAGCCAACACTTATTACCTATTTTAGAGTTAGTGAATTGAAAGTGGCTAAGTCAATGCAAAAAGAAAGGTAATAAGTTTGACTAAATAAACTATTTTGATAATTGTACCTACATATTCCACTACATACATTGATTGCATGCCTCACCTATCTCGACGTAATATCAACATTATTATTATTGGTATGTGTACCTTCTCTCACTGACAGTCTTCTTCCTATTTATTCTCCAAAACAACTATATTATAGGGACGTTTGGCACAACATTTTTTGCATGCAAGTTTTATTTTGTCAATCTTAGAAAGAAACTCGAACCTAACCCAGTATTTTCCAAATTGTAGCAACAACAGGGGTTTTCAAGAATTCTACCAAATGTTATGGATTTCTTCTTTAAGGTGTTTTATTATAGAAACCTTATATTAGAAAGCAACTTGAACCTAACCCAGTAATTCCCAAGCTCTAAACACCATGAGAGCTTGGACTATACAATCTATTTTCATTAAGTGATTGAATGAAGTAATCCACTTACAATAACTATTTTTTCAAAATATTAAATTTTTTTCTACATACCTGTTAATATCATCATCAAACAAAACTGTCCATGAGGACAGAGTTCAAGAACTCTATCCACATGAACTATATCTCACAAAAGATAACAATTGTTCAGCCAAGCAATGATGAAGATTCGTGGTATTATGCTTCACTAGTTTGCGATGTTGCAACCCCATGAAACATAATACCACGAATCATCACCATTATTAGCCAACATTTATTAGCTATTTTAGAGTTAGAAAATTGAAAGTGGCTAAGTCAACGCAAAAAAGAAAGGTAATAAGTTTGACTAAATAAACTATTTTGATAATTGTACCTACACCTTCCGCTACATGCATTGCTTGCATGCCTCACCTATCTCAACATACTCTAAAAATTATTATTATTGGTATGTGTACCTTCTCTCAATGATAGTCTTCTTCCTATTTATTCTCCAAAACAACTATATTATAGGGCCTTTTGGCACGACATTGTTTTGCATGCAACTTTTATTTTGTCAATCTGGCATAACTAAAGCACCGAACCTACAAACATACAATCAAAACAATAGAATATTAGTTTGGGATACTATATTTTTCCATTCGGTGATCCAATACCTTCTGTAATACCTTCAACCCTTCAAAAGATAGGGGATAAGAGAAGGTACATGTGGTACATAACAAGGAGAACCTAGATAATGCCTATAAACGGTTCATTAATGGTGATCATAAAAAATAGTTTCACCTTTGAATTTCTTCAATAGCCTATAAATAGTAAAGAATCCCTACTCTAGAAATATAATTTCATGAAATAAAACACACCATAATCCACACGTAATTTGATAAATGAATGGAAATAACTATCAATGGGAAATAATAATAATAAAAATATAACCATAGATCTTAGTTTAGGGATGTATTGAGGTTTATACCACATATTTGATAGTGTATGCATCCAATACTTGCTAGTTACTTGATCACTAATATCAATTGATGTATATCTGATAACCTACAAATTCCAAACTCTTTGTTTTCACGGAGTTTTTGTGAGGTTATGGGTGCAAAAATAGTGGAGATTGGCATCCTAAGGTTGATATTGGTACCTTCAATTTTTTAGATACCATGATGGTTTTATAGTTGCTAATCCCAAGGATCCTCCTTAATTGATACTTCATCATAGTTTTATGGTTGCTAACCCCAAGGGTCGTCAATTGCTAGATGCTCATGTGAAAGCTCACATAGGCCTCAAGATCAAATCTAAAAGAAGAAGAAAAATATAAAATTAAGTTTAAATTTATATAAGAAAAATCTAAAATTAATTACCATTTTATGCAATATTACATACATAAATATTTTATTATTAAATATTAAAATATTTAAAATATTTTATTATTATAAATTTAGTGTTTCCTTAGGGTTTAAAATTAGTATGGGAAAACAAGTTAGCGTTGCCTTAGGGTTTAAGATTAATATGGGAAAACAAGCATCATCATGACAAGCTAGAAGGAATAAATCAGCAAATATTACAAACTGATATAAATGTATTTAAAACATTCTTTTCATTCCTGAATGTGCGAAGTAGCAGATCTGGAAATGTCCACTCTTCACCACCATGGATTATATATATATATGCACTACAGAGTAGCACTGAAGAGGTTAAAACATCCACTCTACAGGATCTCCAAGAACTCAACATCATTATTTGTCCATTACTATAAAGGCATTGTACTAGAAGATCTGCCTAGACTTGTTGATTTCACGGTGAAGTTGAACGTAAATGATAAATAGAGAGGAGCACTAAGAAAGCTACAACACTTTGTAGTAAATCGAATGAGTGGAGATATAATGTCTACAGCATTCTGCATGTGTCCTTCACTTGAATGATGTTAGTTCTTGGCGATCATGTATAGTGGATGTTTTGACCTCTTCAGTGCTACTCTGTAGTGCATATATATAATCCATGGTGGTGAAGAGCGGACGTCTCACTTGAATGATGTTTGGGTCTTGAAGCAAGTACTGGGTTTTTTTATGTCCTCCATTTTTTATTTGATGATTTTATGCCAATTTTCACCATGTCTGATTTTTTTTTGCCCCTCTTACAATTAACACGATAAGATGACCTTTGTGGTTTAGACAGTTGGTTAGCTTTAGAATTATTCCCTGGTGTGAGTGATATTTCATGTTTCCTTGCCCTTTTTCCATCCCTTGGTTTCATCAAATCATTGAGGAAGGCATGATATAGTTAATTTAAGAGCCTTTTGATTTGTGCGAATAGTCTTTTTTGGTTCTTTCTACTATGGGATTGTCTTAGGGTTTCCTTAGGGTTGAAAATTAGTATGGGAAAACAAGTTAGCATTGCCTTAGGGTTGAAAATTAATATGGGAAAATAAGCATCATCAAGACAAGATAAAAGGAATAAATCGGCAAATATTACAAATTGATATAAATGTATTTAAAACATTCTTTTCATTCCTGAACGTGCCAAGTAGCAGATGTGGAAATGTCCGCTCTTCACCACCATGGATTAGATATATATATATATATATATATATATGATCGTTTTAGGTTACCAACGGGAAATATGCCTCTGAAGTGTTGGCTTATGCACTACAGAGTAGCACTAAAGAGGTTAAAACATCCACTCTATAGGATCTCCAAGAACTCAACATCATTATTTGTCCATTACTGTAAAGGAGATGTACTAGAAGATTTGCCTGGACTTGTTGATTTCACCATGATGTTGAACGTAAATGATAAACAAAGAGGAGCACTAAGCAAGCTACAACACTTTGTAGGAAATCGAATGAGTAGAGATATAATGTCTGGAGCAATATGCATACATCCTTCACTTGAAAGATGTTAGTTCTTGGCAATCCTAACATCATTCAAGTGAAGGATGTATGCACACTACTGCAATATCATGATTCGACCATGAGGTGCTTAGTTGACTGGAAATTGGGTTAGGTAATCCTTTGCCATTATTGGACAATCATGAATCTTATGGTTTATGCTTTGGGTCTTGAAGCAAGGACTAGGTATTTTGATGTCCTCTATTTTTTATTTGAACATTTTATGTCAATTTTCACCGTGTCTGATTTTTTTTTGTCCCTCTTACAATTAACACAATAAGATGACCTTTATGGTTTAGACAGTTGGTCAGCTTTAGAATTATTCCCTGGTGTGAGTGATATTTATCGTTTCCTTGCCCCTTTTCCATCCCCTTTGTTTCGTCAAATCATTCAGAAAGGCATGATATGGTTAATTTAAGAGCCTTTTGATTTGTGGGGTATAGTCTTTTTTTGTTCTTTCTACTATGGGATTGCCTTAGGGTTGCCTTAGGGTTGAAAATTAGTATGGGAAAACAAGTTAGAGTTGCCTTAGGGTTGAAAATTAATATGGGAAAACAAGCATCATCAAGACAAGCTAAAAGGAATAAATCAGTAAATATTACAGACTGATATAAATGTATTTAAAACATTCTTTTCATTCCTGAACGTGCCAAGTAGCAGATCTGGAAATGTCTGCTCTTCACCACCATGGATTATATATATATATATATATATATGATTGTTGTAGGTTACCACTGGGAAATATGACTTTGAAGTGCTGGCTTATGCACTACAGAGTAGCACTCATGGAGAGGTTAAAATATCCACTCTACAGGATCTCCAAGAACTCAACATCATTATTTGTCCATTACTGTAAAGGCATTGTACTAGAAGATTCTCCTGGACTTGTTGATTTCATGGTGAAGTTGAACGTAAATGATAAACAGAGAAGAGCACTAAGAAAGCTACAACACTTTGTAGTAAATCGAATGAGTAGAGATATAATGTCTGCAGCATTCTGCATATATCCTTCACTTGAATGATGTTAGTTCTTAGCGATCCTGTATAGTGGATGTTTTAACCTCTTCAGTGCTACTCTATAGTGCATATATATATATATATATAATCCATGGTGGTGAAGAGCGTACATTTCACTTGAATGATGTTTGGGTCTTGAAGCAAGTACTAGGTATTTTGATGTCCTCCATTTTTTATTTGATCATTTTATGCCAATTTTCACAGTGTCTGGTTTTTTTTTGCCCCTCTTACAATTAACAGGATAAGATGACCTTTGTGGTTTAGACAGTTGGTTAGCTTTAGAATTATTCCATGGTGTGAGTGATATTTGACGTTTCCTTACCCTTTTTCCATCCCCTTGTTTTCATCAAATCATTGAGGAAGGCATGATATGGTTAGTTTAAGAGCCTTTTGATTTGTGGGGTATAGTGTTTTTTTGTTCTTTCTACTATGGGATTGCCTCAGGGTTGCCTTAGGGTTGAAAATTAGTATGCAAAAACAAGTTAGCGTTTCCTTAGGGTTGAAAATTAATATGTGAAAACAAGCATCATCATGAATATGCATACTAGATCGACATAAAACTTTGTTTCATAGAGCAGTATGGGTGAACAATAGAAGACTACAAATCAATGATAAGTTAAGGATAATCTTCATTATAAAAGGACCTTTGGGTAGGCAAAACAGAGCATCAATTCATCCTCCATTGGAGTCCTTCAACCATTCATCTTGCTCCCCTTCGTTTGTAGGTCTCAAAATATTTACTTTGGGAACAAAGTACTTATACAGTTCGATCAAAGCCATCAACTATGCAAGATGCTAAAAGTAAGGATATTGTTTCATGTTTCACTTTTGTTGTCAAAAGGAATACTGAAAAGTTAGGAAGTACCAAAGCTAGTCATTATGTGCACATGGACTTAATGTAGGGAGAGAAGTCATGTCTACTTTTTTGTTCTTGAATGGGAGCAATGATGAAACCACAATAGTGGTTTATAGATGGTAATCATGTAATGGAAATCACAGGGCAACTGTCAAACATTGGGAAGAATCAATGCACTCACAAGGGCCCTTAATGCAGAACAAAATTGGTATTTTAGGGCCAACTGGGGTTGTTACTTCTCTTGTTCACAGGTCCATATATTTTTAGGGTTGTTTTGTGACCTACGGTTGCAAGGAAAGCCACCAAAGACTGTTATTTGCTATTGATCTCCTTTAAGAGACTGTCGAGAATCACCTAAAGCACAATCCAACTTGGTTTATAGGGTCTGAAATTAAATGGTATTGGTTTTATTTAGGTTTGTTTACCCCCCTTTTGTGGAGAAAAAGCACCCAAAATTCATGATACTGCTATAAATTGTTGTTTAGGAGGTTGGAACAGCCCTTATTTATTTCCAGAATGATGGTTTGAGGCTGTTGGACTGCCCAAGCCTGCTCTTTATGTCCATATATGTGCCCATATTTGTTTGTTAATGTCATTTCAACCCTCAAATTCAACCAAACATTTCTCAAAGCCTATTTTTTCGTTGTCGTCACTTTTCATAGGGCTATTCATGTCCAGAACTGCCTTTTAACCCTCCAATTTGGCCCAGATTTAGAGGTACGCATGTTTGGTGATGGATAAGTGCACAAGGGTGCCCAAGATGGTGAAATAGGTTTGCTTCATACCCTTTTTTACTGTCAAACAGGTTTGTTTGTGCCCAGAATTCATGTGGATGTTGCTATAATGCTTATGAATGAGATTTTAGGGTTGCTTTCACCCACAGATTTCTCATTTTCACAGTCAGAATTGCAAATACCACCTCCTATTGCCATTGATCATCATCTTGTATTGCTGCAATGTGCCCAGATCTGAAAGTTGGCCTAATTATAGCTGATTTGAGATGCTTTGTTGTTTGTTGTGAACTTCATAATGCTCCCAAAGTGCTCAGATTTGTCCCTTTGATGCTCATACTTGATTTTAGAGTTGTTTATGCCATTAGGACTGCCCAACATTACTCCTAGTGTGACATTGAAAATACCAAGTTTGTTCTAGAATCCCTAAATAGGGCCAATTCACCTTGGTGTACTGGTTTATTGTTAGAGGAAGGCCTTCCCTCATTATTTGAGGAACATTCACCCTTGGAGACACATGCATAAGGGTAGTGTTCAACCCTACCAAAGGAGAAAGTCATCATTTGAAGCATGTTTACACTCTTTTATATACCATTTCATGAGAGATATTACATGCTTGGAGGTTACTCATTGAGCTGGTCCACTTGGAAGGTTGTTCACACGGTTCATGCCCTATTTTGTGAAGACCGTTTTTGTATTTGGGGGCTACTTTATAGATTGACTATTTTGCACATGGGTGGTATCTAGGGCCTACAAAGCAAGTTTTGTTTTACTCCAAATAGTGTTATGATGTATAGGAATCCTATAAAGCTAATTGACTCGACAATGAAGTAGGTTTAGAGTCTCGATGTTTATATTTCTAGGTTAATTTTTTTTTTGAATTTAAGTGTCATGTGTGTGACCTGTGCATTCCACATTTACTTGGTCAATTTAGTACGGATTGGGACGAATTGACCATTTTGTTACCGATCCATTCAGCCACACCCTGATTTGCTTGGTTCGGTACCAAACTTGTCACTCGAATCATTTCAAAGGCCGAGTCAGCTCTGTTGGGGGTCAACTCGGTTGACTCAGCCACCTCAGTAGAAACACACTTGATTAAATCTGCAACTATTATTGTTGAAAAGGGGGTAGGCCAGTAAAAGAAAAAGGCAATGTTAGGAAAAGGAAATGCAAGCAATAAGTGAGAATGGAGAATTGTATGTAACTAAAAGAGGGGCATACATAAGAATTTTTAGGGCACACATTAGAATTTTTTAGAATTTTCAGTGTACTGTTGTAGGAATGCCACTATGCAAATAAGGCATTGACTTGATAGTCACAATCTCATTAGTATCATAAATTATGGGAGAGATCATAAAAACATCCCTACACAAATATTAACTGATAAGTATGGTTTTGGTGTTTCATTTGGAGAATAAAATCCTATAACAATAGTTTTTATTATGACTCTTAAAGGGTCCTAGATGAGATCTATGCACTTTTAGGCCCTTCAACTTTCAAGCAAAAGAAACCATAAACAACAAGTATGTGCACCCTAGAAAACATGGAAACGATCATAAAACATATTAGGTAAAATGGATAATCATCTACAACATCACAACATCATTCATGGGAAAACTAAAAACCACTTACAACCATCAAAAGTAAGGGTTACAACAACAACGAGTGTAGAGTAAGGAGAGAGGAGTGGCCAGGAAAATGAATAATCGGGCCAATGTTGAGTGGAAAAGTGACCAGCTAGAAGTTTGGAAGAGGAGATTAATCAAGATTCCTTGAAAAAGGAACTCATGTCAAAGATGTTTTTTGATGGAAGTGACCAACATACCAACTCCGTATCACTTCTATCTGAATTAAATGTAGATGAATGCGAAGATATGTTCTTTGAAGGAGATAGTCCATTAAAGGAGAACCTCCAGGTTTTTTTCAGACATATATTGCCATAAATTGCAGTGTTATATTTGATGCATATGCATAACAGATCGTCTCAAGCTTGCAACTTTGAAAGGCCAAAGTACAATGGCCACAAGCATACATATGAAGCTTATGAAGCCTACCTAATTCATGTTAGGAAAAGGCAATGCAAACAATAAGTGAGAATGGAGACTTGTATGTAACTAAAAGGGGGGCATACATTAGAATTTTTAGGGCTACCAAATTCCCACACCTATTAACCAAACTCATTCTTGACAAGCTTTTTCTTTAACAAGTTTTTTGCTTACAAGTCTTTCCAAGTTTGTTTGCTTATAAGTCTTTCTAAGTTTTTTTGTTGGTATTTTGCTATGCTTATGCCAAATTTTTGTTCGGCCATGGTGCAGGTAGAACCAAACAGGTATTTGTCAGACCTGTCTTCCTCCAGAGAAGGGAGTTTGGGAAGGCTAGAGGAAAGTGAGACATCCAGTAGGTCTACAAGGGCTAAATCAACTAGATGTCAGAAGATCAGAAGAAAATTCGACAAACGCATGAATTTTTTATTCCAAGGAGGGGGGTCATGTTCCTATGATGAGATAGTGGGAGACATCAACGTGCCCTTAAGGTACCAACACCTAATGAAACAATGGGTGCCTAGTGATCTTCTTCAAGTAAACACTGATTTTTGTGTGAATGAGAGGATATATAAAATTGCACCATCGTCATTGCATGGATTGGGGTTGTTTTGCATGAACGGCATAAAGGTTGGATATGGTAGATGTACAGAATTGATGGAGTATGTTGGACCTTGTTACAACTACAGTAATTGGATGCGCCTGGTCCAATATACACGAAGTATGCGTAGATATGGGTTGTCAGCGAATTATATACAACTGAAAGACAAAGCTCAAAATAAAGGAGCAACGTTGTACATGGATGGAAGGCCAAAAACAACCGGTAATATTGCAGGGTTTATAAACAGTACACAACTAGGGTCTACACTAAAGCAACCCAACTGCATATTCGAGTCGCGTGAAGGAAAACTTGTCTTTGTATGTACAATTAAATCAATAGCTATTGGTGAAGAACTGCTTATTGATTACAATTTGAATCGTGTAGATACAAATAATGTTAGTATGGTTGTAGTACAACAAACAATTTAACAACCCTTTTATTAATTATTTTAACATCTATAAAACTTTTCGTTAGCATATAATTGAAATTTTCTACCTTTCATGTTTCCTTATGTAACTTTTAGTATTTTTTTAAGCAGGGTTCTCTTAGGGGCACCTCCATCTCCGTAGATGTTTGTCTACCCGAGTCAAGGTAGCAAGTATACATCGATATTTTCAATGTAATATTAAATTTAGGATGGACATACAGATACGTTGTTATGTATTTTCATTATTATATTAGGTTCGTTTATATAATATTATCTATTTTCCATACAAAGTGTTGATCAAGGAAGCCAACAAGCTATTGATCAGCCGACTACAGCATCAGGGCAACAGCCAAACATGAATGTAATTCTCCATTTCGAATACTTTAAAATTGTAAACATGTATATCGTGACGCATAATGTTTATTTTGTTATGTATTCTTTCATTTTTATGGTTGCGTTCATGATGGTAATGTTGTCTACATTTTTTGTAGATTTACCAAGGAAAGTCCCCAGCTGTTGATCAGACGACTGGAGCCTCGAGGAAACCAGTAAACCTAAATGTAATTCCACATTCTAAATACTTCAAAAATGTACACATATAAAACATGTAGCATAGTGTTTACTTTTGTTCTGTATTTGTTAGCTTTTACATATTGCGTTCATTGTGATAATGTTCTCTACTTTTTTTGTAAGTGGTTGATCGAGGTAAATCCCTATATGTTGATCAGACCACGCCCTCGTCTATGCGTCAGGTAATCCTAGATGTAATCCCTAATATAATTATTTGCGCACACTATTGCTTCAAAGACTAAGCAATTTTTTATATATTTCAATTGTAGACAGGGGATTCCGTTTATGAAACAGTGTCTCAAAACTCTTTACAGAATGAGGTCTCTTGGTTGATGAGAGATAGTGAAATTAGAGAGTCTGCAGACCCATTGAGGGTGATACAAAGGAGAAGGGAAAAACAAAATGAGGAACTGATTCGTCTGACTTTGGCAGTTCCACTAACAGAAGGGCTCGAACAAAGGATTCAATTGTTGTTATGGCAACATAAACAAGTGGATGTAAGTTATCGAATAAAAATGAAAATTCATTTATAAAAACTTTATAATATTTGATTTTATATGCTATTGAACTTATAATACAATGGTTTGAATTTACAGCGCGCTATGGAGATTATCAGTGGTGGTCAAGGAAATGTTGGTCCCAGTGACCAAACAACTCCACTTACACCACATACTGCTCCTATATTGTCCACTAAAAAAATGGAAACACACTCTGCAACACCCTTGAGGGCAGCGGAGGGTGCAGCCGATGTTGCCCCACCCACAACAGATGCTGCAGAAGAAGGGGTGGATCCAGGGTTAGATAGAGATGTGGAAGCATTTCTTGGATCTTCTCGTGTGACTAGCACTGGTTCAATAGTGTGTACATTTTTGGTGAAGAAAGAACTGGTTCCAATAAATATAGAGAGGATTCCAGGTCATTATAGATTGTTCAATTTAGTTTTTATAATTTGTGCCTAATATACCGATAATATTTTCTAATGTTGACTAATGATTGCATTAATGTTTTGCAGGAAATGATATATTTTATAAACATATGAATGATTTGGCCTTGGAAATATTCTGGCCCATCATCCGCACAATGTGGAACAAGCAGCCAAAAGCTTTAAAGGATGATCTGACTAATCACTTGGTTAGTATGTTCGAAAAAGATACCTTCATACATCGAAGGTTTTGCGGAAGGATGGAAAACATATGAAGATTGTCCGAGACCAGTATAGGGTTCACCTAGAAAAGAACCCTAGGAATGAGCTCCCTCCAATGATTCCATCTATGGAGTGGAAAGCCTTGGTGGAAGATGGAAAAGAGAAGGGCCTGATAAAATCAAGAAATATACCACCAAGTGGAACAGGGAGGTATGCAATACATTCCAAAATGTAGTGGTAAGCCTTATTATTACTAGTTTTTATATCAATTTTGGTACATCGACTAATGAAACTTAATTAGGCTCTCGGACACATCTAAGGCCACAAAGGAAAGAATTGAAAAAATTGGCCAACACAAGCTTGGGCCTGGTGGTTACTCCAGCTTGGCGTCCCGATATGTAAGTATCGCAAAACCCGAATCCGCATCCAAATATCATATAGATTATTATTTTTGTTTTGTTCTGACAAAAGGATTTAAAATTAATGACATCATGAAAATATGAAGGCCGACCAGTTCAAAGAATTGCCCAGTGCAGATTACATGAAGCTTGGCTTCGAACAGGGCTTTGACGTCGTTGTTGAACACCGGAGAAGCTTGTCTGGGAATACTACACGATCTTCTGTTGATCCATCTGATGCCCAGGTATGTGAAAACTGTATAGTTTAATGATAATTTATTAATGCTCATGCAATTTGTTCCTTATAAATAAATTAACATAAATTATTTATTCATTTTTGTGCAAGAAATTAATGATCCTGTTCATGTCAAGGATGTAGTACATAACCAACCAAACCAAGATCATGCTTCTCATCCTGGTAATGAATTTATTAATGTGCTACTGTTTTTTAAAGACCATTGCAGATGATGAACATTAATTTTAATTCTACACAATTCAACTGCAGAGCATGTAGATGCAGATCATAACACGGAATAGGTTGGGCCTGTACAAGATAATGTTGATGTTGATGTTCCCATGGCAAGTAAAAACACACATTCGTAATGTTTTTTTAAATGAATTACTCATATTTATCAAAATATAAATATATTAATGCAAGATTTTGACATTATTGCAAAAATTCATCGCCCCTCGCCTGAAGTTCAACCTTCCGAGCATACTAGTAGGGATACCGATGATTAGATTCCCGAAGATGTGACTCTAACTAAATATTTAAAGAGAAGAAAACTAAAAAAGAAGTGACTAAACAAATTTTGAGTAATTCTTATTTATAAAAATAAAAATAAAAAAACATTTAATGGTTTTTTCCTCTGTTTCATGAATGAATGTTTGAATGAATGCTTTACTGAATGGTTTACTGATTTTTTTTCTGCCATTGACTAAATTAATGTTTTAATGAATGAGTTAATGAATGGTTTTTTCAGCTGTTGAATGACCGAATGGTTCAATGAATGATTTAAAGAATGATTTAATGAAAGCATATTTCAACTATTGAGTGAAATAATTTGCAGTAGATGCATTGTTATTTGCATTGTAGATGCATTGTTATTTGGATTGTGAAATAGTGAAATAAATTGTTATTTGCAAGTATATGCATTGGGTTTGGGGAGTTGAGAGTGATGTGAGGGGGAGGAGGGGCCATAAGAGCTTGCGCCTTCACGTGGTTGGTCCTGTTTAGTAGAGAATATTAAATTATTCTTGAAACAGAGAGGAGCTCAATGAATGGTAAGGAAGAATACATTAAAAACATCTATTTCTATAATTTTAATGTATAATTTTCACTATTGCTATTTGACTCCTCCATTGGAACTTGTTACAGATAGCGTTGAGAAACATTTCCATAGTTAAGAGGCAAGAAATGGCGTTTTGATTAGATTGATGGCCTTATATACATAGTATTTTTGGTTATTTATGTTTTATCAAGTGATATATTCTTAACAATTAATTTACTTGAATAGTGGAATAGTATTGTAATTTACATTGTAATAGAATTGTATTTATTTAGATTGGTTTTGTTATTTTCATAAACAAACATAAATTTATTTGATGGGTCCTAACATGAAACTATTACAACAGGACAAAAAATGAAGTATGTTGATTGATGTTTTGAAAGGTAAATCATAAGAAGACAGTGTGAAGATTCACAAATCAAGGTATAATTATGTTTTCTTTTGTTTGATTGAGCTATGATTTGGGTATTTATGCATGTGCACACACATACATTTAGTTGATGATGATGATTACCATACATTGAGGCGAACTTTGTTCTGTCTTATCTAAACAATTACCTTAAATATTTTGATTTATCATGATAACTGCCCCCTTGGTAATACTTTACCAATTCCATATAGCTAGGACAACAAAATTAAATGTAGGCATTTCATTACAAGAAATATGATAGGCATTTGAGTTTGATGGGAATATGAAAGGTCAAAATACAGAAAAAAGATAGATAGACTTGTGAGGAAAATGGTATCTGAAGCGTTATTTCCCTATTATTCCGCATGAGTATATTGTTATCTGCCCCAGTTTATCTTTCTCTAGTAGTTTTGCAATTTGTTTCTTAATCTCATATATTGTTCAACTTTCATGTTTGATTGTGCAGTGGAAAACCTATGTTTATATTTGTGCTTATCCCTGTAGGTTGTGAGTTGGGCATGGTACACATTGGTATTTTCAGTTTCCATTGTAACTTTTCACCCCAACATCACTGTGCACTTTATTACTCATAATTGCAAATTTGTTACAAAGTCTTCTTTGTGCAAATATTTTATTAGGCATTTATATTTTTATGTATTGCTTCCAATTTATCACCAAGTTTAAAGTGGTCACTTAGAGCAAACATCTCAACTCTGGAATACAAAAGAAGAAAGACCGCATTGATAATTATGGTAACAAAGTATTGAGATCTGCTTGAAAAATAAAGATCTATTTGCTACTTTATTTATGGAAGGCATTGTTTGAATGCTTAAGTTATAAAAACTGTTTATTTTTGTTGTTTTCAGGCAATCTTCCAAAGGTATCCACGGCTTGAAAAAGAGTATCAGTCATTTTCACTGATTTACAATGATAGATCACTAGATTTGGTATGACATCTTTTCGCTAATGGCAACATTTTCACATTTGTTGGAAACAGTTTCGAGGTTCTTTCCTAAGGAAAATATGTTTTTATTGAAGAAATCCCATTTGCAGCCATGACTTTTGGTGGTGTTGATCCTAATAACTTCAAGGATAAGCATCAATATGCTCCTGTTACTCGAAACGGTTACTGCAAGGTATGTAATAGAATCATGTTAGTTTTCCAAGTTTAAGATTGATTGTATTTAAGGATAAACACATGCATACCATGTTCTTTGTATGAGTCATAGTTACTAGTAGGTATGTCATGGGATTAATATACTCTAATAAATCGATTTTGCTATTTCCTTCAGTTTGACATGGGATACTTTCTCATTGATGATCAATCAATAGGTCAGCATACAGTCCATCTTATTCAATTGGGCACATGATTGCTTCTTAAAGAATCTTATGAAAATATTGATGGCATTTTAAGAACATTTTATTGCAGGTTGTTGTGCTGGAGGTTGTGTTTCTATTGCATATTCTGGAACTTCTTTGCTAGTTGGTCCATCGGTAAAGCATGCATACCTTTGATCTTTTGTAAATTTCTTGTATAAGTTAGTGGTGTTATCTAGGTCTGTGCACGATATACAATTGCACAGGGGTGTGGCACATCTAATGCTTGTATGTTATTGTATTGTGTCATCATTGTACTATTGCAATGCGTAATTTCCATGCTTGATGAATATTTAAAATTATATGCATCTACCATTCTAGGTGAAAATTTTGAAGGATAAATGGAGTAATATAAAGAAGAGTAATTACTGAAGCATATACATACATGGATGAATTAATTATGTCTATCTCGTTTCCAATCTTCCTCTTTGGAGGAAAACTGCATGGAATCTCATGTGTAATCTCAACATATCCTTCTAGCATTCTACTCAATTATACTAATACTTTCTTCATAGTGTCACATTTTTCAACATTATTGGACTTTATTGTTAGGATATTTAGACACTTAGGAGTTAGTTAAGATCAACTTGTATAATATATCCGTTAGGTAAAAGTGTGGTTCTTTAGTATGCATTAGTATGCATTTGTAAATATTCTAATCTGACGGTCACGATATGTTCTAGACATAGAGTGATCCGACGGTTCAACTTCTCTTAGATCATACCTACCATTTATCTGTGGCTTAACACCTGATTGGTCTATGATCTCTATTTAAAGAGCATAGAGGGTCATTGGCTAGTTGATCGATTATGAGAAGCTCATGTAACTTTATTTCTTTTGTATAATAAATTGCTCCAAGTAGCTATTTGGCTGGGGTCGTGGATTGTTTCCCTCTCGAGGGTTTTAACCACGTGACAAACATTGGTGTGTTGATCTGTGATCTATTTGTGTGAAGGGGTTGCTGAAGGTGTTCAGTATTTTGGGAGTACCCTGTGTACCTGAACATGGTATCAGAGCTTTTATGAAAAGTCGCTTTCGGTTTTGATCAAGATCTGGAACCGATGTTGCCGAAAATTTGAAAGGGTTTCTGGTTCTAGATTTTCTGTGCATTTTTTGCCTATGGGAGCTATTCTCTTGCGTTCGGAGCGTCGTTTCCATTGGGAAATAGTTTTCGTTTCACCGAAAACCATTTTCATTTGTTTCAAAAACACCCATTTCGGCAAATCTGAAGGTATAATGTTACGGTGGCGGATTTGTGTTTTTAAATCTCTCATATCTTATCAGTTTTATTATTATATCTTTTTTGTTTTAGTCTCAGACTGTTGCCTTCCCTGACTGCGTATGCTCTTTGTCATGCACCTTGCACGATCGCGGCAAATCAGAAACAGTAAGAGAGTTTTTTTCTTATCTTCTCGGCTACGTATGATCTTTGTCGTGTACCTTGTGCGATCACAGTAAATCAGAAACAGCGAGAAAACTTGAAAATGTAGACTTTCTGGGTAAGCTAACCAAGATCTAACCCCATTGTGTGGAAGAAAAAAAAATTTGTTTTTTGTTTTTCTTTTTTTTTTGATTTGCAGGAAAAGAAGGCAAGCACGGAGAACGAGAGAGAAGAGTTTAAAAAAAAATAACCTTCCTCTTTCCATTCCTTTACGTACCTTTTAAACTTAGCTCACTTGGTCCAAAGTTGTTTTATTCCTTAATAGGTCTTGAATTCATATTTTATTAAGCTACTTTTTAGTGCATGCAATTTCTATTTTCAAGTTACTTTATTGTAAAAGTGCATCTCACATAAATAAAATAAAATAAAAAGTGAGTCACTCAAGTCTTTTAATTTATTGTCGCACTATTTAAATTAAACATTATTGTAAAAGTGAACCTCACTTATTCTACAAAAGTGATTCACTTCAAAGCAACTTAATTTTAAAGTGATTGTCAAAGGTTAATCTTGGGAAGAGGGGGGTTCTTTTTTTTGTTGGTCAAGTTAATATCTACCATGTCACTATTGGGGACATCTTCAACATTTTCTTTGATCAAGCATAACTTCATCATCCAGAATCAGTTTTCAGTGCCATGTTTTTTTAAAACCGCATATTTTTTTGAGCTCTTTGCAACCAAACAGTTAGTTTCTGTTTTTTCAGCCATTATTTTACAGTATGGCCGCCCCTTGTGATATTATACTTACAAGTTCTAACTATTTCTCATGGAAATCTCGTATGGAGGATGTTCTACAAAGTAGGGGACTTTTCAGGATAACCTCAGGGAAAGAAACAGAACCCACTGATGATGATAAGAAAACTAAATGGGCAAATAGATGTGATGAAGCTCGTGGATTGATTGGGATGTCAATCTCTACTGATTTGTGATTCCACGTATATGGAATTAATGAACCTGATAAAGCTTAGGAAAAGTTGGAATCTGTGTTTGGTAAACACAATGAAATTCGGGGTCATCAACTTGAGAATGAGTTGCTTTCCTTGAATCCAAATGATTTTTCATGCATTCAAGACTATTTATCTAAGTATAACTCTTAGACTCTTATGTGCAAAATGCAAGATTAAGAAAGAAGAAAAACAATGTATTTATCATATTATTTCCAAACTTGGACCTGCATATTCTGTTTTTGTATCTACATTATACTCCATGAAAGAATCATTGACTGCAGCTAGCTATCAAGAACCTAGTCTTGAATCCTTTTGTGATTCCTTAATTAGAGAGCAAGATAAGCTCATTCATCTTGGAATAATTAACAATGCAGATACATCTGGGAAAGCCTTATTGTCCCAACAGAAAGAAAAGTCCAAGCCTCCCAAGAAACAGAATTCTCGCAATAATAAGCCAAACAACAAGGGTCCCAAACCCTCTCAGTCAGCTCCTTCTTTAAAACATGACAAAGGATGCAAGCCAAAAGGAAAGAAGACTGAGCGTCATTGCAATTTTTGTGGGAAAGATAATCATGATGAATCTAAGTGTTTCAAGAAGATGGCATCCTTGGAAGCAGCAATGAAGAAGCACCACATCAGCCTAGATTCGTCTTCAGAATCTAACTCTCATGGACATGCACTTTGTGCTTCTGGTTACTCTTATATTGCATCTTCTTCTTCTACTTCAAATGAATGGTTGATTAATTCTAGAGCATCTTATCATATGGTTAAGGATCAAGCCATCTTTTCTACTATGCATGAATGTAACACCAAACAAATATTTTTTGGTGATGATAGATCTCTAAGCGTTGCAGGATCTGGAACAATTCCAGTAGAAAATGGTCATTTCAGTGATGTACTATGTGTTCCAAAAATTTCCTGCAATTTGTTATCAGTCTATAAAATTACTCATTCAGGTGAAGGTAAAACTATGACGTTTACACCTCACCAAGTTGTAATCAATGATTTTAAAAATCCTCAAAATGTCCTTGCTACTGGAACTGTTGATGATATTACCAGGTTGTACAAATTTAACAACTTTGGTTCATCACCTTTTCCTTCATTTTTTGTTGCTCATAGTGATAACTTTAGCAAACTTTGGCATGAGCAATCTGGTCACTTGAATTATCGCTCATTGCAACAACTATGTAAAGACAATATGGTGACCGGTCTTTCGATGGTATCTTGCAAGGATAGTGTTTGTTCCAGTTGTGTACTCAAAAAACATCATCAGGACAGTTTTGAAAAACGTACATCTTGACACGCCTTGGTTCCTTTGGAGCTTGTGCATAGTGACTTGTGTGGTCCTCTTCCATCTGCATCATTTTCTGGTTTCAAATATTTCTTAACTTTCATTGATGACTGCTCCAGACGCACTTGGGTTTACTTCCTAAAACTTAAGAGCGAAGTATTTAACATGTTCTTGGCCTACAAGGCACTGGTTGAAAAACAATCTGGTCATCACATTATTAAGTTAAGATCTGACAATGGAGGAGAATATGTTAACAACAAGTTCACTACTTTCTGCACTGAACAAGGAATCCAACAACAGCGCACTGTTCAATATACACCACAACAAAATGGTGTAGCTAAACGGAAGAACCGCACTTTAAAATAAATGGCTAATTGTATGATCCAATCTAAGGGACTAAGTCTTCAATATTGGGCTGAGGCCATAAATTGTGCAAATTACATAGTTAATCGCACACCCACTAAAGTTTTACAAGGTATAACACCGGAAGAAGCATGGACTAAAATTAAACCAGATGTAAGTCACTTTCATGTGTTTGGTTGTGAAGCATGGGCTCACATTCCAGATGAAAAACGGAAAGCATTGTAGCCTCAAAGTGAAAAGTGCATATTTGTTGGATACTCAGAAGATGTAAAAGGTTATAGACTTCTTCAGCCACATTCTCATGATATAATTATTAGAAGAGATGTTAAATTTGATGAAAATCTCTTGGCATGCGAGCCTAACTTGGCGAGTGTTCCATCTTTGGCCTGCGAGCCTGATTCAGCGATTGTGCCTTCTTCTTCTTCCAACTTCCTTGACAGGTTTCCAACTCCAGTTTCTGATGATGACAATGAGGGTGAAAATCCACCTCCGCCTGCTCATGTTCCTTCAATTGCACCAGCTCCAATGCCTCCTCGATGGGTCCGTTCAACATGTGAAGCAGCTAGTGATCTTGCCAGTGATCCTAGAGATCAACGTTGAACACGTTCTCAATTTCAGTGAGCCTCTTCTCTTTTGGCTCAAGTTTCCGAGAATCATGATCCAGAAACTTTTGCAGAAGCTTCAGGAAATCCAGATTGGAATGCAACTATGGATGAAGAATATCGTTCCTTAATGGAAAACGATACTTGGGATCTTGTTCCTCTTCCAAAAGGAAGAAAACTTGTCAAATGTAAATGGGTCTACAAAACTAAGTATGCATCAGATGGAAGTGTTGAAAGACTTAAGGCAAGGTTAGTTGCCAAAGGTTTTTCCCAAGTTGAATGGATTGACTACAATGAAACCTTTGCCCCTGTAGCAAAAATGAACTCCATCCGCCTTGTTCTTTCCCTTCCAGCCTTACATAACTGAGAAGTCCATCAAATGGATGGCAAGTCTGCCTTCTTACATGGTCATTTACATGAGGAAATTTACATGCAACAACCTCCTGGATATGTTTAGAATAACTCTAGCCTTGTTTGTCTCCTTAAGAAATCATTATATGGCCTTAAGCAAGCTCCTAGAGCTTGGTATGCCAAAATGATAGCTTTCTCCTTGACACTGGTTTTTCTAGATGCCATTCTGACCCCAATGTCTTTACCAAGAAAGTAGGAAACCATCTCATCATACTTGTTCTTTATGTTGATGATCTTATCCTTACTGGTAGTGACCCTAAACTTATAACCCATGTGAAATCCAGTCTTAAGCAAAATTTTGAAATGTCAGACTTCAAAAATTTGCATTATTTTCTTGGTCTCCAATTTTTGCAAACCAAAGAAGGAATATTTCTTTCCCAATCTAAGTATGCTTGTGACCTTCTTCGTCGCTTCCACATGGAAGATTGTAAACCAGCCCCTTCTCTCTTCCATTCTGGAGTCAAACTTTCTACCACTTGTACTTCCCCTGAAGTAGATGTCACCTTGTATCGTCAGCTTGTTGGTAGTATTTTATACTTGACTCATTCCCGTCCTGACCTTTCCTTTGTCGTTGGTCGTGTTTCCTGTTATATGCAAACTCCTCATGAAAGTCACTAGAAAGCAGCAAAAAGAATACTTCGATATATTCAAGGTACAATTCAATTTGGGATTCATTACAGTACAGGGGGGGAACCTTTGTTGGTTGATTTCACTGATTCAGATTGGGTCGGTGATCTTGATGATCGAAAGTCTACTGCGGGTTATGTTTTCAGTCTGGGATCTAGACCTATCACTTGGGCTTATAAGAAATAACAATCTCTTGCTCTTTCTTCAGCAGAAGCAGAATATCGAGCCACAGTTAATGCCAGTCAAGAAGCTTTCTAGCTTCGACAGATCCTTTCATAGTTTGGATTCGAGCAGCAGTAGCCTACTCCACTTTGGTGCGACAATCAAAGTTCCATCAAGCTTGCCAAAGATCTAGTTCTACATCAGTGCAGCAAACACATTGAGCTACACATGCACTTCATCAGAAATCTTGTTCATGATAGTGTTATTGAA
>LPNX010927433.1:0-126004 GCA_001517045.1 Pseudotsuga menziesii
ATCCAAATCGAGTGATGATCCAGATCCAGTTATGATGACTCCGAGAGATCCAGATCGGGTGATGATCCAGATCCAGCAGTAGTGATCCAGATCGAGTGATGAGCCAGATCCAGTCCAGTGATGTTGATCCAGATCAGGTGATGATCTAGATCCAGTGATGCCATTTGATGATGATCCAGATTGAGAGATGACTTGAAGACGAAGATGACTTGAAGATGAAGATGACTCAAAGATGAATATGTTCCAGTTGATGCAGAGAAGAAGACCAGTGCTGAAAAATTGTGTCGAAATAATACCTTCCTATTTAAGAGGGAGTGTTGATGTATATGTAACTTCGGAATGTATTCTTCTATGTATCTTATGTATTGTAACCCGATGTTTATTCCGGGATGTTTCTATTATGTATTTGAGTCATGTGGTCATGCCCCGATGTTCCGATCGGGAGGATTATAATGTAAACAAGTCATATCAAGTCATTAGGTAAGTCCCCACTGTTTAGGGGCACTTGAGTTATTATACACTAATTAAGGTGTAGGCTCGAGTAGTAATTATTAAGTCGGGCCTACGTGTGAAATGGTAATTCAAGTGAACGGACTAATATAAATAGAGAGGGTGAGTCTCTCTATTTGTCACTTGTGAAATACATCACTTGCTCTCTCAAGTGTGGCACACTTTAGGAGAAGGAAATTATTGGCTTGACAGAAGACAGAAGGCTGCTATTGTGTTGGGAGGTCATCTTACTGTTTTTGGGATCACATCTTGTGGTGATACTATCTTAGAGGAAGTTGAGGGGTTTTCTCCATTTATGGTTTCCCCTCCTAAAATATTTGTGTCTCTTGTCTCTTGTGATGTGCTTATGTGATTGCTGTACTTGTTATTCTCTCAGTGAAAAGATCTTGTCATAATGCTAGATTAAATGTTGAAAAACTAACACAGATAAATGACCACCACACGCCCCTCCATGGCAATCATTCAGCACTACCTCAGCCTCTTCATAAGTTAAACAATGTTGTAAAATGGAAACTACCCCACAGCGGTACAAAGTGTTATCCACTATGAGGTAATTCTTAGACACGTGATGTAACCATCGTCATTCCTCCAGTGAAAGGTGAGTAGGGACCTTCAATGTTTGTAAATATATAATGATATCCCCATACCATGGGTATAAAGTTGAGATTAAGAATATGTGCTCATCGATAAACGTATCTTCATAAACCAACTCCTCAGCCTCGCTTGGGAAATTCGATATAAGCTCTGCAATAATTAACGATTTATTCGATTTTGCCAAAACAAACTCAAGATAGAATTCTTGTAAGACGACAATCCATTTATTATATTTTCCCCCAATCATCCTTCGAGTGAGGACGAATTGAAACGGACTGACATGGGCTACAAGCAAGGTCTGGCGAAGGAGAATATAATGTCTCAACCATTGAACTGCATGTACGATAGCTAAGGCAATATTCTCAACATGAGAATAATGGATCTCCATGTCAATAAGATTCCATCTTAGATAGTATATGACATGCTCTTGGAGCTCCTCATCCTCTTGAACCAAAACCATACCAATCGTCTCCATGGATGCGGCCACATAAAGTAGGAAATCATGGCTATAGTCTGGGGGACTAATCACAGGGGATGATGCTAGGGCTCACTTGAGTGCATCAAAGGACTCTTGGGCTCGCTCATTCCAACAAAAAGTGGTGTCCTTCTTCAACAAATGCATGACGCCTCTAGTCAAATTGGATAAATTGACAACGAATCTCCGTAAGAAGTTTGCCATGCCTTACAAACATTAAAGATGACGAATATCTTCGGGGGATACAACTGAAGTATTGACTCAACCTTCAAAGGGTCGACTCTTATAACCTCTTTAGAAAAGATGAATCCTAATAAGTGACCAGACTTCACACAAAAGATGCACTTGTGAGGATTTAACCTGACCAAATAATGGCGGCACCTTTCGAATACCAATCTCAAATGATAGGAATGATGCATTCTCATACAAGAACGAGCAGCAAGGTCATCCAAAAATACTTCGATAATCGATTTGAGATCATGGAAGATCAAGGTCATGGCCCGCTGAAAAGTAGCTCTAGCGTTATTAAGTCCAAAAGGCATTTTCCAATATGCAAAAGTTCCCCAAGGACAAATAAATGCAGTCTTATGTTGGTACTCAGGTTTAATTTGTATCTAATTGTATTTGAAAAAGCTATCCATAAAGGAAAAAGCCTCGCTACCTGCACACTCATCCAAAATCTAATCAATAAATGGTGTGGGGAAATTGTCCTTAGGACAGGCACGATTCAAATCATGGAAATCAGTACATATGCGAATCGCTCCCTACTTCTTGTCAACTGAAATGGGATTTGAAACCCACTCTGTCAAGGGAACGGGATAGATAAAACCAGCTTTCAATAGTTTCTCTATCTCTGCCTTAATCACGGGTGCTTTCCTAGGATTCCCTACACATAAGCATTGTCGAACAGGCTTAGCATTAGGATAAGTCTTAATATCATGTTCAACAATGCGAGGGTCGATACCTGGAATTCTGTCGTAAGACCAAGCAAATATATCACAAAATTCTTTAAACAGCTCAATGTATTCTTGAATCTCAGCATGGGAACATTCTGCCCCAATATAGACATTCTCTATCCTGCCAGGATCGCGAGAGATATTGATAAGAATCGTTGGAGATATATTTGCCATGTTTCCATCAGCCATCGGACTAGGAGAGATTAATGGAACCATGGGACTACCAATTCTCTCGTTAAGAACCTACCTAAATTCCTAACGCTCCAAGCGGTCAAGCTCAAGAAGAAAGTAAGATCTATGATGGAGCTCTTCCCATGGTGGCTCAACTCCCGACATGGCCTCAATAATCACTTCGTCTGAAGGAAAAACACTATCAAGGTAGTCGTGCGTGTGAGAAGACTGTACTACCCATGCAAATAGCACATATGGGTCCTCCTCCTCCGTCTGTGAAGAGGAAGGACTAGGCTATGCAACACACTCAATATTAGCTTGATAAGTTACCATAGCTGCAGGCAACGGCACATCCGTTACGGTGGGCTCACTCAAAGTATTTGGTGTAGGAAGAATCCAAGGATCTTCCATATGACTCATGCGAAAAGACACCGATCTCACAGATGTCAAAGCCTCACCAGAACTAGACCCTATCATAAGGATAGGTGCAAGGAAACTCAAAATTCCCATAAGGGATGGATACATGCCCACACCCACACTCCTAGTTGCTGGATGAGAGTGCTCAACAATCGGGATCAAAGCTCCCGAAGATGTAGTAACCGACGGATTCTTGAATGAAATTTGATCAATCGTAACTATATTCCCATTAAATGGAAAGAATACAACGTGAAATAGGGAAGAAGCTACGGCTTGCATACTGTACATCCAATTCCTACCCAGCAAGAGATTGTATTCAAGGGGCGCATCGACCACCTCGACCTCTATTGCAACAATCTTCCCTCCCAAACGGACCTTAAGGGAAGGAAGGATCCCATGCATCCTAAACGATCTCCCATCAAACGTAGTTAACATGGTCGTAGATTTAGAAAACTCAGGGGAACCTAAACCCTTCCAACACGATAAAGACATCACAGAAGCAGCAGCGCCTTCGTCAATCACAGTGCGCTTGACAGTCATGTTAAGACATTCTACGTGAATCAAAAGAGACACATAGTAAGGAAAGCAAGGCTGAAGTCCTGCGGTTTCAAATTTAATGACGGAGGAATAATTATCATCATTCACACCAAGGGAAGAAAGCAAAGCCTTCCTTTGTGAAGGACAACTATGAAGTACTTCTAGCGCAAACATCGCACAAGGAGTGTGGCCCAAATCCTCGATAGCAGAATCGTTCTGGGCAGCTCGAGCATTAGGATCATGCTCCGAATGCTCAAGGACTCCATTAGGAATGCGAGGTGCAGCTTCAGGTTTATCCATAGGTTTTTCAATACACAAAGGAGTCCCTGGTGGATCAATTTCCTTTCCTGGGTTGGGTTGTGACAAACCATAGTCCTTTGCATAGGTCACAACTTCCGCAGCATGTACCATGTTAATGCAACCACGACCACTACCCTCTGGCGGATCTTGATCACCACCAGACTGATCATGGGTCCTCGAGTTCATATTTTGATTGTGAGGTAAAGGGTTAGTCAGCATAGCTGGGCCTTTTGCTAAGAATCTTGAGGCTTCATCGATACGAGGGCACAAGTAAGTGAGGTGATCTTCCTTACACAACTTGCAAGGAAATTTAACCTTACGTTTAGCTTGCTTGTCCCCCCCATCATTACAGGCATTCTTGTCATTATTATTATCATTTTCATTCCTATTCCCACCCTTACGATTGTTCTTACCCTTCTTTTTATTTCGTCTGGGCTGCTGGTTACCGTTCTGGTCCGACAATTGCACCGAAAGCACACTCGCCACTTGGGTGGGTTGAGACGAAGCCGTGACTTGTCCTGAAGCAGATTGGTTGATTGACAATTGACTGACTTGTTTTACAACTGAATCTGTAGGTTTAGCACTTGCACAACCAACAATTCCATCGGCATGTGGTCCAGGTTTAACTTTGGGGTCGAAACTAGAACGCGGAGCATTGGGAATGATCTCATATAACAAACCGGATTGAGCATAAATAAAATCCAGTTTCTGCGCCCTAAAAATGTCTTGTTCCTCATTTTTCACTCTGGATGTAGAAACATCCTTCGCTATATAAGGAAATAACGACTTAAGGAACCATTCAAGGAGGAATTCTGGCAGTATAAAGGCTTTAATCAACCTCTTCCATCTATGCCACTCTTGGATATGATCCGAGATATTTGTGGCTTTATCCTACCAAAATGTCAACAAGAGTTCTGTACCAACATCATAACGCACTGGTAGCTAGAAGTGGTTAAGAAAAGTCATCGCTAGGTCATCGAACAAAGCGAATTCCCCCCTAGGTAGCTCTATATACCATTTCGCGGCAGGCCCTGTAAGGGTGCATTGAAATAGCCTTAAACAGATTGAGTCCTGGTGTAAGTAATTCAAAGAACACCATAGGTGAAAGGTAGTAACATGTTTTCTCGGATACTCTCCTAGTTTGCCCTCAAATTTGGGTATGTCCGAGGGAAGCTTAGTAGGGATAGCTGGCCAAGTCGGGTCATGAGCTACAGGATCGTTTATCAATCTCAACAAGTCAGGAAGATTCAACATTGCAAGGAAAGGGAGCCTAGGATGATTAGGTCGATGGATCGCTCCTTGATAGTTCTGATTCACATAGGTCTGATTACCATAACCACCATGGCCTTGGTCATAGTGCCCTCCTCCCGTTTGACCCGTATAGGGTGGCATGGAAGCAACATAGTGTGGTGTACCCTGACTATTCAGAGCTACAAAGCCATAATTTGGAGAGTAAGCAGGTTCTTGATACCCGCACCCATAAGGTGAATAACCCTGTCCATACTGCGTCCCATAATAGGGTCCATAAGTCATCACATGATATGTCCCATGAGACACTCTGTAAGTAGGAATATACGCTCCGGAAGTAGGAATATATGCTTTGGAATTAGTAACATGACCTCTAGAAGTATGAACATGACCTCCCAAAACAACGGGCAGTACTTGAACCTGAGACACAACTGGTCGAGTAACCGCAATACAGACATGACTCGTAGCAACGTTCTGGGCCGAAGGACCATGTGAATGAGGTGGAGGGTGGACATTCGAAGAAATAGGGACAGAGGATGAAGGGATCTATGTAATTATGTATGCGGTATTCCCTATAGTCACTCATCTTGGATCTGGTATCCTAATAGGATCACTAACCCTAGACCTAGGAGGAATATGTGATGTAGCTTCCACCGCCGGGATGGAAGGTGCAATGTGACTTGTGCTCCCAAACCTCTCCGCATGGTAAGGAATGAGAGTGCCCCAGGGCATAGTGTTAGGATTAAAATTAGACTCAACATGGAATGCCAAATCATGTGTGGGAAAACCAAACATACCATAACTACCATAACTGGTGCTCGTGGGTTCAAAATGAGTCTCATCATCTTCCGGCATTCCATACCAGCGATGCATCAATGGGGGATTAACACTAGAGTAAGTAGGTCTATCATGAAAAGTACCTATCTCAGAAATTACAGGACCTAACTCAGTCAAATCAGGTGAAGGATCATAGTTAGGAGTAACCTCCCCATCTTCCACTTGAATGGGAGAAGGTGGTTCAAGAATACCTTCTACATGGTCTCCCATTGTGTGTGAATCAATGTGTGAAGTAGTCTGCCTAGATTGTCTATTTCTCTCTCCTAAAGGAGGAGGATATGTAGAAGGTAGAAGTCCTACTAAATGACGAGAATGGTGAGGCACCGCACCTGAATCCACAATGACTCAAAAAATATAAAAGACTCTCTATCTGCGTAAACCTGAGGCAAGCTAATGTGCACAGAGCAATCACCAATAAAATATAAAGCCAAAAAAAAGCAATCAAGGGTAGGATAAGTGAGCTCCTGAATGAAGCAGGTATGTCTCTCCTAGGAGAAGCTTGAGACTCCCATACACAACAAGCGGAGGTACGTAACCAATTATTGTGGCCCTCAGCTTCAACGCGTAAAGAAACTGTGTTGTCCGACCCCAACCTGGCTGGGACACTCACAGAATAACCCCTGCAGAGTACCCCCTCGATATCCTAGGTAAGGCCACTAAGGTCACCTCAATATAATCAATGCTTAGGCAGACAGTCGCAAGCGGGATTGATTGTATGGGTAGAGTAGCAAAGCCTGAAACTCTCGAAAGAGCCCTCATATATGAATACAATCCTGGAAATATCTATGGTGCTACTCAGTTATGACTAGGGGTCATCCCAATCAATAACCACTCACACTACCTCGTGCTTAACTCCCTTTTGAGAGGAGGATCCCGAGAAACATTGTTTATACCAAGGAATTTCACACACTCACCTAGACAGACACATACATGTTGTTGTTTAGTGGTCTTGGATAATTTACTCACAATGAACTATTCCAAGACCCTAAAACCTAATCTTGTTGGTGAAACCTATGAAATAAAAAAGTGTACTTCATTTTAATTAAGCGTTGATTTTAATTGGCTGTATTACTCAAAAGAGGTATATGGCCATGCAACTAATGGCATTATGACACAACATGAAGCAAAATGCACACCTAACAATCAATGCAAATGCATTGTGTCCATGAAAAATAGGGTATGCTACTACGTGAAATGCACAATTTTCTTCGAATGATAGGTGCAATATTTCCTATATGAAATCCTGACTAATACTCCAAAGCAAATCTAGTGCAAGTACTATGTAACATGCAAGATGCAATGCATGATGATAAGCAAATATTTTTGGATTTTTTGAAATAAAAATGAGATATAAAAGAAAAAGAATGGCTCTAAAACCCCCAGACTCTGCAAGCACACTCGAGCAGCACTCAAGAAAAGTACTAAGGTAAAAGAAATCTAATGCACTAATCCCAAAATAAAAAATCGAAAATGCAATGACAAGAACATTCTTCAAAAAAAAAATTTACCCTAAAAAAAACATCTTTGGTCAGAAATAGAGGTGTATACAGACTCTAGAAATATCAAAGGAGACTCAGTAATCATCAAAAATCACCCAGTAACAATCCATCTTCCTCTAGAAGGAAAACCTAAGGACATACGCAACTGTTCACAGTAAACCCGCGTGTGTACGCGAAAATAGCAGTGAAACCCATGTATTACGCGACTGTGAGTTCAAAACTCACGTACAGGAAGAAAGGTGCATAAAAATAAAGGAAAATAGATAAGCTGAGACAAACTTCACACCAATCAGACACTACGAGGCAAACATGCCCCCAGACCCGACACAGAAACAAGAGAAAAAGAGCAATTCAAAGTCATTGAATGCTGATAGAAAACCCCCAAAGGAAAACTACTAGGAACTCCCCAGCAGAGTCACGAATTCTATTATGGAGAGAAATTCCTATGGCTTGGGGTACCACAACAGATAGCTTGACTCTAGAAATCAATCCTTTCCAATATGCAATAGAAATCAAATATCTAACTCTAAAGGATCAGACCTCGTACCTTATTCCAGACGGTTGAAGTAGATCCCCGTTGAGCTTTCCAACTTCAGCTTGAATTGATGAATCACTTCCTCAACAACAAGTAAACAAGACAAGCATACTATATATATTGGTGTTAGATCTATTCTAGCATATATAATCAACAATGTATAATCATTTGAAGTCATCCATGGATAAAATATTTATTCAAACATACATTATTGGATAGGGAAAGATATTTCTATTAATATAAAATCAGAGATTACAATGGATACAACCTCTGTCGGCACATCTGCGAATCGGAGAAACTGAATTCCCCACTTGGGCCTCCACCACCTCAATCCTCCATCTCTCTATAGCAAGCTCACAAGCAAAAGGAAAGCTTAGGAAGAACACAAAAGTGCTCCAAGGGACAAAGGGATGCAGACTCAAGCACAAGTTCCAGCCTCTTATATGCCTTTAATGTATCAAAGAGTTCCTTATATATATTTTTAGAGGGGTAATGAAAGGTCGAATCCAAGCGATCTCAAGGCATATGGAAGGCCAGGAGTCAAGTGAGTCGGATCCATGTCAAGGAAAACTCGAAAAGGATTTGGATTTTGTACACTTCCCGATGTACACGGTTTTAGGGGTCAAATCCACGTATATACATGATTAGGGGTTTAAAATTCGCGTGTATCATTTTTCACATGTTTATAGGGATGGTCTAGGAAACATCAAAGGACAAAAAATGGTCCAAGGGGTCCAAGGAGTCTGCAGAGGGACAGGGGAAGGCCATACCAGAGTGATTCACCTGGAGTGGTAAAATCAGCTATAACAGGGTGCATTGAAACTTGGTTGTATCTAGAGAATCCATCTAGGAAGGACATAACCCTAGCCCCTGATACTTTCTGCAGCAGGTGTTCCATCTTGGGCAGTGGATAGTTGTCTTTCATGGAACACTTTTTCAAGTTTCTAAAATCCACATACACCCTGATTTCTCCATTTTTTGTTTCTTACCACCACTAGGTTTGCAATCCACTTGGAGTACCTAAGGGGTATTATTATCTTGGCTTTGAGGAGGTTATGGATTTAATTTTCAATTACTGGTAATAGGAGAGGACCGATGGATCTCAGCTTTTGCTTGAAAGGGATGGTGTCCTTCTCCAAAGGAATCTTGTGCTAGATGATATTCGTGTCATAGGTTTTCAGGTCACTGTACTCCAAGGAAAAGACATCAGCAAACTCCTTTATTAGGATTCAAAACTTTGACCTCTAATCAGTAGTCAATTTAGTAGACAGATTTATTTGTTTTGGATGGCTTTGGCTACCTATGTTTTGCTCTTGGATAGCAGGATCTAGCTCCTTTTTGGCAGGATTAAAAAGGATGTCATTGTGGTCAAATAGCTCTTCTAGTGGTACTAGGCCTCGAGATATGTAGTTGATGGGAAATTGGACAATTTTTTGATTAGCCACTTTATCTTTCAACTTGAGCTGCTTGGATTCCTCCATGTTTAGGTTTTCCTGGTCTATGTGCATATCAGAGAATTCATCTACTAGTTGAAGGAATTTACCAAGCTCGTCATCATTTTCAAACACCTTCCAGAATTTGACATTGTCTGGAAGGGAAGGTCTATATTTAACTTGAACATCATAGCTGAGCTTGGGAGGTAAAGGAGGAATGAACATACTTGCAGAGACAGCCAGGGAATCAACCAGATTATTCAAATCCCTATGTATATATGACAGTTCAAAAAGCATAAAGCTGTCTCTTAGTTTCCATACCTCATCTCTGTAGGCCTTTAGTCTGATGTTTTTTTTCTGAAAAGTGTTGTTGACCTACTGTATAATGAGGTTTGCATCTCCAAAAATCCTCATGCACATGATCCCCATCTCCTTGGAAGCTTTAATTCCTAGCAGCAAGGCTTCATATTATGCTATATTGTTAGTGGTTTTAAAATCAAGCTTGTAAGACTGATGAATGTTTTCCTTGGATGGGGAGATCAATACTACACCTGCACATGCTAAGCTTTGAGTGCTAGCCCCATCAAAGTACATGATCTAGACTATTGTGGTTACTTCTTTGGGCTACTGACAGGTGGGCTCAGTGAGCTGGACTGATGTTTGTTGAGAATCATCTATATGCAGAATGCATGACCCAAAATCAGTGTCCACTACATAGATGGGGTGATTCACTAAATTTTTCTCTTTTCTTATGATGTAGGCCAACTGATTTTCCCAGTACAGCCTCTTAGTCTCTCCTCCAAACATGGGGATAGTGGCATGTGTAAAATCCATCTGAAGGGTGCCACCTAGCCTTTTGCTCCATGATCGAGATAGTAAGAGACCAAATTTTGGAGGTATATCAGCCACTACAATGTCCATCATGATGATTTTCGAAGGTAGATGAGTTAGGTTTACAATGAGGTCTTTGATGAGGCCCAAACACTTGAATTTTCTAGAGTTAAAAGAGAATAAATCATGATAGGGCTTTGTGATGTTGAGACCCAGCTCATCCATCACAGCCTTTGGAATTAGGTTATGAGAGGTTCCAGAATCCAGTAGACAGTTATGGAGGATTTTATCATGGATATTCAGGGATATGTAGAAAGGAGGGCATGAGTCCTTTAGGTCTTCGATCATGGGGCCTAGGGTTACAACAGGCTTTTCATATTGTAGGTTAACAAAGTCAGTGTCAATATGCATCTTTGGCTGAAGGGAATTCAGAATGGAAGACTTGAATCCATCATTTTTCATTAGCTCAATCAATCAGAAAGGGATCTTCAATTTTTTAATTTATGCCTCAAGGTTGAAAGAATAGTGTAGCCTATCTGGAAACCTTACCTCATGCCCTGGAAATTTGATTTGGACCTAATCAGGAATGGCTGAAGGTGTTGGTTTCTGCAATGTTTTGGATATCATAGCCCCTTTATTTAGTAAAACAACAACCTTTTTAGCTAATGCAGCAGGTTGTTTGACAAGCACAACATTCTTATTGGGAGGAGCCACCAACCTATACCTTATATTGTACCATTCCTAACCATCAACCTGATATAGAGTCTCTTCAGTGATCTGCTCATTAATTAGGACTTCCTCATATATTGCTTGTGTCAGAAAAGAATGGTCCACCTCATCCTCCATGGAGTGGATGTTTTCTTCATCCTCTCCTTCTTATTCGATGAATTTTGGATCTTCTTCTAGTACAAAATTTTGAAATAGAGCTCTTATTCTCTGATATTCCCCTTGATTCCTCTCCCTTCTGAGAATCTGCACTAGGGGGTTTCCTCTTCTATAAGGGACAAAATTAGGGTTTCAAGGACCAAAGTCACTTGGCCCTTTACCCCTCACAGGAATCTGTCCTTGATCCTTCAATTTAGACATTTCAGTAGTAAGGTTATCTAATAATTTTTTCATTTTTTCAATCTTGTTCTCTAATGAAGAAGAACCAATAGGTTCTGTTGGATGCTTCTTCTTGTCTATCTTTCCTTTGACCTTCTGAGATGCCAAAATGTTTGATTCTACCTCTAGGGCAGCATCTTGCATGAGTTAATGAGGAAGACCTCCTTTCTATGAGAAGTAGGCAAAAAATAAGAGTCAAATCCATTTGCATAAGTTATCCTAGCTGAGGTATCAGTGGGATTGATTTCAGTGGGGATGTTGCTATACATATTGTTGAACCTCTTGGTGAAGTTGGAGACAGACTCCCCAATTTCTCTTTTTTAGGTTGTTGAACTCTGTGATATAGTAGAGGTGGTCTCTCCTCTCTCCCCAATGCTTTAGGAAGATGTCATCTGGGGCCTCAATGCCTTCCACTGATCTAGTAGGCAGTTCCTTAAACCATTTCCTAGCCTGACCATCTAGGATTTGCACAAAAACCCTAGTCCACACATCTTCTTGCTCTATGTTAATATTCTCAGCATAGCTGTAAAATGCCTCTAGATGTTCTTCACCTTTGAAATCCCCTTCTCCTGTGAACTTAGGCATATACTTGAGGTAATCTCTAGTAGGCATGGCAGAGAGGGGATTTGGCAAATTAAGGCAGGAATACCTAGCTACCAGGATCCTTTCCATTTTGGTCAATTAAGGAGCAGCCGTTTTGGAAATGGGTATGGAAAAGGTTGAGGAAGGCAGCCTTGATGAAGGTACTTGCTGAGAAGGTGGTGGTGGTATACTTATCCCAGTGGATTCACCTGAGATTGGATCTTCAGAAGCAACAGTGCTTAAAGATGCCCAAACCATAGCATTTTCTGATGTGTGTATAAATTCCTGAGAATTAAGTGTTTCAGCAGAAGAAATAATAGCAGAAAAATTTCTTGAAATACCTGATGGGGCTTCTTGTCCAGCACTACTGATCTGTCTTAGTAAAGCCCTATCTCTTCTCAAAATTTCTTCTGGATCTGAAACAAGTGTTGCTAGAGGTCCCTTAGGGTTTTCTCTAGTACTTGGTCTTCTTAAAGCCATATTATTTCAATGGAGTCGCTAGATAGATGATTACAACCAGAATAGTGTCCAAGCTTTCTCTATCATCAAAACAAGGATCTATGTCATCTCCCAGGAAAGATGAGCTTCAGTCTCCTCTCCCCAGCAACGGCCCCAATTTGTTATCACTCCAGGAAACTCCTCTAGGTTGTAGCTCGAGGATGCCTGGTAACTTACAATGTTTTTAGGGTTTTCTAATATGGATCAAGTCAGGTAACCTATATAACCTTCCACTCTCAATATATGCATGAAGCTCACTCAATTACAAGGCTTTTAGTTACAACTTGTTCAGTAGTTTAACAATAAGGTGCAGGGATGGAGAACTCATCAAGCTGGCAAACTTACATACAAAATAGATGCATATAAATGGCTAAATCCTAATAAGGATGGTACTTATAAATCAAATCACATTAACACACCAATAGGATGACAACTATTAGTTATTAATCAACTTGAAAATAACCTAAATACAGATTCAAGCATAAGTACAGTAAAGATAGAGATAATGGCTGAACAAATCATAACAAAAGAGCTTATATTCTAGAATGAACAAGATGAGGAGAAAATAATAGTATAGGCTTATAAATCCCCGAAGTCGAACCATTTTTATAAAAATAGTCTTAGGCTTTATAACCTTTTACAAAAATATACAGATCCTAAAACCTGGATCTGTTTTTTACAAAAATAAACAAAGTAACAGTTTTTTGCAAATTAGGGTTTGAAACCCTACCTAACTACTTGTCTAACTATAATGAAGATTTAGTTCACTAATTGAACATTTAAACAACTGAAGTAATTCTTGGTGATTACTATTGCTGGTCCTCTGCCAGTTAACCCATTGATTTCTCCGTGACATCTAGGGTTGGTGTCTTTTGGAACTATTATGTCATGGTGGATCTCACACAGACCCTTTTTAGATGCTTCCCTCAATTCCTTTTATATTTATATTACATGCATGAACCATCTGCAGTTGCCCAAAACCGGTTCTGTCTGCCAAAAACTTGTTTTTAGGCTTCTGTCCTCTTTCGGTGGTTAAGCGGCCAGTCTATTGGACCCGTTAGCTACCGAAAGTGGTGCTTTCGGTGGCTAATGGACTCTTCCATTGTCCGCCTAAGCCACCAAAATCCCTGTTTTACCAAAATTATTAGTTTTTCATCAAAAATGTCTTTTCAGACCTATTGGCTCAGCTTTCCTCTTCTACAGGCTTCATGCTAGGGGTGTTAATAGTGCCCTGGCTGGCTTCAGGAGGGTGGAGATTGGTGGTTGCTTCAGCTAGGGTTGATAAGGTGAGGTGGCTGCTAGATTTTACATTGGATTCCTTCAACTGCAGCCTTTGGAGCCTAACCATCCTGTATAACCTGGTATTGTCTTTTAGGTATCTTTTGTTCATCCTTTTCAAGAAGATGTATCTTTCTCTCTACTCCAGGTAGGACTTATGCAATAACTTGTTTCTCGTAGTCAATGTCTCGTTATTCCTCTTTAGTTCTCTTTACAATACCTCCATTTGATAAACCTACCTTAGTAGCAGATTGATCTTTTGACTTCTAGGACTGCTAGAGGAAACCCTTTCTGTTGGTTCTTCTTGCTCTTGTGGTGCTGGGGATGGCAATGCTTCATATACTGGTACAAGTTGTAGAGCTAGGGATGCATCCTCTTCTTGTTCTTCCTCAGAATCTAAATGGGGTATATTTAAGACATTTTCCCGGTTTGATTCTAACTCTTGACCTTTCTCATGGAAGTCCAAATTCCTTTATGCCTTCTTGGTATTGGAAGAGGAGGGAGGTTTTTCTGTTGCTGCTGTTGGGGAAATGGCCCTCCTCCTTCTTCGCCCACTCCTTGGGGTGCTGGATTTCTTGGCAGAAGACTTCCCTTTCTCCTTTGGTTGAAGGCCTATCTCAAAACCATTCCAGAACATAAAATAAGGCCAAGCCATAGTTCTTCTCTTCAACAGCTCCTAGACCAATAGCTAGATAAGACCATGGTGGGATAGCCTACTAGAAATATTGGATGGCTGGGATTTTACTTGATGTGCCATCTTCCCTAGACTCCTGTGTAAGTAAAAGGGAAGATTGAGATGGCTTTTACCTGTGAAATGATTCATTGGTTTGAAATGGTAGATCATTGCTCTATTATATCTCCCTTCACAGGTTAAATAGAACACAATGGCCTTCAGCAGCTACTGCCAGTTCTCTTCAATCCATGATGATGGCACACTCTTCTTCCATATTATTCCTCTATGTTAAGGCTTAAGGTATGACCTGAATTCCACCTCTTTTGGTATGGTGGTATTGAACCATTTCTCTCCTGTGGAAGGGAGTTCTGTCACCTCAGCAATTAGTGCTTCATCTATGAGAAATTCCTCCTTTCCTATTACTTCTTTTGAACCATCGAATGATAGGGAAAAAGCTTCAGCCACCTGCTGATGGAAGCCTTGTATTTTCTCACAGAATTTGTAACTGCCCACCTCTTGGAAAATTCTGTAGACCTCTAGATGTGCTTCTAGATAACTGATATCACCTAGCTCCTGCCTAAGAGCTTGTCCACTCTTATTCATCTTGATGGGTGTATCTCCAGTGTACCTGCAAAACAGTTTTTAGACTTGTATGTAGTATTCTTTAGCAAGCTGCTTATTTCAGAGCTAGTTTTTTCAGGTGGAGAGAATGACAATTTCAAAAATGAAATCAGATGGAGACTTTAGGCACTGATTATGATGGTTTTATGTTGTTTATAGAGGTTGAGGTCACAAAAATTATGACAGAAGATCAATCCTCTAGATCTCTTTTCCCACATAATGGCAACCTACTTCAGCCATAGCATTTGGTGGATACTTGATGATCCTTTGGATAGGTGGAGGAAGACTGAGGGTTTGCAATCAGATCAGTCCTTTGTTAGTCACATAATGACCTTCTTAAGTCATTTCCACACACAGGACCAAATATTTTCAGTGGTTATTCATGCTAAAAAATGATCATTCTCTTGCTGATAGGGTCAGATGTGACAGTTCCCTAACCATTTCCTTATTTTTCCCTTTCGATGGTTAAGATCCTCCGTGATTTTGTCAGCTAGCTGCCAAAAAGTCAGCTTTTGGTGGCTAACGAAACGTTGTCTTTCTTGCTTAAGCCGTCGAAAGCTTTACCCTGTCACTGTGGTGAACTTTTGCTTTTGGCAGATAATGACCTTGTTGGAAAACCTTTTTTACTACCAAAAACATGTTCTTTCAGTAGTTAATAAAATCCCTAGCTTTCGCCTAAACCACCAAAAGGGTTTTTCACCTGATGATTATCCTCCTGCTTTCAGTGGTTAGAATATGTGTTGCACCTTTATCTAATATACCAAAAGCAACCTTTTTTGACTGCTAATGAGACATTCTGAGCCTTGCCTAAGCCACATAATGTACTTTTCCAAATGTTTCTCGCCACTCGCTTTCGATGGTTAAAACCTTTCTTGTTCCTCTTTCTAATCTGCCGAAAGCGCCCCTTTTCAGTGGCTAATGAGTTTTCTGTAGTCTCGCCTAAGCCACCGAAAGTGTTACTTTGACTCTACTTGCTCAGACCACTTTTAGTGGTTCACCTTTTCCCCGCATTCAACTATTTAGCTGCCAAAACCTAGTTTTTTGATGGCTAATGAGCTATAATAGTCCTTTCCTAAGCCACTGAAAGCTATAACTTGTAAAATTTTCATCCAAATCAAAAATAGACGCTTTCAAATTGTCAGTGATACTCATATCTTTCATTACACAAAATATTCTTCCTACCATCAAAATAAATTTATTTTGGGAGATAACACTTCCATTTCATCCATCAAAACTGCTCTCCACAATGCCTTTGAAATGAGCGATTTGGGGCTCCTAAAACAATTTTTGGGGCTCGAAATTTAGCAAACTTATGATGGGATAATGGTCACTCAGTCCAAATACATATCAGAACTATTGGTCAAGTTTAACATGGCTGAATGTAGGCCTGCACCATTCCCTTTCCTTTCAGGGATCGGCCTTGAAGAAGGAAAAAGCACACCTCCCATGGACTGCACTATCTATCGACAGTTGATTGGTAGCTTGTTGTACTTGAAACATTCTTGGCCTGATATCTATTATGCCATGAATGTTGTATCAAGATACATGCAGCAGCCTCATGATCTTCATTGGAAGGTAGCCAAGAGGATCCTCCAGTATATTCATGGAACCAGGACCTACGACATTCACTATGCTGCAGACTCCGAGCTAGAGCTGGCTGGATACACAGATTCTGATTGGGCGGGTGATTCTATTGATCCGAAGTCTACTTCTAGATATGTATTCATGTTTGGTGGTGGCCCCATTTTCTAGTCTAGAAAAAAAGCAGGATTCCATAGCATTATCTTCAGCAGAGGCTGAGTATCGAGGAGTGGTGAATGGTTGCATCCAAGCAGTTTGGTTGCAAGGCATTCTTTCATAGTTTGATCTTGTTAGTACTTTGTCCACTGTCCTCTTTTGTGATAATCAAAGTGCTATTAATATATCCATAGATCCAATTACCAGGCAGAGGACCAAGCATGTAGATATCCACATGCACTATATCAGGGAGCTAATGCATGATAGGACCATCATTCTGCAATACTGCCCGACTGATGAGCACATTACAGACATCTTCACCAAGATATTTTCAGAAAATAAGTTCACTTACCTCCGTTCACTATTGGGGGTGAGTTCATCAAGGTGATCAGATTACTTTCAGTGTTTAGCTTGAGGGGGGGGTTTCCCATTGGCTTTTCCCTCTTTTCCTCACTTAGTTTGTTTTTTAGCATTGTTTCAGTTTCAACATTGTACAGGGTGACCTATGACCTTAGTTGTCAGGGCCCTATCATTTTTATGCATTTTATGTTTTCTACTCCTCCCGAGTATAGCTTAAGGGGGGGTGTTGGAGACATTTACCACCATACACACTCATTTTTGTCAGTTTGGCCTAATTAAACCACTATCCTAAGTATTATTGACTTAATTGACATCAGAGTAGCACTAGATGACATCATCTAGATCACACCCATTCCTACCTTCAGTCAAGGAGGCTAACTTAGCCTTCTCCTACATTCAATGAGGCTAACTAGAGCACTCCGAGGGTGATCTGAGTGTCATTAATGCCCCATATTCCTAACTGATGGTTACAATCAATTAAATAGAGCAGTGAAGGTGCCCTCCTTCATTAAATTGATTATTTATTGATTATTTAATGAACTGGATTCAACAAAGGCGCCTCCAACCACTTCTGATGTTCAATTACACTTCAATTAACCTCATCGGGGTTCATTGGAGTCATTGATGCGCTACCACTTGATGGTTGGCTTGATGTGACATGTTTCTGACCTACTTTCAGTTACAATCGGTCATTTATTGCACTATAACTTCAGTTAGGGATCAGTTGAGTCAATTAGGGTTTTGATCAGTGGTTAACTTAGGTGTTGATTGTGGCTTACATTCAGTTAAGCTAGACTCACTCATTCAATTTGAATGACCTCTTTGGGAATTCAAATTTCTTTGTCATTCATGCTTACAGCATGATCATCGTATTGTATTACTCATTCTTTGTGTGAATATACAGAGCGGGTACTCATTTTGTAGCACAATTACACCATTTTCATGCCTTATTGTTATTAATCTTTGATGAGACTTGTGTTTAGTCCCTAGATTACTATGACAGATTAATAGTTATATCAATAGTAGATATCATTCCATACATTTGTACAAATATTGTGAAGAGGATGATAGAAATTTATTGTGTGAGTTATATTAACATGACTTAGTCATGACTGGCCAAAGTGATTGGAACCCAGATCCCTTGGTAGGTGATTTACAAATGAGAGCATTAGTATCCTTTATGATAAAACATATCATATGGATTAAGGCATCATATTTTCTAACGCACGCTAAGAAAATGCAAGTACTAAAAACTTGAGTAGAGACTATGCCAAGAAGGTTGCATGAGGAAAAGAGTGAAATCATGAAGAACTCGGATTTTGTCTACATTTTCATAGAGAATCAGAATTTAGTCATTTCTCAATGCGAAAAGTGGATTGCACTCAACATATCAGACTATAATTTGTATCTAGAGGAGGCAACAATTTTTGTTTCCTTACCAAGAAAGAAGGGAACCTTTGTCTCTGTCATAACCCCAAAATTTCATAAAAATTTAAAATTTTTAAAGTAAAATAAAATGTCTGAATACGCAGTTTAGTTACTGCTAGCGGTTAACGGAAAATGAAATAGTTTAACAATTTAATATGATTAGTTTCAAAAATACAAAAAACTAATACAACTTTAATTTTTATAAGTTATATAACAATGACTTGCATTTAGATTTCTACTAGCTGTACTAATAATTTACTTTTGGCAAGTAGGTGAGAAACTATCTTTGAAAATCGGGGCTTACTTAGCATTCTACTAACTCAGATGGACTGATGGTTCTTACAGGTTCAATAGGTAAGCGATTGATCAAGTAGGAGTTTAAATTTGTATGATATCGAGAAGTATTCTTTAGCATGTTAAGATGCTAGTAATTAAATTGATAATTATGATACAAGACTCTGATGAGGTAAAGTAAATTCCTTAGTTGTTTTGGATTTATGACAACATTTATTTTTATGCCATGATGACTTTTACCTTTAACATCATAAATTCCATTTACGATAATAAGTCCCTCCAAGGTTTCTTTCTGTCGTGTTTAAAGAATTCAAGTGCACTGCTCTTTAAGTATGAAAGGATCCTATGTTTTTCTATGTAAAGTTTACAATGAAAGATTAGTTACTTAAGAGGAACTCTTTCTTATGGTTAAGCATCAGTCTTCTGGAAGAATCCTTAGCATCAAGTCCTTCGGTTGAGAAGTTTACAGCTCTTCAGTTTTGAAATAAATCATAATGTTATTATTTTAATACTCTAATTAACCTTTACTAGTCAAGTAACATTACCAATTTATTTAATTTGTTGTAATGATGATTATCATCTTACATAACTAGTTTACAAGCTGTAATCTTAAACTTCAGGAGATAACCATGATACAAAAGTTATTGTAATAATATAATTAATGTATAATATTACAACACATGAAACTATTTGTATCCTAAGGTAGTTTTGCTACCTAGTAACTACTATTGTGTAGATGAAACTATGGCAATAACATTATTTGCTTTTATATATATAGTTCCAAAGTATGGTTTAATGAAATCAATGGCAAAGTTTGTATGATGTGCAAACTTAGATGTGACATACTAAGGTTGAAAGCATAAACTTCATTATGTGAAATGATAATAACTATTACCATAAATTCAATTGCAATATTCTTATTATGGCAATGATATGAACTATTTAAATCATATCATTGATAGCAGAGTTAATTTGTCGAGCAAACATATGAACTTTAAAATTTGGTCGATGCATAGATTCCATTGTTGGCAATGATAGAAGTCCATTTTATAATTGAATTACAATGATTTAATTCCTCCTCAGTGTATGCAGTGTTGACATTAGAAACGACCCTCGCATGGTTAAATAATTTGGGAGGGCACGTGATCTAATATCCTCCATGCATTGGTGATTTAAAAGAAGTGAAAACCCTATTCCTTTGGCATTTGGCTTCGAGGGTTTTGTCGGCCTGAAGGCTGCACTGTGTGGTTCCTTGCGGCCATGAGAGGTTGTTTCTTCTCTGCTTGCTAGCTCCATAGCTGTATTCCTTGCTGAATGGTCTCGATACTAAGACTTGTAGTCTTGATTTCTCTTGGGAGTAAACATTACTATGTGAGCGGTCTTTACTTACTCGCTTGGCTTGAGGACTGTACATGGTTTTTAGATCTGTCATTACTTATTCCTCACCATAGCTTTGTGGAGTTTTTAGTTCATTTCTTATTGCCTCCATCATAGGGTCGGCATGAGGGTTTTCTTGTTTCTCTGTCACATTTCACTTATGCTGGTGACTATTCCTTCTCGTCTCGGCTCTCTTCTTGCTCTCAGGTAACATTTAATTCTTATATTTAAATTTCTTTTGTCAATAAGGCTAGGGTTTAAAATTTATGAACAGAATCTTAACCGATCATTCGGAACTGTGTTCTTGTAAGTACCTACAATGGCTCCATACTTAAATGGAAAATTGACCTCAAGCTTCGGTGAACTTCGTGGCTTCCAATCGGTAAGCCCCGGTTTCGATGTGGGTTCTCCCTACTTACGATAAGGGTTGTTGGATGAAGTTTACAGTGGTTGGAAGCATGGATTCAGATTCTTCAATGGCTAAAATGTTTAGTTTTTTTATATTTTTACTTAGTTTCTTAAGTGTAAACCCTTGTGGTGCTCACTAGGTGACACAGGGCCTTGAGCCGTGATGTGTAAGTAGTTTTGGTTAAACAAAAACTCAACCTTATGGCTTACAGATGTGACACTGTTTTCAAGTTTATAAATCCACATTTGTGCATAAAATTATGTGATATCTGTCTTATTTGCTTGGTTTTTCTTTTCGAATTCTTAAGAAGATGGAAACTTGTGAAAATAAATGGGGTTTTCCCTAACCTGTCAGTAATGAAATTACTGTTAAAAATATAATATTTTTGTATATATTTAATTTTAAGATGGAGGACTATAAACAGTCTCGTAGTATGGTTCGTGGGATTTTTATTTTTTTATTTACAGTTAATAATGTAACTGGTTATATTTTATTACAGGAATTTTTATATATTTTCTTTGATAATAGAAAGGGTTTCACCCCTTTGATTCTCACAGCCTATGAGCCTGCCTGGATTTGGAATTTATAATGCATATGGTTATTATTCTTGGTTTACTTTATTTGTTATATATATATATATATATATATACCTTCTATTTAATACTACTCTGTAAATTATATTTGCTTTTAAGCTCTGTAAAGAAGATAATGTTAACTTCTAGTTCTCATTTTTTTAAGGGTTAATAGAAATAGTGTAAAAACCCTATCGTATACAAAAAATTTGCTTCTGCTTGAAATATTCTTAACTCTGTTTTTAAGAAATGAAATAATGGAATATAATATGATTTACAGTTGTGCTTTTAATTCTGTAGGAAATGAAAAGTATTCCAACAATTTATACTTCCAGTTTTAGTTAATAAAATAATATTTAGATTTTAGTTCAGCATACTTAAAACTGAAATAATCTCGACTCTCAGTGATTTTTTGTAAATATAAAAGGATTAAAAAGAATGCTTACTTTGGTTTTGTTAAGTTAATATTTAAACTATTTTTCTATTATCTTTTACATGCTTCTTCAAATGTTAGTTGTTTATTTTACTGTAATATTTTTTTGTTCCTGTCAGTATACTAATGCTGTAGAAATAATGTTTTTACCATTTTCTTATACCTGTGTTAGTTTAAGTAAAAAAATAAGTGAACAAATCATAACACTCCTTTTTTTCATTGTATTCATAACATTGAAATAAAATCTATTTCTATTTACATACAGATACAATAATCATATATAATTTTTTCATTCCAATACAAGAATTATTTCATTTACTTAAAACAATCTAACTATGCTAGAGTACGACCTGAGATCAGGTCTGGAAAAACACAGATTAGAAATTTAATTTCTATCTACTTCAGTAAATACATATTCATTCCCATTTCTGCTATAATCTATAATTTTACTACATCTAACATTTCACAGTTACCTTTCATTCATAAACCCTAAACATTTAACATGCATGTAATAGATAAACTAAGATTTACTTAACTAAGACAGTAAAAATAAAATAGAACCTGTTGAGGAAAACACGACTACAGCTTAAGGAGGTCGTTCCTCCCTACCAATCTACTGGAGAGTGCTCAAACAACACTTCCTCAAAACCCCCAAACCTATTCCTGGTCTTCTTGGTTGAGAACTGGGTGGAGAATGCAAGTGTAAAAACCGCTGTCACCTGACTGGTTCAAAAACCTCAGTAATAACTATCTGCTCTCAGTAGTATGATCTTCAGCTTAAAAGCTGCAACTAGATCAATATCAACAGTTATCCCATTAAACACTTTCCAGATTCCCCTCGATTGAATTTCTCTTGAGTAAATTCATTCACCTTGAATGATAACTTCTCTAGAATGAGCAGCCTCAGCTCTCTTCAAAGGGAAATTTAATAGACATGCCTAGGTCTTCTGGGTCAGTTTTCATTAAATGAGCCACATGCTCTGATTCCACTTTCTTGGGGAATCATGACCACAAATATAGGGAAGTTTCCACCTGCAACAGTTGTAAGTGGTTTGAGGATGCTACCACATGTCAGTTTGCTCTCCACCTAGTCTCCTCCACCAATTTGACCAGTAAAAACTCTTTTAACAACTCTCCTAAGCTATTGTCTCCTCATTTATTTATTGATAAATAAAATATTCTGAATTTATATTAAATCTTCTTGACCCCACTGGTCATCAATTACAACTTAGCATAAAATTTAACACAATGTTCCTCAAATAATTTAAATTTTTTTTTGCAAATTGGGGATGTGACAGTCTCTCTCATTCCCTTTGGTATGGATTTAGATCAAGTGTATAGGTGTGTAGACTATGTAAAAAAATTAGGAACCCATTGTATCAAGATAAGGTTTCATTTTCCTAACTTATGGGAGAACATACAGAAAGAAGAAGAATATGAATATTGGGAAAGTCTAATCACAAGGTTGGGATTCAAAGAACCAAATGAGCAAGAGAAGCCAGCACATGATTGGAGAAAATACTATTTTCAATCCCTACCTCCAATTGAGATAGAGTCATCAAATTATTTTTGTTACAGAGGGACCTACATGTTCATTAGTTTGGGGACTATGTTAAGACTCATAAATTACTCCTTTTTTCCAATCATTTTCCATATTTTCTTGTCATTTTTTCCCATTCTATTTGCAGATACCAATCTTTTGAAGAACACTGGTATGGTTATGGAATAAGGTATCTATTCTTTATGTATTGTGTATTTGGATGAACTATGGATGAAAAATGTGTTTTATGCAGGAGTCATAGATTACCACACTACACATTTCGAGAGCCCAGAAACCTCCCTACAAACACAACCTCACGAGTACTAACAGTTCAGTCAAAAAAATAGTTCAAGAATTCACAAGCCTCTTATACCAGATACTAAAAAATGATTGCACACCTAGCTCATGAATGAGGGTATGCACGTTCTCTTGGCCATGATGCTATGGAAATTATACACTACAATTTGCACCAGTTGTTATTAAAGGGCAGAGAGAAACTATTACTGTGAGGGTATTTTTTTAAAGCTACAGAATACCCAACAGTGGTAAATTTCCCCCTTCTGTACGAACCCATTTGGCATATAAATTGCATATATCTAGGCTTGGCATAAGTTCCCTTGGTTAATTAGCTACCATTTCATTTTTTGGATGATATGCAATACCGATGTTTATAGTAAGGATAAAATACCCCAAAAACCTACTAGGGAAAACGAAAACAACACACTGCATAATATCATTGAGAAAAGGAACTGAATCTTACCAGTTCAATCCCTGGGCCTTAATGGAAAATACTCGGAACATCCTGATATCCCATTTCAACATTTCTTGGCTCGTATTCTCTGATAGGAATGCATTTCAATGAAGATTGATCTATTCCTTACTTTCCTAGTTGTTTCTTCTTGCACATGGCACCATTTCCGGAAGCTTCATGATGTAAAGAAATCTCTTCCATTGCTATCAATGGTTTTGGAAGCACTGGGGGGGAGATTTTTGAGCAATTATTATAGAAGGATTCCTGTGACCCATAAAATTCATCAAACCCATTCCTTATAAGATCCCCCTATGCAATTGCAGGATGGAATTTTACACCCATCTCTACAGACAACCTCCTTTTAAACTTGCACTTATGTAAGTTTTGGGGTAGACCCAATTCATAAATACACCTTCTCATCGAGTGTAATGCAGTCGAATCCAAATCAGCATATAGATTAATGCCATCATTGCATTCTACGAAGAACTAAAATGTACTAGAACCCATAGAATAGGAAACCAAAGAATATCTAGGTCAAATTCAGTTGCAAATCGAGGGCAAGCCATAGATCCCGCTTGTTTTTTTTTAGAAATCGAGGCAACCTACCAGCCAAAGGATTTTTTTGTAGAAATTGAGGGTGAGCCAAATATCTGGGTCAAATTGAGTTGCAAATCATGGGTGAGCCATAAATCCTGCTCATTTTTTTGTAGAAATGGCATGCATCATGTTGGTAGCCAAGAATTTTCCAAATGAATATTGGGCTAAAGCACCCGCAACTGTTGTATACATTATGAGCTGATGTCCAACAAAGAGCGTGAAGAACAAATTTACTCAAGAATAATGTGCAAGTATCAATCATAGCGTTTCTGATTTAAAAAAATTTGGTTGTGTCACATATGCTCATGTGCTAGATGAGCTGAGAAATAAATTAGACAAGAAGGGACATAAATGTATTTTTGTTGGCTATTCTGAAGACACAAAAGCATACACGCTATATGACCCCATTGTAAGGAAAGTGATCATTAGTTGAGATGTTCAATTTTGTCAAGAATGAATCATGGCATGGACGTTGGCAGGGGTTTTGGTAAGTGAGTTGCGTAGCGTCATGGTAGTTGCGCAAGCTCACGTGGTACCACGCAAGGACAGATCAGCGCAATGGACGGAAGAATAACCGCTTTGAATATTTCATATATTATTTGACCATTTTTTGTTGTAATAGATCATTAGCAATTATAATTTAGTTAAAAGTGGACCCTCAATGTAAAGGCGCAAGCCTATTTATAGATCTAGTTTTGCAAGTAGAAAGGAGAAGAGAAAAAAGATCATGATCATCATAGGAGAACCACATCAGAGAATAATTATCACATAAGGTCTAGTGCGATCTGATTTTTGAAGAATTTCCTGTGTATTTGCGATTTATCTGGGTTTTCCTAATGTATGCAGTCTCCAGTTTTGGAGAAGAATTGTGTAATTTGGATCCTTTGTGCAAGATTAATATGATATGACAGTTGTTGCACAAATATTTTCTATTAACACTGCTGCAATCTAATATGTTATGATGTTGTGACCTGTTTTGTTACGATGTTGCTATGATTTAGTCTCTTTCTGCAATATTGATGTGATTTGTTTTAAAGTCTGTTACTTTTTGTTGCACTATGAGTTGATATGTTTTATGAACAATGTTGCGGTATTAGCAATATTGTGACGATTGTATGATGCTATGGAAATGAATCTATAATGAGTGCATAGTTCTGGATGCACTCTGCAAGTTGTGGAAATGACCTAATGTCGACTGCAAAGATATGGATCTAGTCATTATGGTGTCTCCTCGTCGGATCCCCATATCCTTCGTCCCCACTACTAGAAACTTAGTTCCAACAACTCTCCCTTGAACATCTCGGGTGATACTTCGTCCACTCCGCGGACGTTGCTGGGTAGGGTAAAACCTGTCTGGGTTGGTGGTCAAGGAGATTACGTTGGTTGGGCATCGACATAGTGAGAACCCCTGTCAATAAGGCTTTGTTGGTGGGTTTCACCAACAAATGGTTCTATTTCTTGGACCCAGTTGCTATTAAGAGGAGGATATGTTTTGGCATCTGAATCAATCAGAGATCAAAGGGTGGTTTGATCTAAAGTTGCGGGAGTTTGTTGAAGCTAAAAATCAGAATCTGAAGTTGTCGATGGGCCACTGGTTGGATAGGTATATCCACGATGGTCCTCACGAATGGTTCTTTTGTGAATTTCATGTCCCCTTGCATGAATGGCTGGCAAAGTTCACTAAGAACAAGACAAACTTCCAAGGAGGAGAGTCGACATCCAGGACCCTGGAGATGATCCAGGAGTTACAAGAAATCAACAAGAAGGCATCATGGGAAGTTGAAGTGTGGTCAGATAGTATCTTAGAAGGATACGTCACCGAGTTTGCAGTCGACACCAATAAGTCCTTTAGTGAAGTAGAAAGGGAGTTCTTCAGTGGACCTCAGGGAAGATTCTTGTTGTCACTGCAGCTGTCAATTAAGCACCTAGTCTATGAAAAAGGTATTCTAAAGATGGACCAAGAGTAGTGGAACTTTGGTGTGCGGAGGATGTAGGCACCGCAATGAAAGGGGGGAGATGCATGAAAAGGTAAGGGGTAGATGGGAATGAGTTCTGGTGAGAATGTGAAGGTCATTGAGGAAACAGGTGGTTGTTCAAGGGGAGGAGCAAGGTTTCGAGAGAAGAGGCAAAGGACAAGGAAAGGTCCTACTATGATCGAAGTGTGATACTACGAGGAGCAACCACATGGGACGAAGTTACCTTTTTTTGATGACGAGGACAACCAGGCCTAGGTCATGCCTAGAAGGACAACAGGAAAAAACTCCAGCAGTAACGTGCCCACACCTATGTGCACTACTCCACCACAAGGAAAAAGTACACACTCTGCAATGACTTACCCAACATGTCAGCAACAGTATAGTAATAGAGCACCAGCAGGAGGAAGAAGGCCCAGAATGGTGGGAGATGAAATGAAGTTACCAATATTCAATGGAAATGCCACTGATGATCCAGAGCAATACTGGTTCTTATGTGAGGTGATATGGACCGCCCGACAAATTGTTAATGATGATGTCAAGAAAAGTCAGCTGGCCACTACTCTGAGGGGCCATGCACTAGAATGGTTCATGATATTCATGTGGATTCCTCAGGGAGGTACCATGAAGACATTGGATGAGATCCAAATGGGGTTATTTGAAGAATTCAAGAAGCCAAAGTCTGAGCCTTACTATATTACTGAATTGAAAGAGATCAAACAATTCCCCAATGAGATGATTGGGACTTTGATCAGTGGTTTAAGACATTGATGGATCGAGTCAGTTTTCAGATGAGCAATGTTCAACACAAGGAATGGTTCATCGCCATGCTTTTCCCTCACATCTGAAAACCATTAATGCAACAAAATATTGCGACACAGAGCGAGGCTCTAGAGACTACGATGAAATTGGAGGCATCACCAGTAGGAGAAAGCGCAGTCGGAATGAACCAGATTCAAGCACAGTTGGCCAACCTAACGCTTCAACTGTAGGATATCAAAAAGGCTAAGGAATATCGTGATGATATTTGGTGCACCCGGTGCCTTGCAGGTGGACATACCAAGGACACATATCCGATGTTCAGGAATTATTTGCTGTTGGGAGCCCCAAACCTATTGAGCTTTGTTGGTATACCATGGTGTCACATATTTCAAGTCTATGGGAATCGACATGAAAATTGAGAATACATGCAGAAGATGGTTACAAAGGTTGAAAACCTATATTGCACGTTTTGTTGATCAGTGGGACACGATGACAAAAACTGTCGAGCTTATGAATTGCTCTAGGAAAGAACGTATGATTCATATTTTGTGAAAGGTGAGGACCCCCAGATAGTGCAAGCACATCCATTAGTAGTGCAACTAGCATCACAAGTGCCATATACACAACCACCTCCATTGCAGTTTGTCCCCGTTCAACCACAGCAACAGTTTACAGTGCAGTCGCAAGTTGCACCTCAGCTACAGATGGTGGTACAACCAGAGTATAACCAAGCACCGTGACTATAGTATAATCAGCCACAATATGTTCAAGACATGCACTATGTCCAGTAGCAACCAAACCCATTGCAGCAACAGATGGCCCAACCACAGTTTCATCAAGGAGGAGTCCGAGGAGGATTCCATGGAGTGTTCATAGGTCAAGGAGGAGGATGAGGTCGTGAATCAATCTAGTGTTATACCTGTGGGGTTTTTGGGCATTATCATAGAGATTTCCCTCATGTCCAGTGTACATACTGTGCAGCCAGTGATCATAATGTTGAAAAGTGCCCTTAGTTGATTGCAAAATGGAAGGATGGAAATTTTCCTTAGTTACAGAACATGCAAAATCATAATCACCCTACATTACAAGTACAGAACCAACCGATAATGTAGAACCAGGTCCCATAATAGACTCAGAATCAGAACCAATTGATGAATCATCCATAGAATCAGATTTCATCATTGAACTTGAATCAAGGACCAACAGTTGCAACAATTCAGGCCAAGCCATGAATGAAGGATGTCGATGTTGGGATCGTCACTCGCGCCGATGCGACAACTGGAGACAATGGACCACGGTAGCAAGTTTGGCTTGCTAGCAAGAAAAAAGTGGCATTTGATATTGCGACAGAGAAATACACCTTCTTTGGCACAAAAAATGCAATCGGGATAAATCCGGGTAAGTTACCAATTATTTATATGCCATTTGATTTTGATCCATCTGTAGAGGTAGGACCATCACGGTAGCATGGTACCTTGTGGCATTTCTTTGAGATTTGTCTATCGCTAGTAAGGGACCCTAACACCCTTGTCGAGCTTGAGAATTATTTCACCACCCGGATAAGACGGTGAAGGATTTTGCAGTGAATTCTTTGCAAAAAAGGAAGATAGGAAAGGAAATGAGGATGAATATCCAGATTAGAGATTGTGAGGTTGACTCGGTCATTCTAGATCTTGGATCAGATGTAAACATTCTGGCCAAGCAAACCTGGAAATTGATGGGAAATCCAACATTGGGATGCTCACCTGTATAGTTGCGACTCGCAAATTAGGCGAAGGTTCATCCTATTGGTTGTGTTTCAAACTTGGTTGTCGACATTGAAGGTATGAAAACACATGCTGACTTCGATGTGATAGAAGTAGTAGAAGATGGCGGTTCTTATCCCTCACTGCTAGAGATCGGATGGGATAATGATAGTATGGTGGTTATCAACTTTAAAAAATGATTTATGACATTTGAAAACCAGGATGTCAGGGTCATTTCTCCTATGGACCCTCAAGAGGGACAACGATATATTGAACCTGTAAAGGATGAAGTCGGTAGAATCTAGGAACATGCTTATAACATCTCTGAAGACTATATCCATCCTACCATCAATGGAGAACTTGGATGGAGTAGCGCAAGTTATGGGTCCTCCAACTCTCATGATGCTCTGTAAAACTGGTAGAATAGGTTGCATGAAGTATCATTCAGGAAATGCGGGTTGATTACATAGTCTCTCCAACGAGTTTCAACTCAAAGTGTCGAGTTGGCCATTTATGAAGGACTATCGAGACTATCAGAGTTCTTTCAGGAATTTGAAGAGAAAGTTTTTGAACAGCAAAGGATGCTGGCTCTTGATGTAGCACTGAAAGCTACTCCAACTCGATGGTGGGAAACACAAAAATAGATGATCTTTAACTGGGAACAGTGTCACATATTGACGGCTGTGCGCTTCGGTGATTTATAGGTCTATCATGCTGGGAGATACGATGGACGGAATGATCCCACCAGTCATTTAATCAAATTTCAGACTTTATGGGCATCATGACCCAGGGATGAATGGGTCCATGCTTTTATTCACACTGTGGAAGAAATGCCGAGATCCTGGTATGTGGCGGCAGAGTTGTGCAGAACTATCACCACTTGGGAGGAGTTGTTTGTTTGTTTTACATAGATGTTTAGTTTTCAGGACGGCAACCCAGAGGTATGCAATGCTTTACAAATCATCCGTGATGTCATACTCAAGGTCACCCTTGTCTCCTATCCCGTTGATCCACATGCACATTGTTCAATCCAATCCATGATGACCTACTACAACTTGTCTAGGGAACCTAAAGATGACGATGTGTTGCGAAATTTTAATATTCCAGAGTCAGAAGGAAGTCGCGATGTCGCATCCCCAGACATACCGATGGACTCTATGAGTCATCCGCTGAGGATCCAAAAATTCAACATTGGGACAGTAGAGAACCCAAAATTTGCCAATGTCGGAGACTACTAGGACGAGGAGACCATGGCCAAGATCATGGACCTACTACATGAATTTCAGGACCTTTTTTTGACACAGTTTTCAGAGATGAGGGGAATTTTAGGATACCTAGGGGAGATGAAAATCATGTTGAAACCAGATGCCAAACTAGTGCGACAAAAGCTGTATCAACTAAATCCACAATACAAGTACCGTGTGAAGGCTGAGATTGACAGGATGCTTAATGCTAGGATCATCGAGCTTGTAGACGAATCCGAGTGGATAATTCCTATGGTAGTATAGGATAAAAAGACAAGAGGAATATGCATTTGTGTCGACCTAAGGAAGTTAAATGATGCATGTGTACATGATCCGTTCCCAACCCCTTTTACAAACGAAGTTCTTGAAGGCGTTGGTGGCTAGGAGATGTATTCTTTCACGGATGGCTTTTCGGGATGCCACCAAATTTAGATTGTGAAGGAGGATCGCTATAACAATACATTTGTCACTGAGTGGGGCTATTTTCAATATATAGTCATGCCATTTGGGCTGAATAATGCACTAGTCATATTCTCTTTCGTAGTTGTCGTTGTATTTAAATATTTTATTCAAAAGTTCCTACAAGTGTATATGGATGACTGGACAGTCTATGGACTAATTAGTGACCATCTGGACAACCTACAATTGATGCTGGAAAGGTGTTTCCAGCATCAGATCACCTTAAACTCTAAAAAGTGTATTTTCTATGCACCATTTGGCATGCTACTAGGGCACATAGTCTGCAAAGAAGGTCTGTTGGTCGATCTAGTGAAGATCACGCTAATCCTCAATTTACCACCATCGACGAATGTTAAGATGCTTTAGGCCACACTGTGGCATACCGGATACTATCGCAAGTTTATCAAAGGATACGCTGCGATTACTGCCCCCATGGAGAAACTACTAAAGAAGGATGCATCTTATGAATGGACTCAGGGATGTCAAGGAAGTTGTTAGCACCAAAATTGAACCAAAGGTTGCGGAAGGGCTCGCTTTAGGGTAACAACAAAAATCACTTTTGAAGAGAGAACTGGCCTTCTGCTCTTTCGAGAGGGATCTCTCACTAAATGTATGACAATGCCAGATATATAAATATGCAAATAAAACTATAAATTGTTTGTAAGATCGGTTGAAACTAAACATAACACCATTGGGTAGTGGAGGCAAGATATATAACAAAATAATCAGAACTTAAATGCAAGCAATTTCAACACAGGGGCAAGGGAGCCATTCGATTATAGTCAATTTATATTTTCCTGGTGAGAAGGAGGAACATGAACAAACCATTAATGCAGAGCATTATGATAAATGAATTCTACATTAACTTTGGAAGAAACTTTGTGAATACCTAAGACAACAGACGGAGCATAGTGAGTATGAATTTCGAGTTGTTATACCCTAAGTATCAGATATGAAAGAAAACACAATGGAAAGGAAAACTAGAAATAACATTCACATAATAAAAGGAAATTATAGACTATAAGTGCGAACGAGATAGGACTCCCTGTATGAAAAACATCGATCTCAGCTCTGCAATTATATTAAACTTCTCTTGAAAAACACACAACAAAATTACAATCGTTTCAAACTCTTCTCCTTAATCGGGAGGTATATTTATAGAATTTTGGACATCCTAAACTGACATTCAGGAATCAAATTTTGTTCCAAACTGGATAATATCTTCTAACAAACTCCGAACGTGCCCTGCACACCACAATTCACATAAGACAAAAAATAAAATGCGGACTACTAGAAAAACAGGGTTAAAACCCCTTCTGCGTATCCCAAATGGTGATAGCTGTGAAAAAACTGAAAGAGGTTTTTGTAACTAGCCATGTTCCAAACCAAACCCATGTCTTATTTTCCTCTGATTCATCTCTAGCTTCTCAGGATATGATTTTGAAATTGATGACTCAGACAGCAAACCTGTTAATTTCTGGAAAAATACCCTGTGAAGATACTTTAAATTATCCCAACCTGTGATACCTGTGTAAACTATGAAGGAGGTTTTGGTACATAGGAATTTTATGAATAAATACCTCTCTTAGTTTTTGAAAATTCAACTCCATTTGGTGGAAACAATTCTTTGAATAAGATGTCTGAAACAATCATTTGGAAACCCTAAAACATAGCCTGTAAAAACCACTTTGTTTATCCTAACTCATAAGACCTGGGTAAAAACTGAGAGATTTTATTGAACATGATCTTATTATTAATAGAAACCTCTTTTAATTTTGGAAAATTTTTTCTGTTTTTCCAGAAACAATTGATTGAAATAACTGACTAAAACAGTCATTTAAAAATCTGGAAATTAGCTCTTTGAATATGACTTTGTTTCTCTCAATCCACAACACCTGGGTAAAACCTGAGAGAGGTTATTGTAGATAGGTGTGTTATTAAGAAAAAAAATTCTCAGTTTCTGAAAAATCATCTTAGTTCGGTAGGACCAACTGATTTAAAATAATGACCAAAACAACCATTTTCCATAAAAAAAACAACCATGCTCTACTGCTTTAATTCAGATACTGTGTTTGTGTGGATGTTTTTAATGCTGAATCCTTCATTTGTAGATTTAAATTTATGGAATTTATGCACCATTCTATACTGTAGTGTAAGCTTCATTGGCTCAACCGCTTATAGTATAAAATTCCTTTCCATCCATGCAATTTTAAACAGGCAATACTTCTCCCAAGCGGAAACATTTTTACACTATTGATTTGTTGGGTGAGTTGATGTTGCAACAACACATGTTTTAGCTTGATATCAATACAAAATTTCACTGACTGAAATTTCTCTTACCTCATGCAAGTTCACAATGCGAAATGATCGTACATCGTGGATTGGGATTTTGGTAAAACTCAAGCCGTCAAAACATTTTTCCCATACCCAATTTCGTAAATTGAAAAACTTCATTATCTCGTGCAAGTTCACAATGTGAAATGTATTTGAGCCATGGATTTTCCTCACATGCCAATCTGACTATCCAAACCTATATACCATTTAACCTCATTTCGCAAGTTGAAAAATTTAATTGTTCCGTGCAATTTCACAATGTGAAATTTCTTTTGGCCGTTGGATGTGAATGAGTTTGATCTGGACCATTGATCTATGTTCAGTTTGTAGGATTTTTAATTATTTCCTTTTCAACCGGAATCCATTTCTTTGTATCTCCAACTAATGAAATTACCAATTTCTCCGTCTCCGGTAATGAAAATATTATTTAGTGCTAATTTCTTCAATTTATTTATTGCAAAAATTTTACTTTAATTAATCTCCACATATAAATAATTATATTCTCTCCACCCATATGCGTTGATGCAAAGAATTCTCACGCTTTTATATTTTGCTTCCTTTTAATGAGGGAATTATGCCACATGCAAGGGAACACTTACATGTAAACTGTTTATAAACGCCAATCATTTCAAACTATACCAAGGAACAATGTGTGTATTAGTCTTGGAGAGCTTGGCGCTTGGACTTTGATAGCTGACTTGGATTGTTTGTTGATGTGGCAGGTCCATGTGTGGATGCTCTTGGTGATGAGCGGCAATATGCCAATATTTTTTTCAGAAATTTCCATTTGTAAAAGTTCATTTTATTTTTTCTCCAAACAACTTTAGAATGTTTTTCCCTTAAAAAATTGTTTCAAATCACATGGGACAAAACCTGTGTTAACAACCAGCCTGAAATTCAAGGGGCTGGGACCCTTACCGAAATTCTGTCAAGCCCCTTTAAATCAAATGTTAAAATGGAGTGTTAACAACTAGCTCCACGAGGGATGCTATCCTCCCAGCAAGGTAGCAAAGAACCCCCATAGACCAAGTGCCAAATCCATTGGGTGGATCCTAAATTTTATGAAATCTTCTACCTGTTCTGAACTAAACCATTCTGCAAACAAATCCCACTCTTTCAACCTATCACCTATCACCTGTCCACACTCTAAAAACTGAAGACAACTATAATTGCACATCTGAACTTTAAAACTAAAACTGAAATTAAAACTGAAACTAAAAACTGTTGAATGGAATGCTCGCCATGTCGAGCTTATTCATCTTTAATTACCTACCCTACTTACTAAGCATCAATGCTTAGTCAAGTAACTTCCGAATTCCAATGAAGCCACTCAAGCAAATGATCCCATAAACTAACTTTATCTTCATGCTTGATAAAAAACATGGATGATAGACTTAATAGCAGAAAGTTATAATAAAGAAATTGATCTTTACAGTAGAGATACAACCAGCCATTACCACTTCCAAGATTCTCCATGTACTCTACCACTGGATCATAAAAAACATGACAGCCTTCAAAAAATTCTGTCATTTGCTTACCATGAGAAGGAAGTCCCAACTGTAAATTCCCTTGCATGCTGTAAAACTGATCTTCAAAAGAACTATGCAAGGAAAACTTGTGAAAATTTCCAGGCGAGACATCCACAACTTCATCTAAAATTTCTAATTTTACAACTTCATTTTTTTTCTTACATTTCAAAAGAAATACCACTCCATTCCTCAACATGATCAAACAAACAAACTTCTTTTTGACAAAAAACTTCTGAATTTGAGAAACATCCATTTGAGAACCCCTATCTTCTCCTTCATTATTTATTTCTTCATGGCATACTGCTGGTTTTTCTAAAGGCTAGGATTGATTGCATAAATGCCCTTCTTGCTCATCATCAGTTCCAAGAAAATTTATACATTCATCTACAATATCAAATTTCTGTTTGTGATCAGAAATTTTAAGTCCCTTTTTTAACCACTCAAATGTAGGAACAAAAAACGGCAAACAATCAATTTCAACATGTTCGGTTTTCACTATGTTTTCATACTTTTGATCTAGGATTGCAATGAAATTTTATTCACTAATAGAAATTGTGACAGACTGATTGCATTCTTCAGAAAAACAAATTAGTACATCCATCTCCTTTCAAATCACTACGCTAATCATCTTCTTCAAGCAAGGAGATCTTCATATAGTCATGTAAATCTTTAGGTGAAATATGAATTTGATCAACATGCAGTAGTCTTCCTTCAACCATGATTTCAAAATCTGATTTCTCTTTACTTGCATTTTCAGAAAACAAACATGTGGAGGGACTACAATACTGAGATTTTCTAGAATTATGATCTTCTGTGTAATCAATCACACAAGCATTATAACTTTCAAGAGATCGCTGCTGCAAAAAAAGAATTTTCTGATTGTGAAGGGGAGGCCTCTTCTTGTAACAAAAATTCAGAAGTTGAATAATATGAGGAAGGATTTGATTGACGGTCCCAACCTCTCTCTTGGTCACACAAAGAATGACAAGAATTCTGCAAATCATCATCAATTTCAGGAAGACAGATATAACTGGTTGAATCTGAGCTTTGGTCTATGTCAACTTCAATCAAGAAAGACAGTACTAACTGCTGGGAAATTTCTTGAATATCATGGCAATTGGTTTGTCTTTCTTTTTGAGATGAATATTCATGTAAGATATCTAAAACCTCTTCATCCAAACAATGATCATCACCACACTCATCTTTCACATTTTCAATGAACTCTCTATCATGTGTGCAACAATATTGAAGTAACAATGAAGAAGGATAATGCCTTTCAAAATGTTCATGAAATATGGTATTGAAAGTCTTTAAGGGAGGATAAACTCCCTGCTGGAAATCTCTCATACCAAGACCTTGCATATCCTTCTAAACTAAAAATGAACAGTTTCATTAAAGAATCTTCATGCCATCCCACTCCCAGCTTATGTATATGCTTATGAAATCTAAATAAATGGATGGCAGCATCATCACCCTTTTCATCATTGAATCTTGGAAGATCTGTTTGCCAATTCACCAAAGGTATTTTATTGGGATAACCAAGAATGGAAGCAAGATTCATAGGAGCATACCTTCCAGCCTGAGAAGTCATCTTGATGGTGGAGAAACTAAATTATCTCCTCAAACTTTGCAACCCCGTTTGATAGTGGAGGTGCCATAGAACATTATGAAGAATGAATCCTTCGTAGATGGAGTCACCAGGTGAAAAGAGACATGACCTTCTTGTTGTCTGACCATTGTTCACCATCAACAATCAGATCTAAACCTTTCCTTCAAATACAGGGAATATTTGAGATCTCTCCCCGTCTCTTTCTTTCTGACCACTGGTCTCCTCAGTGGAGTCACCTTCCAGAATCTTTTAGTGGAGTCGCCAGGGAAAATGATACAACCTTTTTCACATGTAAGAATCTCTATTTTCCCACAAAAACTCTTTATCCTTTGAATCTTTGTCGTTCTTCCCAGGGATGATATTCAATCTCACCCCCGGCAACGGTGCCAGTTTGTTAGCACTGGAAATGAGCCCAAGGTTGCGGAAAGGTCCGCCTCCAGGTAACAACAAAACCAATTTTGAAGAGAGAACTGGCTTTCTTCTCTTCCAAGAGGGATCTCTCACTAAATGTATGACAGTGCCAGATATATAAATATGCAAATGAAACTATAAACTGTTTGTAATATCAGTTGAAACTAAGCATAACACCATTGGATGGTGGAGTTAAGATATATAACAAAATAATCAGAACTTAAATGCAAGCAATTTCAACACAGGGGCAAGGTGGCCATTCGATTACAGTCAATTTATATTTTTCTAGTGAGAAGGAGGAACATGAACAAACCATTAATGCAGAGCATTGTGAGAAATGAATTCTACATTAACTTTGGAAGAAACTTTGTGAATACCTGAGACAACAGACGGAGCATAGAGAGTGTGAATTCCGAGTTGTTATACCCTAAGTCTCAGATATGAAAGAAAACACAATGGAAAGGCAAATTGGAAATAAAATTCACATAAGAAAAGGAAATGACAGACTGTAAGTGTGAACGACACAGGAATCCCAGTATGAAAAACGTCGATCTCGGCTCTGCAATTATATTAAACTTCTCTTGAAAAACACACAACAAAATTACAATCGTTTCAACCCCTTCTCCTTCTTCGAGAGGTATATTTATAGCATTTTGGACATCCTAAACTGACATTCGGGAATCAAAATTTGTTACAAACTAGATAATATCTTCTAACAAACTCCGAACGTGGACTGCACACCACGATTCACATAAGACAAAAAATAAAATGCAGACTACTAGAAAAATAGGCTTAAAGCCCCTTCTGCGTATCCCACATGGTGACAGCTGTACAAAAATTGAAATATTTTTTTGTAATGAGACATGTTCTGAACCAAACCCATGTCTTATTTTCCTCTGATTCGGCTCCAGCTCCTCAAGATCTAATTTTGAAACTGATGACTTAGACAGCAAACCTGTTAATTTCTGGAAAAATACCCTGTGAAGATACTTTAAATTATCCCCACCTGTGATACTTGTGTAAAATCTGAAGAATATTTTTGTATATAGGAATGTTATGAATAGAAACCTCTCTCATTTTCTAGAAATTCAACTCCATTTGGCGAAAACAATTCTTTGAATAAGATGTCTGAAATAGTCCTTTGGAAACCCTAAAACATAGCCTGTAAAAACCACTTTGTTTCTCCTAACTCATAAGACCTGGGTAAAAACTGAGAGAGGTTATTGAACATGATCCTGTTCTTAATAGAAACCTATTTCAATTTTGGAAAATTCTTTCTATTTTTTTGGAAACAATTGATTGAAATAACTGACTAAAACAGTCATTTAAAAGTCTAGAAATTATCTCTCTAAATATGACTTTGGTTCTCTCAATCCACAGCACCTAGGTAAAAATGGAGAGATTTTATTGTAGATAGGTATGTTATGAAGAAAAACCTTTCTCATTTTATAAAAAATCATCTTGGTTCAGAAGGAACAATTGATATAAAATAATGACCAAAACAACCATTTTCCATAAAAAAACAACCATGCTCTGCTTTAATTCAGATACTGTGTTTGTGTGGATGTTCTTAATTTTGAATCCTTCATTTGTAGATTTAACTTTCTGAAATTTCTGCACCTTTCTAGACTATAGTGTAAGCTTCATTGGCTCAACTTCTCAACTGCTTACAGTATAAAATTCCTTTCCATCCATGCAATTTTAAATAGGAAATACTTCTCCCAAGCGGAAATGTTTTTACACTATTGATCTGTTGGGCGAGTTGATGCTGCAACAACACATGTTTTAGCTTGATCTCAATATAAAATTTTGCTGACTGGAAGTTCTCTTACCTCATGCAAGTTCACAATGCGAAATGATCGTACACCGTGGATTGGGATTTTGGTAAAACTCAAGCGGTCAAAACATTTTGCCCATACCCAATTTCGCAAATTGAAAAAATTCATTATCTCGTGCAAGTTCACAGTGCGAAATGTATTTGAGCCGTGGATTTTCTTCACCTGCCAATCTGGCCATCCAAACCTATCTACCATTTAACCTCATTTCGCAAGTTGAAAAATTTAATTGCTCTATGCAATTTCACAATGCGAAATTTCTTTTGGCCGTTGGATATGAATGAGTTTGATCTGGACTGTTGATCTATGTTTAGTTTGTAGGAGCTTTAATTATTTCCCTTTCAACCGGAATCCATTTCTTTGTATCTCCAACTAATGAAATTACTAATTTCTCCGTCTCCGGAAATGAAAATATTATTTAGTGCTAATTTCTTCAATTTATTTATTGCAGAAATTTTACTTTAATTAATCTCCACATATAAATAATTATATTCTCTCCACCCGTATGCGTTGATGCAAAGAATTCTCACGCTTTTATATTGTGCTTCCTTTTAATGAGGGAATTATCCCACATGCAAGGGAACACTTACCTGTAAACAGTTTATAAACACCAATCATTTCAAACTATACCAAGGAACAATGTGTGTATTAGTCTTGGAGAGCTTGGTGCTTGGACTTTGATAGCTGACTTGGATTGTTTGTTGATGTGGCAAGTCCATGTGTGGATGCTCTTGGTGATGAGTGGCAATATGCCAATATTTTTGTCAGAAATTTCCATTTGTAAAAGTTCATTTTATTTTTGCTCCAAACACCTTTAGAATGTTTTTCCCTTAAAAAACTATTTCAAATCACATGGGACAAAACCTGTGTTAACAACTAGCCTGAAATTCGAGGGGCTGGGACCCTTACCGAAATTATGTCAAGCCCCTTTAAATCAACTGTTAAAACAGAGTGTTAATAGAAGTTTTGACACTTTGAAAGCCAAGATGGCCTCTACGCCCATACTGGTTTTTCCTGATTGGAATAAGAAGTTCCATGTGCACATCGATGCTTATTCTATCGCGCTAGGGGTCATTCTTGTGCAACTGGGTGAGGGAGACCTGGATCACCCAATTGCATATGATAGTAGAAATCTATCATTTGCTGAACGAAATTATACAACGATGGAAAGGGAAGCCTTGGTGATGGTTTATGCATTGCAAAAGTTCCGGCACTACTTGTTGGGCGGACATTTCAAGATGTTCACTGATCATTCTACTTTGCAATACCTGGTCAATAAGCCTTTGTTGAGGGGGGATATCTGTCAATGGATGTTAGTCTTCTAGGAGTTTGATTTTGAAATAGTTGTGAAGCCAGGGCAATGGAATGTTGCCCTGGATCATCTGTGTCACTTAGAGAACGGTGAAGAACCGACCAATATTGATGACAGATTGCCAAACACGCAATTGTTCCGTGTTGACATCGCAGATGATCACTATGCACCAATTATTTAGTTTTTGGCCACTGGTGTTGCCCTGGAGGACATGTCAACTAGCTAAAAGAAGCACTTGGTAGTAAAGGATTTTGATTTCCAATTAATTGTTGGAAAACTATATAATCTTGGACTGGATGAAATATTGCGATGGTGTATTTTACTGCATGAGCAGGGTCTCATTCTCGAAGAAGCAAATGCAGGAATTGTGGGAGGCCACTATGGAGGACAGGATACTACGCAGAAGGTGTTGCGTGTCGAAATATGGTGGCCTACATTGCATAACGATGCCGTAGACTATGCAAGGAGCTGTGACATCTACCAGCGTGTTGGTAAACCATCTCGGTGGGATGAGATGCTACTGGTACCACGAGTGACTCTGCAACCATTTGATAAGTGGGTTGTGGATTTTGTGGGTCCTATTAATCCACCAGGGAAGCAAACTGGTGTGTGATACATCATTACTGCAACTGACTATCTGACTAGGTGGGCATAAGCTACACCAGTTTTGGATTGTACCACTATGACATCAGCGAGGTTCATCTTTGAAAACATTGTGACACGGTTTGGGTGTCCTAGGATCTTGATGAGTGACTAGGGAAGTCACTTTGTCAACCAGACGATGAAAGCGCTAACTAAGGAATTGCAAGTGCAACATAAGAGGAGTACACCATACCATCCACAGGCGAATGGGACCATCAAAGCATTCAACAAAATCTTGGAAACAACGCTGACTAAGGTATGTAATGCTAACCACGATGACTGGGACCTAAAAATTCCAGTAGTGCTATGGGCCTATCGCACTACTTGTAAATGACTAACCGACCAGACACCATTTAAACTGGTCTATGGGCAAGAGGCAATTATGCCCATGGAGTACATTATTCCTAGTTTTTTCCTTGTCGCAGCGATGAGCATGGATGATGTAAAAGTGTTAGAAGAACGAATTGCGCTGTTCATCCAACTTGAACAAGACCGCTTTATTGCTGGCTTCCACCAACAGGTTGCAAAGGATCGACAGAAGTCATGGCATGATCGCCACATTAAGAAAAAATAGTTTGCAGAAGGTGATCTGGTGTGGTTATATGACAGTAAGTTTATCAAGCATCCCTGTAAGTTACAAATGCATTGGTTAGGTCTATATCTTGTTCATTCCATTACTTTTGGCAGTGCAGTTCAATTACAACAATTAGATGGCGCAGTCTTACTGACACTTGTCAATGGGAGTCGCTTGAATCCCTATAGGTCGGGGCCAACGATGAGCACTACTTGAGGCGCTGGAAAAAAAAAATTAAAAAAATGAAGATTTTGTTTCAGAGCAGCAAGGCGAGCCCTGGGGAAGTGTTGGGGCTCCGACCCTAAAGGTCCTTAGTTTTGGTAAATCTGCGGTTTTTGTGGAAGTGTAAGCGGAGTTACAACCTAAAATAGTCTTAGGGGTGTCACGGGTGGGTCGAACCCCCTTTTTGTAATTAACCCTTAGGTTAAATCTAGGGTTAGGGTTCTGGGCGCCCATGATTTAAGTCCATGGTTTTGTAATAGTGCGCTATATAAATAGGCACTTATGTAAAGAAGTAGGGTTAGGTCTTTGATTATTATCTTATGAAGATAATGTAATGCGAAGCTAAGAGAATGTATAAGGGGTTTTGTAAGAAGGTTAAGTCCCAGCTGTGTGTGTGGACGACCTCTGCAGCTGTGTGCGCAGAGGGGTTTTTGGTAGAAAGGAAGATCTGCAGCTGTATGCGCAAAGGCCTGCTTCTGTGTGCGTGGCTTTGAGGACTGAAAGGATCTGCAGCTGAGTGCACAGATCAGAACTGTCGTTTTAGTTGTAAAGAGTGGAATAAAACGCAGTTCTGTGGATGTAACCCCTACACTGGGGGTGAACCACGTTATATCTGGTGTTGTGGTTCATTTGTGTTGATTTGTTATTATATTTTATGCTCTGTTAAGTAAATAACTGATAAAGTAAGATTGCTATTAATAACTAGCTTAGCTGTGAATTCCCAGATAAGGGCTGTGCAAGTAACTGTTTGTTTATCTAACCGCGAAGCTACATAACTGATCATTAGAGGAAATTTGGGGTCTAAAATGGGCCTTATAAGAAAACGTGTCAAAATAAGTTTTTGTGAGTTGGAATTCAAGAACCAATAGAATTTCAATAAAATAAGTCAACCATAATGGTTGAATTGACATATTTGTCATTAAAAAAAACTACTTTTTTTGTTCATATTTTTGACATATCTCATTGTGTTTTTATTCAAATTTCGATCAAGAGAGCTCGTTGCATGCGGAATTTGATTCTGCATCCAACGAGTACCCACACTACATACTTTTGATGGACTATGCTACCCCAAAAACAAGAAATACCTGAAAAAATGTGATGATGACATCATCATCACGTTTTTTCAGGTATTTCTTGTTTTTGGGGTAGCGGGGTCTGTCAAAAGTATGCACTGTGGGTACTCGTTGGATGTGGAATCAAATTTCACATCCAATGAGCTCTCCCAATCGAAATTTGAGTAAAAACACAGGGAGATATGTCGAAAATACGAACACAAAAAGTAGTTTTTTTCTTTCTTCCTCCAAAATTAATCAATATTATTTTATTATTTTAACTATTATTTTATTATTTTCCTTAGGAGGCCCATTTTAGACCCCAAAATTCCTCTAATGAATATAAGCATTGTGTTACATGATTATTAATAGTTAAATACTAAAGGTACAGTAAGATTCTCTCTTCTGCTTGCATAAAAGTGATTCTGCGGCACCCCATAGCTGTTTCGGGTGAGACTGTAGCTTGTTCACAGGCTGCTGCCGAAAGGGCCAACACTGTGGGTCTTTTGTTGGTGCGAAGATAAAGGTACAACCCGATTCTGCCTAGTTATCCCAACAAATTGGTTCCGTTGCCGGTTGAACTCAGTATCTGTTGAAGAGAGATCTACGTCGTACCTTGAGGGCTATGTTTTTGCGACCCTCTGTAAAAGAAATTGGTGATTGGATCGAAGCGACCTATTTGAAGTTTGCAGAACAAGAAAATAAAGATCCCTGTCGTAGTGCGAAACAATTTTTGCAAAGGTACGTCTTTTCTGATGTTCATGAAATTTTCTTTGGTACTATACACATAGAGTTGCACCAGTGGTTATCCAGGTTAACAAAAAGGAGGACGAACTTCCAAGAAAACCAGTTTCCTCCCTGGACCCCCGCAAGAATCACCATCTTGAAAAGAGTGAACAACGCGATCTAGCGAGCCGTGGATTTCTGGACTGCGCGAACTCTCGAAGCATTTGTGACGGAGTTCGCCATAAACACAAGTATCTCCTTTAGTGAAGCTGAATGACAAATTTTCAAAGGACCAAGGGGTAAGTACTTGAACTTATTTAGTTTGAATATTAAAATAATATTGGCTAAAAAATGAATCTTGCTTATAGAATCAGATTGTTAGATCTAGTATTGCTAACCTATGATTGGAAGTGACTAGGACGTCGACGAGCAAAGTGGTTTGCTGCGAAGCGGCAAAAGATATAAGAGAGATATCGGCTCCTCTACTGAGTATACCCCCTTAAACTCTGAAGCCTCTGAGTCCGCCGAGGCCCCCCCTATTAGAAACCCTCCGATAACCCCGCAGTAGAGACCTATTATCCCCGAGAACCTGTCGCAGTCTGAAAGTAACCTTAGCCCGAGTATCCCTGTCGCAGGTCAGTCTTCCCCAACTATCTCAAACCCTTCCTCCCCCCTAGATCCCAGATGGCCCATGTTCATGATGACATCCAACTACCGGTTTTTAGAGGAATTGCGTCAGAAGATCCAGAACAGTTCTGGTTTCTATGCGAAGCTGTGTGGACCGCGAAGAACATTACGGATATAGATGTTTGACGTGCGCAGTTGATCAATTCTTTCAGAGACTGACTTGGTTTATGAAGTTTACTATCACGCAGAATCCTTTCTTGGCCGACATCAAAGAAGCACTAATCTGAGAATTTAAGAAACCTAAATCAGAGTCGCAGTGCATCACTGAGTTAAAAGAGATTCAGCAGTGGTGAGGTGAATCTGTGTGGGACTTTGATCAGAGATTCAAAGTTCTGCTTAACCAAGTTAGCTTCACGATTGGACCAGCACAACATAAGGAGTGGTTTATTGCAGCATTATTACCTCACATCAGAGCTCCACTCATGCAACAGAAGGTTGCTGATCAGCAAGAGGCCTTAGAGATTGCCATAAAGCTTGAAACTGCACCTATCGAAGATAATTCTGGCATAGCTCAAATTCAAGTGCAGCTCGCGGAGATGGATTTAGAGCTTCGTGACATGAAAAAAGGGAAATCCACCCGCGAAGAGGTATGGTGTATATGTTGTCGAACAGAAGTCCACGACAAGGACCAGTGTCCAGTGTTGAGAAACTACTTGAATACTGGCGCACCAAACCTGCTGAATCCTAGTGTTCTGTACTGTGAGATATGTCGAACCACTGGCTAGCATCAACCAGAAGACTGCTATCTGTTACAGAGGTATGTTCAAGTCCCGAAGAACCCTTACTGTAAATTATGTAAGTCAGTAGGCCATAATGAAGATGAATGTCGTAGCTTCGACCTTATGAGGGAGCGGACCTACGACACTTATAGGATCTACCCGGATGCACAAGGCAATGATGGATATGGCTACCGAGGTGGTCGAGGCAATTTTATAGGTCATGGTCATGGTATTCCTGGAGGAGGTCGAGGTCAAGTTATTTTCTATAACTGCAATCAGGCAGGACATCTAGCTTGAGACTGTCAAAACCCAACCATGACATGCCGATACTGCAGAGCAGTCGATCATGTCATCGAGCAGTGCCCACAGTTGCTAGCTAAAATTCAAGAAATGAACAAAAAACCTAGTCTGAGTATCTAGTTGATTGCTGTCGAGCCATGACCACTCCCAGCTGTTAATGTGGTTACAAGAAGTGGAGCTATGACAGATGCGCAGTGTCCAGCGAAGCAGCCTGATGAAGCTTGGGTTCGCAAGGCCGTAGAGAAAACTCCAGCATTTGATGTTCGATGAGAAAAATAAACTTTTTTGGAAGCCAGACAAGACTTCGCTGATCCATATTTTCCCGCAGAAAACAAGCAGCATCAGCAGCTGCAATCCCAGGAAGATTCATAAGGCCAAGTAAGAACTCTGTCATCATTTTTATAGAGTTGCATCAAATTGTTAAGAAATCAGAATGCCTTGAGTGAATTACAAAAAATTATTCAGTCTTGCAAACCTCACCAAAGTCCTGGTAAGGAAAAAGCTGTCAGTAGAATTAGAAGGACTGGAAGAGAGATGAGACTACATGCTCAGATAGGAGAATATGACATGAAGGATATTATTTTAGATCTGGGTTAAGAAGTCAATATCTTAACTAAACAGACATGGGAACAAATGGGAAAGCCCACCCTTGATTGGTCCCCTATCCAATTGAGACTAGCCAATTAGCATAGGATTCTTCCTTTAGGAAGATTCCCTAGAGTACCAGTGCATATAGATGGAGTCAGCACTGTAGCAGATTTTGAAGTTATTGAGATCATTGATGAAAGTAACCCCTATCCAGCTTTGCTAGGAATTGAGTGGGAAATAGATAGTGATGCGGTTATCAATCTTAAAAAGAGACAAATGACTTTTGAAGGGAAGGGATTGAGAGTTATACTACCATTGGATCCTTCTCAAGGAGAAAGATATACGGAGCCAGTCAGAGAGGAGGCTCAGGATATTCTGGACCACATCTATAATATCACAGCGAAAGAAGAAGATTATGTCAAGCCTAATGCCGAAGGTGTCATGGATTGGCAATGTGATAGCTCCTGCATGTCTGAATCAGATGATGGTCTAGAGAATTGGCAGAATCGACTATACGAGCTACATGGCCATTGGTGTGCACGAATTACCAAATCTCTTAGATGCCTTAGTGCACAGGCCAGAGATTTTCCTATATATGATGGGTTGACAGACCCAGAAAAATTTATTGCCCAGTTCTCAGAACAAGTGCCAGAATCACAGAGAATGCAGACTCTGGAAGCAGCATTAAGAGCTACAGCAGCGAGATGGTGGAATGGCCACAGGAAGTATATTCACAATTGGGAAGCTTGCCAGAAATTTCTATGCCTCCGATTCATAGAACAATCTCAAGAGGTGGGAAGCAATTTCAACGGGAAGAATAGTCCTCAGGAACATTTGAAGCAATGTTACACAGCATGGGAACATGTACCTCGCGAGGAATGGGTGCATAAGTTTGTGCACACTCTAGAACCTATAGCAAAAAACTGGTATATGGAGGTCGAGCTTCAATACGGTACTGTAAGTTGGGATGATCTTGTTGATAGTTTTATACTTACATTTTCTATTAACGAAGTTTGTCCTGCTTTAGATGCAACTATTAGATTGATCTGCACTAAGATATTTGATGACCAAGAAATAGGGGAATACCAAACAAATTGGGAAGCACAAGAAGCTAATGCAGTTGAATGTTACAACCTTGCAATTGACGAGGATGACGATCTGCGTAACATTAAAATTCCAGAGTTAGAAGGAAACTGCGAAGTACGAGGACTAGTGGTCGAAGCACCTAAAGTAACTCAGCCTCTGAAGACGTGGACCATAAACATTGGGTCAGAAGAAAATCCCAAGTATGCTACAATTGGAGATTATTGGGATGATGAAATGGTGAGAAAAGTAACCCAACTTCTCCATGAATATCAGGACCTATTTCCGACGAAGTTTTTCGAGATGAAAGGTATCCTTGGTGATATAGGAGTAATAAAGATCCCTCTGAAACCTGATGCGAGGCCTGTGAAACAGCGTCCCTACAGGCTAAACCATAAGTATAAAGAAAAAGTAAGACTGGAGCTCGATAAGATGCTTGCAACAGGAATTATAGAGCCCGTTGAAGATTCGGAATGGGTCAGTCCGATGGTAGTACAAGAAAAGAAGACTAATGGTGAAATCTGAATCTATGTCGACCTAAGGAAACTGAACGATGCTTGTCTGCACGATCCCTTTCCCACTCCTTTTACAGATGAAGTCCTCGACAATGTAGGAGGTCAAGAAGTCTACTCTTTTACTGATGGATTTTTAGGCTACCATCAGATCAGAATTGCTCCAGAAGACTGACATAAGACAACTTTTGCTACAGAAATGGGATCCTTTCAGTATACAATTATGCCTTTCGGATTGAATAATGCACCTGCTATGTTTTCTCGAGTAGTCATTTGCGCATTTAAAGAATTTATACATAAATTCTTAGAAGTTTATTTTGATGATTGGACTATCTTCGGGTTATTAAAATATCACATTGCTAGTTTAAGACTTATGTTGGATAAGTGTAGACAGCACCAGATCTCCTTGAATTTGAAAAAGTTTATCTTTTGTGCACCCTTTGGAATTTTGCTAGGTCATATTGTTTGTAAGAAAGGATTGATGGTAGACCCTGCGAAGATAGCAATCATTACGAACTTGCCTCCTCCGAAGTCTGTTAAGCAACTTCGTACTACCCTTGGCCACACTGGATACTACAGGAAATTTATTAAGGGATATGCCCAGATCACAGCCCCGATGGAGAAACAGCTGAAGAAAGAGATTAAGTTTGAATGGACACCCGAATGTCAAACCAGTTTGGACATTTTAAAAGAGAAGATGGTGACTACCCCTATTTTAGTATTTCCTAATTGGAATAAGGAGTTTCATGTGCATGTCGATGCATCCTCCATCACTCTGGGTATAGTATTGGCTCAGACAGGTGCAAGTAACCTTGATCACCCTATTTCCTTTGCAAGTCGCAAACTGTCAACAGTAGAGAAGAACTATACCATGACCGAAAGGGAAGGTTTAGCCATGGTATATGCTTTGCAAAAGTTCCAACATTATCTGTTAGGTTCTCATTTTAAGATGTTCACTCACCACTCTGCTTTGAAATATTTGGTTAACAAACCTATGCTAGGTGGAAGGATATGTAGATGGCTTATCTTGTTTCAGGAGTACGACTTTGAGATCATAGTTAAGCCAGGCAGACTTAACCTGGGATGTGACCATCTATCGAGGCTTGAGTCAGGGGAAGAGCCCACTAGCCTGGATGAAGGTCTTCCTGACGCCCAGTTATGTACCATCCAGATGGTTGATGATTACTTTTAGGACATTGTTCAGTATTTGGCTACAGGATATGCACCGTCGGAGATGTCAACGCAGCAGAAGAAGCAATTGGTGGTTCGAGCTGCTGATTTCACTTTAATAGCAGGACAACTGTACAAGATGGGACCAGATGAAATACTGCGCAGGTGCATCCTTGAGCATGAAAAACCATTGATCTTGGCTGAAGCACACTCAGGAGCAGCAGGAGGTCATTACGCAGGGAAAGCTACAGAGCAGAATATTTTGGCGGCCGGCTTGTGGTGGCCTACACTTCATAAGGATGCTAGGGAGTACTGCCACAGTTGTGATATTTGTCAAAGGATAGGAAAACCATCTAGGAGGGATGAGATGCCCCTCATTCCGCAGGTAACTTTACAGGCCTTTGACAAATGGGCTATTGATTTTGTTGGACCCATAAATCCCCCTGCAAAGAAATCAGGAGCAAGGTATATTATTATAGCAACTGAATACCTTACTTGTTGGGCCGAAGCTCAACCAGTCAAGGATTGTAGCACTGCAACAACTGCGAAGTTCATCTTTGACCATATTTTAACAAGGTTTGGATGTCCTAGAATTCTTATGAGTGACCAAGGGTCACACTTTTTGAATAAAACTATTGAAGCATTGACTGAAGATTTTCAGGTATATCACCAGAAGAGTACTGCGTACCATCCCCAAGCAAATGGAACTGTGGAAGCCTTCAATAAGATTCTTGAGCAGGCTCTGACCAAGGTTTGTAATATTAATAGAAATGATTGGGATCTCAGAATCCCGGTAGTATTAGGTTGTGCAAGGTTAGAGTTTGTAGCGATGACTGGTCGACCACTTGCGACAGTTGCAGGGCTGTGGGTTGGTCAAATTGAGTAATAAATGCAGGTAGTTTAAATAGTTGGATGGCGGCGCTTGTTGAAGCGACCCACATTAATGATTGATCCAACCATTAGAGGAGTAGGATTGTCAGTGGATTTAGCATCATCAATACGAGATTTAGTCATAATGGTGATCGTATATTTGGCAATGATGAGTTTGAGTTGGAGGTGTCTATAAAATGCGTGGGGGATGTGGGAGGATGGAATTGTTCAGTTGAGCGAGCAACATATTGAGAAAAATGGTGAATTGTGCAGTAGGTGGTGAGCTAATTGAGTGAGTTGTAGCATTGAAGATTAGCGTCATCGAGTGCATTTTGAGGTTGAGGACGTAAGGCATGCTGAGCGACCTCGATGCGATTGATATTTCAAGTGAGTACAAGTCCCTTATTCGACCCACGGCTGTTGAAGAATAAATTATGAGCATTCCAGTCGGCTCATCGTCCATTTCCAAGTGAAAGTGGTAGGCTCAAAGGCCTAGTCCCACACCGCCGCAAAGGAAGCAAACTTGCACATCGACAAGAATGTAAGGAGAAGGAAATGCACCAACCGGGCCGTCAAGCTCGGGAGCTGTTGAGTCTGCGGCACCTCGGGGTGTCTCTGTTCATGAAATTTTGGTATATGTCCCTCCTACACATCTGGGAGCCAAGTTGAGGCAGCCGTCAAAAAGTTAGAAGTATCCACCAAAATTGTCGTTGCTGCCGAAAGGGATGACGTGCTCAATTGACATCATCCCTGCATTGATCAGGTTAAAATTTGAAGACCATGACTTGCTATTTCTCAAATATTTTAGGGATGAGCCCTACGAATCAGTCCCAACAGCGCCTGGTGCCCCCATTCAGTGAATTCCTAAACCATGGGCGAGTGGGTTAGACCAATCTAGATTATTTGGGCTCATCAATATGAATCATTTTGGATGATTGAATGAAGCCCATGCGTGTGTGAAGAAACTGTTAGCTTGTTTTCAGGCATGGACACTGTGGTTGAATACACCCATCCCAGTTACTATAGATTTAATCGCAAGAATTACAAGCTTGCCGAAGGCCGGGGAAGATCCGACGCAGTATATCCGCGGGAGGGATACTAATAAAAAGCTTGCCAAGCAGCTGAAGGAGCGCTTTGGCTTACAATGTGGCAGTCGTGCTTATCGAATCAATAGCATTAACTCACAAGTGGTGCACATCAGTGCATAGATTCTGGAAAGTAAGGTTTTTAGAGGCAATCGATTGGTCCAATGTAACTCAGGTGTTGTCTCATTCACCTAGAAGTGTACTGAGGGGGTGCAAATGAATTGGTCTCTATTTTTGTTGAACCAGTTGCTAGAAGATGCGCTTGCTCCTCAGACTAGGCAGCCATTTTCATATAGTTGGTTGTTGATCCTTATTGCGCTATTTGCCTAGATGGAGCCGGAAGACTATCAACCGATGACAGTTGATGCGACAAAGGTGTATCGAGGTGCAAGATATCAGAATTTATGGTGGGTCGAAGAGCCTAGTCGACAGGTAGACTGTGCCATTCACTTTTGGGTTTATTGGGAAGCGTTACAAGCCACAGTCGTTGTTGTTCCACGAGTCTCTCCTTATGCCGCAACCAAGTATCACCGGATCCTTTGGTTTTCCATTGGGCCCCACTCTATCTACATTCAGGTGCGGGCGGACCCCGACCGGCAGTGGCTACCTCTGCCTTACAAAGTCACGACCGAAGAATTGGATGCCATTGTCCAAAAGTGGTCGATGGAGTGGTGAAACCCAGTGAGTGAGGATGAATTGTCTAAAGAGAAGCCACCATATGCCCCCAAAGAGCCTGCCCAAAAGGAGCTGAGCACTCACAACTCTGACAACAAGTCATCGACAGACCTTGAGGATGCAACATAGCCATGCAGGAGGAGACTCACACCAAGCGGTGCCAAGAATATGAGGTAGGCAGTGATACCAGGTCGGGGATGGAGGACCAACTGTAGCATCTTATCAAAGCGATCACTGACTCATTCGCAACTATGACAATGGTGATCCAAGAGTCAAACAATGAAGAATTCGGTGTGGTAAGAGATGGATTAGATTCAATTTTTGGTATTATTTATAGGAAGAAATCTATGAGAACTATGATGTAGGACATCCTATCGATCGACACTAAGCCCCGGGCCAGGAACGTGCAAGTTCCCCTGACTACGATTGACGCAGGAAATGAGGAAGTCCACCAGTTACTGTGACTGATCCAGAGTGTGTCTTTGGACCTGAACAAGTTGTCCGCTATGGCATTAGTGGAGTTGCAATACATTGTCACCCTAGAATTGGAGGAATGATAGAAAGAACTGATTGATGGTTATTTCTAATCACAGAGCGTAGCAGAGAAGCTGCAGAAACATGCAGACGAACTGCATCAGGTCTGGCTATAGCTGGCAAAATAAAAAGTGTGAGAGACTGATGCCTTGAAGCCGACGCAGGATTAGATGCAGCAAAAGGCTTCTGAAGAGATTATTGAACTGAAAAAGGTGCAATACCACCTTATCGTTGAACAGGCGCAGATGTATGCCAGGTGCGGTGAAGTCGAGCAAGCTATTTCTAAATCCTTCCGGCACATTTTTTAGAACAAGGTCGAGCTCACCCCAATTGAAAAGGCCAAGTGATTGGGGAAAACTATTATTCAGCTTCAGGATACCAACCTGATGCTCAATTCCATGGTACAACCTATGACGCCACCGGAGCAGGTTACGGAAAGGAAATCCTCCATTGAAGACATCACAACTCAGTTTGAAAGCATGGAGCAATAGGACAAAACCATTATGGAGGTGACAATGCAGTTTTGGTAGAGCATTGTCCAAGATGAGCAGCTTGATCAGTTGACTACGTAAGTGAAAAAAGATGAAGGTCAACTAGAGACCTTGAAGAGATCACTGAGGACCATGCCACTGATGGTACATATCACATGGGCTGAGGAACTAGAGGACCTATAGCAAAGAGCCACCCGTGCACAAAAATGCCAACAAAAGCGTCGTGCTCAGCTTGATGAATTTCAAGAAATCGATGGACAGTTGGCTGTTAAAGCAGTCACCACACTACAGGAAGTACAAGGTCATCGTTAAATGGTCGACCACAAGGCTAGAGAAGAGCACCCAGTGCAACATGCTTTGACTAATTGTTAGAGTACTACAGACAAAGTCCAGCTTCAAGTCTGTGAGATCGCATAGAAATTCAAAGATTTCAAAGTGCGGACATCGGCACATACCCTGTCAACTTGACGTGGCTTGGGGACGAACCACAAGACTGTGTTGGGGGCCTGTTGGTAGGGGTTTTTGTAAGTGAGTTGCGCAGTGTTACGATATCTGCGTAAGCTAATGCAGTACCACGCAAGGCTAGATCAACGCGATGGGAAGAAGAATAACCGCTTTGAATATTTTATATATTATTTGACCAAGTTTTGTTGCAATAGGTCATAGCGGTTATAAGTTAGTTAAAAGTGGACTCTCAATGTAAAGGCACAAGCCTATTTATAGATCTAGTTTTGCAAGTATAAAGGAGAAGAGAAAAAGGATCATGATCATCATAGGAGAATCGCATCATAGGATAATTATTGCATAAGGTCTAGTGCAATTTGGTTTTTGAAGAATTTCTTATGTATCTGCGATTTATTTGGGTTTTCCTTATGTATGCAGTCTCCAATTTTGGAGAAGAATTGTGTAATTTGGATCCTTTGCACAAGATTAATATGATATGACAGTTGTTGCACAAATCTTGTCTGTTATCACTGCTGCGATCTAATCTGTTATGATGTTGTGACCTGTTTTGTTATGATGTTGTTATGATTTAGTCTCTTTCTGTTATATTGATGTGATGTATTTTAAAGTCTGTTACTTTCTATTGCACTATGAGTTGATATATTTTATGAACAATGCTGCGGTATTAGCAATATTGTGACAACTGTATGATGTTGTGGAAATGAATCTATAATGAATGCATAGTTCTAGATGCACTCCGCAAGTTGTGGAAATGACCTAACATTGACTACAAAGCTCTGGATCTAGCATTTATGGTGTCTCCCCGTCATATCCCCATATCCTCTGTCCCCACTGCCGAAAACTCGATTCCGACAGCTCTCCCTTGAAATCTCGGGTGAGATTTTGTCCACTCCGCGGATGTTGCCCTGGTTGGGAAAAACCTATCTGGGCCGGTGCTCAGGGAGATTGTGCTGGTTGGGAATCGACAAAGTGAGAACCCCTGTCGATGAGGCCTTGTTGGTGGGTTTTTCCAAAAAATGGAACCGTTGAGAATAATGTCAAGATTGTGTCGAATGTCGAACATGATGACATGATGGAGGAAGTGGTTCAAACACCACATGTAAGTCAACCGGTCGCAACACCGTCGAATCCCATGACATCACAACATGGTTCAGCACAAGGAACATCAACACAAGTCGCATATCAAGTTACGTCATTAAGCACACCAAGAGGACAAAATGACTCCATCAAGCAGTTCAACATCAAAAGATCCAGTAAAGACAAGAAGTCTGTGTGAAATATATGAAGCCAGTACACTAAATTCCTTCTCTCTCTTTTCATTATTTTCCGAAATAGATGATCTGCTAACATTTGAGGAAGTTGTTGAAGATAAAGTATGGGCACAAGCCATAGATGAAGAAATAGAATGCATTGAGAAAAACCAGACATAGGAACTGGTTGATGTACCAAAAGATAAATATGTAATCAACATCAAATTGATTTACAAGACCAAGCAAGATGTTGATGGGAATGTGCAAAAGAACAAGGAAAGAATGGTATCAAGAGGGTTCACATAGTAGCCTGACATAGATTTCAATGAAACCTTCACACCAGTTGTACGCATGGATACAATCAAAACAATTTTGGCCATCGCTGCACAAAACAAATGGCCTATTTATCAACACGAGGGCTTCACTTGTTGACCAATATCCTAGCACGTTATTTCATATTGTGGGTTTTAAAATTTTCCAAAATCGAACCAATATATTACAGGTATTGGGGGGGGTGAGGGGTTTAAGCTGGGGGGGTAGGGTCGTTTATAAGGATTGGGGTATAAAAAGGGGTGGGGGGAAGGTTTTAGGTATTGGGAGGGGGTTTCAACAAAAATATTCTGGGTCAATATCTACCGAAATTAAGGGTATTCTTTAATATCCCACTATTGCATGTGCTACGTGAGAGGTTCACTAAGTGAAGTCCCCGTGTTTATCAAATGGATGTTAAATCAACATTTTTGAATGGCTATCTGGATGAAGAAACATATGTGGAACACCCACAAGGCTATGATGTTACAGGACAAGAGCACAAAGTATACAGGCTGAAAAAGGTGCTTTATGGTTTGAAGCAAGCTCCAAGAGCTTGGTACATCCACATTGATTCCTATCTCATTGAGAATGGATTTCACAGAAGTGAAAGTGAGGCAACACTGTACACCAAAGTGAATGAGAAAGGTAACATGTTAATTGTTTTCCTGTATGTAGATGATTTAATATTTACTGGTGATTTTGGCATAAAAGAATTTAGAATAGTCATGGAAAGTGAATTTGAAATGACTGATTTGGGGCTCCTGAAGTTTTTTCTTGGCATTGAAGTCTAGCAGTCTGAAAGTGGTATTTTTACATCACAGTCAATTTATGCAAGTACAATTTTAAAAAGATTCAATATGTCTAATTGCAAGGCAGTCCCAACACTAATAATAACAAGTTTAAAATTGAGCAAAGATTATGATGGATCAACTGTAGATCCTACGCTGTTTAAAAGGCTTGTTGGCAGCCTTATGTATTTAACAACAACGAGACCAGACATCATGTATGGAGTAAGTCTGATCTCAAGATTCATGGTGTCACCAAAAGACTCTCATTGGGAAGCAGGTAAAAGAATTTTTAGGTATATATGTAAGTGGCAGAAAAGATCTTGGTATAATGTATTCAACCTTAGAAAATTTTAAACTCATTGGATACACTTATAGTGACAATGTAGGAAGTACATATGACATGAAAAATACATTTGGGTACACATTTCATTTTGGCACAAGTGTTGTGTCATGGGCTTCGAAGAAACAACAAATAGTAACTTTGTCTTCAGCAGAAGAAGAGTATGTCGCAGCTACAGGTGCTTCATGTCAAGCCGTTTGGATGTGGAGAATGTTAAAATACCTGTCGCAGAACCAACAAGAACCAACAACCATTTTCTGTGACAATAATTCTTCCATTTCCTTCTCAAAGAATCACATGTTTCACAAGAAAAATAAACACATCGACACAAGGTATCATTTCATCAGAGAATTGGTGAATAACAAAGAAATTTGTTTAAAATTTTGTAGGTCTGAAGATCATCTTGCGGACATCTTTACAAAACCATTAGCAAGGGATACATTCCAGTATATTTGAAGTTATTTAGGAATGGCAAGTTCTTCTCAATGAACTCTATCATGAAAAGAGAAAGTTTCAGCTCTGAAATATTTTGTAATATTTTTTAAAATTTTCAATCTACTCATAATTAAGGGGGAGTGTTGGAAATATTAATTACTCATTGATCCGAATAGCACATCAGCCGACTCTGTCAAATTCTGTAGCAAGTCAATTTATGTTGGACAGTCTGACAGGATGAATACTTCACGTCTCTCGTTTATAAGCCAGTTGAATTTAATTATTGAAGCTAAGTTTTTAGGTAGTGAGTTATTACAGTCTTTAATGTTAAGTCGGTAGCTTCAGAGAGAAGCAATTTTAGTCGATAGAAATTTTCTATATGAAGAAGAAGATTGTAAGTATTGAATACATATATATGCACAAGCGAAACAGACAGAAATACAGAGAATAAAAGTGCGGAGAAGAGTAATAAAAACTCTACGAAGAGTTTGAAGCTCAAGCTTCTCTATTTTAAGAAAGTGTTGAGAGTCGAAGCTTTGTGAAAGGTGAAACAACCTTGTAAAATTTTCAAGTCTGTAAATATATAGTTTTATGGTTTAATACAATTTTTTATTAAGCCGCATATCTTCTCCATATTTACTAGAGTGAATGTTGTTTACATTTACTGTAAGTAAAAGACACAAAGAATCCATATTTATTTCACCGAGTGAAAGTTTTAGTTTTTATCCGCAGAAGGGTTCGACACAAATCTTATTTAATATTTGGTTATATAATATTGTGAGTGAGATGCAATAGTTGTGTCGCAGTTTATCTCGAGTAACCGCCAATGAAGAGTGTTTTTCATATCCTAAGTTTTTAGACTAGGAAACATAAAGTTGTTTTGTCTAAGTGAAAGTTGATCACAGAGGAGTTGGTCGCAACCTAAATCCTCTCGTAGTAAAATCCGAATGAAATCCAAGTAAGTTTGTCGAGGTAAAAGTGAGTCGGGTGGAAAGTTAGTTGCGGGAACTATGTCGCAGTAATTTCGTATTCCGCTAAATTTAAAAGGGAAAAGTTAAAAGGTTGTGTTGCACAGTAACTAGAGTTAATTGTGGCAGTCGTCGTTTCCCGAGAATTATCTAAATTATTTCCCACTTTATCAAGATCATATTCATTTGGATATTCAAGGAATGAGCATTGCAATTTTACATAAAGAGATTCTAGAACCCATCTTTTGGATTCTCTGTGTGCTACAGATAGTACTGCATCATCATGGAGATATAGGTTGGCTTTTTGATGGAGCAGGAGGTTTAGTTAACCATTCAATTCAAAGGGAATATTTTCATTAAATCCAAGAGGATTAAAGTCTCATTTTTTTAGGAGGGGATAATCATCTTCAACCAATTTTCCTTCAATGTTTGCACTTTCACCTACTAAAGATCATTACTACAACAACATCGGACATACAACAGTAGCACACGTTCTATGGGGGATTATAGGCATGCATGTTTGACACTCTATGGGGGATTATAGGCATGCAGATTTGACAACAGTAGGCATGTAGGTTTGACAAGAGTAAGAAGAGGAGCGTGAGTCCTCAACTTATCAAAGTTGGGAGAACATGATCTTCAACCAGATTTCAATCCAGATCGTTCTCTGTATTTACATCCAGAAGGCTTAGTCCATGAATAACTCTAGGTCGTCAACCATGTAACCATGTTGTCATGGATACGTCGCTGAGTCTATGGACATGAAGAAGCTCCTTACACGTCGTCGACAAACGAAACCTGCAGGAGGCTCCGGTCGTAGACAAAGGAAACCTGCAGAGGAACAACCCCTTAAATAACACCTTCAATTTAATAAAAAACTCAAAACAACTATATTCATAGAAATTCTTCTCACATAATAATATGAACCACTAGTCAAATTACAATAGGTTGCAACATGATTATAAAGAACTCACAATTTGTTATGAGATGTGGCTTTTTCTTAGTCAAGAAAAATATTGACAAAATATCTCTAACAATTTTTATTAATATAAAATAAAGTACATTCAAATATTCACTTATAAAACATGAATTTGTTAGGTAAGGGTTACATTTTAATATTTTTTAATGTAATATAAAATAAAGTATAAATTTTTTTATTAATATAAAATAAAGTACATTCAAATATTCACTTATAAAACATGAATTTGTTATGTAAACATTACATTTTAATATTTGTTAATGCTTACATAAACACACATTAAATGAAAAAAAAACAACATAAATATCAATTTTTTTATAAAGATGCAATTTCTTTGACCTATATACTACTCTTTCAAATTCCTCTCCGTTACAATTAATCGGAAGAATGGTATCCTAATTGTAATCCAAGTTTCCAACGTCATTAGACATAGTTAACACTTAAATAACAATCGCCGCATGCATATCTCTCAATAGCATTTCTGAAAACTGAAGATTAAAACACAATAAATACTGTCTGCTACAATTTTTTCCTCTTCCCAGCCAAAGAACTAGCCATGCTTATGAGACTGTGAGTTTGACCAATTCTAGCCCTAGTTCCCGCGTGTCTTATATGCAACTACAAGCCTACGAAAATGCCCAAATCCAACTGTCTGCACTTCTCACGCTACATGCCTACGAAGAAGCCCAAATCCAACTATGTCTGCACCTCTCACGCTACAAGCCTACGAAGAAGCCCAAATCCAACTATGTCTGCACCTCTCACACACTTGAGTTCAAATCCCAAATGACGCAATTTTATTCTGTTCTGCCAATTCAAAGGTTAGCACCAGGAAAGCTAGTGAGTCATTATCCGTCAAGGTTGACAGATCCGCAAATGTTGCCTGGAAACTAACCATGAGTTGGAGGGTTTGTTGGTGTTTTAAAGGTCGTTCTCGAGTCCAAGAGATCACAGGCTCAGTGCACAGGACGAAGCCTCACGATATAAAACCTGATCTAACAGATCAGATTTTGCAAAGTGATGGATGATTTCCTGGGTGCGTGGTCGCTGATTATAATATAATAGCTTTATCTTGAATAATACTCAGTTTAAATAGTCTAAATTAGTTGGTTGTTTATCAAGATTTTTATTAGAATGTTTGTGGTTTTAATTTATAATGTTTTTAAAATATAAATTAAGAAGACATATTATTGTTTGGAACGGCATATCTTAAAACTATAAAATGAGTTTCTTCAAAACAACTTAAAAAAATGAAAATACACAAAAAATTTCTATTTTCTTGAAATTCCTCAATTCAATTTCTCATTAAATATAAAAACCTCAAAACAACTAACTACACTGAAAAAGAAACACAATTTATATTTCACATATGGACACGAATTACTCTACTGTGATATCATGAATCATTGCTATGATTACAATTACTCTCATATGATATCATGAATCATTATAAAAACCTGCAGCAGTCATATATTTGAAGATTTATATATAGTTTACTAACATAACACACAGCATAACATAAAAACGAAAAACATGGTATACTACGACACACAACAGATAATCTAAACCACTTTTCAGCGGCATGGAAAGAGGCTCCTCAGGACCTCAACCTTCATGCCTCCCGTGTTTGTGTTTGTGTTCGTGTTCGTGTACTTCTTCGCTGGGGAACGACCTTGTTGCGGGGACCGAACGGTCCTCGTTGCGGGGACCAATGCAGAGGACACTGTCCTCGTTGCGGGGACGGACGGATAGTGTCTGCTTCCATGCAGGTGCCGGCTGACCTTGTCGCCTTTGCTGCTTTCTTTCTTTCAATTTCATTCGGGAAAGAAGACAGAGTAGGCTATGCTTATGCTTTCCTTCTGGAAAGCCTTTACCAGTACATTTGAATGCCTTCTCTCGTGATTCGAACCCGGAGATTTCTCGACTCTCGGTTCGGATCAAAAGAGAAGAAGAAGAGTTCTGGCTGGGTAGACGCTTCGGCTGGAAATTAGCATCTTGGAGAGTCACAGAATTGACGGCCTTCACATTGTTTTCTTCTTCTTCTTTGCGGGTACCAAGAAGCTGGCTATTCCTGGTAGTAATTAAAAACAAAGCATACAGGACTGTTTTGCGTTAGGAAAATCCATATAACCGATTATCATGCCAAGGCAATAAAACATGATAAGCGTCATATCCGGCATGCCCGCGTAACAACTCCATGGATAGAGACAAATACACAGCGTCAAATATAATTTAAAGCCAAATCAAGCTTTGGATTCCACCGATAACTAATTTTCGTGACCAGTCCCGTGACTCTCACGAGTACAAGCGTCAAATATAAAACTCTTAGATAGTATGATGGCTTAGTTATGATAAAATTCTTGCTTTATTATGTGGGATAAACTTAGTATACGTGTAGTTGGCATCATGGTTATTAGTTGTTAATTATTTATCATTAATTAATAATTATATAGTAATTTTTTTTGTTAATTATGTTTATTGATTATTAATTATGATTGGAGTACGATTAACTATGTTACTCATTATAATTATTAATGTTTGATTTTAGTAATTAGGATTATTAATTTTTATTAATCATGTTTATTAATTTTATTAATTATTAAATGGTTGGTTCGCCATGTTTGGGTGCATGTCATTTGGTTTTAAAGGGAAAATTAATGCTTGGCATAAATAGGAAATATAATATTATTAGTTTAAATTCTAGGTGTTATGTGCATATTTATTGGTTTTAGTTTTTGGATAAGCTGGTTGGATTATCTTATCACTTTTATGACCCTCCCTTAAAGAAGTGGAGGTTTTCTTCTCAATGGAAGGAGGTGGAGTAAAAAACAAGGCATGGAGGAATGGGTATAAGAGAGAAGGTGAAAGGAAGAGGGGGTGGTTGTTTTATGTGGAAGGATAGACCACAAACATTGGAGTTGGGTTGTTTGTGGATTTGACAAGTATGGAGGGATAGAAAACTAAGTTTTCTAGAGATAGCAGTTGGAGAAGTGCTAGTTGGATGTGAGGTAAATCCTGGTTTAACCACTCTTGGAGCAGCAGAGCATTGGAGAAGGACAATGGGATCTCATAACAACATATATTGAAGAGGTAACCATTAAGTTCCTCATGTTTCAAGTTCTTCAAAATATTAGAAAATTGAATTATAGGAAAATCATGCGGAATGTTAGTAAGTTTCAAAGTGTGAGTTTAATGTTAATGAGTTTCATATGCAACCTTATAATTAATTATTTAATGTTTTTTTTTAATTATTGATAAATAAACTATTTTGATAGTATTTAACGACCCACATGGATCGTTACAAATAGTTTGTTAGTTTGTTTAAGATAGTGTTCCTATCTTGAGGTGAAGTTTGATGTATATGTAACATTGTTTGGTGATGATAAATCACATTCTTGATATATAAGTATGTAACTTTGTTTGGTGATAATATATCATTGATAGCAATTTTTGGTGTATAGAAACAATGTGTACCCTTCCTTTTTTCTACATGGAATCAAAGTTTGTTTAGGGGCTTAACTCCCTCGTGAGAGGCTCAAGAACATGAGAGATCCTTGAGACCTAATATTTTATACATATCTAGGATTAACTTAGCATAGGAGATTGAATTCCTTTTGTAGGTGAGATTAGATTGTTTTGTGAGTGAATATTGGAATGTGTGAAGTTTGAGTTTGTTGATGCTTGTGTGTTTTGTGTGAAGAGGTGTGAGTCTATGAGTTGGTTTGTTAAATGAGACTTTCCAGCGTGGAGCAACCATAACTGAGAAGAGGAACCTAAGTTTTGTTAAAGAATGGTGTGTTCACCCAAAGGATCGAAAGGATCGAAAGGAGAACTCTTACATTGGTCAAAGTCATAGTATAGATTCTTACATTCATGGATACCAACATTTCCTCTGGTGCATTCGCATTGGCTATCTTGTTCTAGAGCATACAAGCACATCAACTATTGTTCAATTCTTTCCTTTCGAGCTTGTGTGAATGTTAATGGGTTTCCAAAACATCATGACGTGTCTAGATTAGAGCCTCAACAGGTAGTGGATATTCACCGTCTCTGAGAAGTTAATGACTAGGTTGTTTTCTTGCAAATCCAACATGGTTAAATAGGACAATTTCTCACCTAGGACACTAGAAAATCTTGGTTAGGGTTTTCTTCAAGATGAAAAAGAATCAACGAAATGTCAAAAGATTCACTTGATCAATGGAGAATTCTTCCTCTATATCTCTCGTGTAGAATGCTCATGACTTTATTAGAATCCACAGTGATTTTGCAGAAATCAACAAAAGCATGAAGATGGGATTCTCTTGTTTTTTCATCTAGATCGGTTCCATCAATCATGGAATATGTAGTAGAGCAATCAAGTATCTAGTTGGTTGGACTTGAATTTCTCATATCACTCATATGAGATCACGATGAGAGGAAATAGAATTATCTTCAATTGAAATTTTGCATTGAGTATGGTTTTTAACGAGAAAGCATTGCAGTGATGTTGGAGGAGCTAGTCGATGAGCCGACTAGACTAGTTAGCTGACTAATTAAAGATTAGGTCGTCCTCCAAAGGTCGTGTCGGTTGAATGAATTGATAAGTAGTTATTGATAACTATTTTGTAATCATATATAATAGGCTGTTGATCTAGATACGAACTTGGTTCGGTTTGATGTTTGTATGAACCCATATGTGTTTTGTGAAATATAAAGTTATTACTCAATCTACTATCCTTGTCTCTTGTCTATGTTATGATTATATGATTATTTATGTGTGTTATTGGTAACTTAATGATCTGATTGATTACAATATTGGTTCCATTGTTGGCCTGTCATGGGACAAGGATGCGATTTGAAACTCGACATGTTGGAAGTTGTCACGTCCCCACCCTTCTACCGGCGAGAGGACACGACTATTATGCTAACATTTTGGGAAAACTAAGCCCCATGAACACAATATAAAATGCATTGGAAATAAACATACACAGATGCATAAATGATTATTAAACAGCAGAAGCAAATTCATTTCATTCAATACAATAACATGTTCATCATATTTATAAATCAAACACAATTGTAAGGATTTAAAAACACAAATACTTTTCTTAGAATAAGCTTGCCCCACAACTAGCTACGTCATTGCAACGTTCCACCCAACCATAGGCCAGTGTGCTCATCAATCTCTCAGCAACACTGCCACCCTCGAGCTGGGCATGATTCCACAAGGAATAAGGGGAAACTAGCAGGCTCACATGTAGCCAAGGATACACAAAACTCAGCCAAGCCAACACAATTGGGTTTATTAGGCTAACAGGGAGCTGGAAAGGATGGCTGCTAAGCTAGTGAGCTCAATCCAAGAGCTATGGACACCTGCACTAGAACTAGCATGAGTTCTAAGACATCCACACACACCCAACACAAGGAAACATCCCCTTCTCTGCTATGCAGTCCCTCGGGCCATGCCTTCCCTTCCAATGCTATTCAAGGGGTGCAGAGAAGAAAGTCATCCCTCTAGCTCTGTTTGTGAGGCTCCTACACACACTGTTAGTTTTTTATCATATAAGCTAGCATTATGATCTTAGGATCTTTTCACTGAGAGAATAGCAAGCACAGCAATAAAACATAAGCACATCATAAGAGACAAGAGACACAAATAGTTTTTCTCAGGGAAACCATAAAGGAGAAAACCCCGCAACTTCCTCAGAGATAGAATCAGCACCAAAATAGTAAAAGCCCCAAAACAGTAAGATGCACTCTCAATAGCAGTAGTCTTCTTCTTGTCTAGTCCCAGTGTATTTCCTTCCTCACTAATGCGCCACACTTGAGTGAGTGAGTGATGTGTGTTACAAGTGATATAAATAGAGAGGCTCACTCTCTATTTATATTCTTTCATTCACTTGAAGTGCACTCCAACATGTCAGCCTCACTTAACAATTACTTACTAGATCCGACATCTCTAGGAGTGTCTAATAACCCTAGTGCCCCACCACTTGTGGGGACTTTGCCTCCTCTGACCAATAGGAGGGTAACACAATGGTGGGGACTATTGCCCCGACTTACAATGACTCACCTAAGGTCGACTTCACTAGGATAGTCTAATAACCCAAGGGCCCCACAACTGTGGGGACTTTAACCCTTGACCAATAAGAGGATTACCCACAATGACTTGACATGACTTTCTCATTATAGAAAATTCCCGGAATAAACATTGGGGTATGACATGACTCAAATAAATTACAATACATCCCAGAATAAACATCGGGTTACAATAGATAAGAAATACAAGTGAATACATTCTGAAGTTACAATTACATCAACACTCCCTCTTAAATAGGAAGGTATTCTCTCAACACAATTTATCAGCACAAGTCTTCTTCTTTGTATCATCTGGGTCATCGTCAAGTCTTCGTCATCTTCAAGTCATCTTCATCTTCAAGTCATCTTCATTTGGATCTGGATCATCACTCGATTTGGATCATCATCACTGAATCTATATCATCACTCGATCTGGATCATCATGGAGCATCATCACTGGATCTGGATCATCACTGGATCTGGATCATCACTCGATCTGGATCATCATGGAACATCATCACTGGATCTAGATCATCTCTCGATATGGATCATCATGGATCATCATCACTGGATCTAAATCATCTCTCGATCTGGATCATCATGGAACATCATCACTGGATCTGGATCATCTCTCGATCTGGATCAATATCACTGGACTGGATCTGGATCATCGCTCGATCTGGAACATCACTGGATCTGGATCATCACTGGTGCTATCTCATGATTCTTCTCGTCACAGGAATTTCTACAGAGCCAGCCCTTTTTCATGCTGGTTGTAGGCCTACCCATCATGTAGGTCTTCGCCCAGCACTTACATCTGACCTACTCATCAAAAAGGCGCATCCATCCAGACATTAACACATCCTATCACAGTGATGGAAGACTCCCATCCAGACAGGAACACATCCTATCATAGTGATGGAAGATTTCAGCACTTACATCTGACCTACTCGTCAGAAGGGCACATCCATCCAAACAGGAACACATCCTATCATAGTGATGGAAGACTCCCATCCAGACAGGAACACATCCTATTACAGTGATGAGAGATTTTAGCACTTACATTTGACCTACTCATCAGAAGGGCACATCCATCCAGACAGGAACACATCCTCTCACAGTGATGGAAGACTCCCATCTAGACAGGAACACATCCTATCACAGTGATGAGAGATTTCAGCACTTACATCTGAGCACGTGGGAAGACATCCCTCAGTCGCTCCAGAAAGGCTCTGCACTTACATCCATCCATACAGGAACACATCCTATCACGGTGATGGAAGGGCTTGCACTCACATCTGATCCTATGAGAACACATCCCAGCAGTCATATCAGAATGGCCCCTAGTCCTCGACTGAGCTACCTAGTAACTGACCAGGTGCCTCCATTCCTAGAATGGAAATTTCCCTTACATCTGTCATGCTCGACAGAATGGCTAGCACTCATATCTGACATGGAAGGAACCAATCCTCTCACCCTGATAGAATGACTCAGCCCTTACATCTGACCATGGAAGGAACCAATCCTCTCACCATGTCATAATGGCTATGGGTCTCATCACTTTATCTTAGAGGAAACCTCGATCTAGAGAACACCAAGCTTCTCCCTGAAGTACTCAAACTTCAGCCTAGCCAATGGCTTCGTCAATACATCAGCTATTTGTTCCTCCATCGCAACATACTGGAGCTTCATAGCTCCTCTCTGCACCATATCCCTGATATAGTGATAATTGATCTCGATATGCTTTTACTTGTCATGGAACATTGGATTCTCTGACAACTTTACGTAACTTTGGTTGTCACAATGTATACAAGTAGCATCCAGCTGGAGATCAAATATATCAGACAGTAACTTCCGCAGCCATACTGCCTCACAACTAGCTGAACAAGCTGCGACATACTATGCTTCAGCAGTACTCAGTGCCACACAGGATTGCTTCCTGCTAAACCAAGAGATCACTCCTAATCCCATACTGAAGCAACATCCTGAAGTACTCTTCCTGTCGATGGCACTGCCTTCCCAATCTGAATCGACATAACCCTCTAGGTTAATCTTTTGATTCGCATCGTACTTGATCCCATAATCAATTATACCCTTCAGGTACCTCAGAACATGCTTTGTAGCAATCAAGTGAACACTTCTCAGATATTTCAAGTGCTGGCTCAAGTTGTTCACAGCGAAGCAAATGTCTGGTCTCATGTTCGTCAGGTATATCAAGCAACCAATCATCTGATGACACATCATAGCATCAACCGTCTCTGATGAAGCATCACTCAATAGCTTCAGGTTCGATGCCATAGGTGTGGTCATGCAGTCCATCATCCTGAACCTATTCAAGATCTCTACTGCATACTTCCCTTATCCACACCTCTATGCCTAGAAAATAGTGCATCGACACATAACAGTAGCATCACTAGTCTTCCGCCTTCAACCTTGAAGCAAAGGTTGGAATCCACTTTACTCTCAGTAAAGCCTAGAGTCATCAGTAATCTGTCCATCCTGTCGTACCATGTCGATCCTCAGGATATTCTGTAGTCACTCCCTCCGAAGCAGAGCATCATACTCCCTATATCTTCTGTACTCTATGCACTGAAACATTCTGTACCGTAGTGACAAGTAGCTTCCTATGCTACTAATATTCTATGTGACCATCTAGTGTATAGACTTGCATCTTCAACCTTGTAGCAAAGGTTAAGATCTTCATCAATATCATCATGTATGTGTTTCCCATGGGTGTCTTCTAAACTCATACAATTCCTTATTTCATTTGCACACATGATTATGCATGTCATGTGACTTCACTTCTAGTGGCTGTAAATGTTTCTTCGTAGTCTATGCCTTCTTTTCGTGGGAAGCTTCGTGCTACGAATCTTGCTTTGTATCCCATGATGTTTCCATCTATTGCATGATGGAACTATGAACTTCTCTTCATGTCTCGATACTGTGCCCTGACATCATTCTTCTTGAACTGGTCTTCCCTTTCTTCTTGGTGGCTAGAAGGTTCTCCATCAATGATGTCATTGCACTCGTCATATTATTCTTCATTTTGAAATGTCGTCACTTGTTCTTCGGAACAAGTCTTCATTCTTCTTTGCTTGTAGGCGATTATGTATGCGATCTTTCCTAAAAGTCAAATGAATTTGTATGGTTAGAAACATTCCATAAGGAACATTCATACTGGCAAATTCTTATGCATAAATATATGATCATGCAACTACTTTAGCCAATACAACATTCATCCATATCTCACTGAAACTTTCTAGATGCCTTCCATCTCTACCAGGACAACATTGAGATTGTGCACTAATCCAATATGTCAGCAAAGAGGTTTCATTCTAGATAAGTAGCAATGGAGAGTTGTATAGCACCACAAGCTACTTACCCATCACATGCATATTAGTAGTATACTGTCATTAATGCAAACATTCTATCATGCATAATACTTTAACTAAATATAAACAAATGCATAACAAAAAAATGAAATGACAATTGAATACTTATCTTTATTTGTTTCGTGGGTAGACTGTTTCTTAAGCCTTCAGCTTCATCGTCTTCTTCATTCATGATAGCATCATTTCTTATCCAAATGCTAGGATGGATAAGAAGTTCTTCAAGAGTTGAGTTCTTCATATTCCTCATCGCTTGAGGGATCTTCTTTGGATGGTGAGAGCTTGATCTTCAATTGCTCCCATCTTCTCTTCTCTTCTTATGAGTCAAGCTTCTTCTTCTTCTTGAAGTCTGCTAAAAGTAATCACTTCCTTCTGCCACACATTCCTTGCATGAATGAATCCCATGATCCTGGGAGGATATTCAAGGTGGCCATCACCACTTCTGCATTCTTCACTTCTTCTTTTACCGCTTCAAGTTGTTCTTTGAGTTGAGAGACCCTTATGACTGCATGGTCTCTGCATTCTGGATCTTCACATTCTTCAACTGGTTTCTTAAGGTCATATTATGATCTATGTTATTTCCTTCAAATAGCTTGGTCAAGGAATCAAACCTCATTGGTGTCTTTAGGGAAGACACTTGTGGTACAATTTGATCCATGACTGAATCAACTATGATCTTCTTGGCCTTGACCAAGTTCTTCTTATGAAAGGCTTCTAGCCTCATCTCCCTCTGAAACTGGAACCTCTATACTCATGTAGGTGTCCAATCCATTTTCTTCAGAGAGATCAAATACTTCTATGCTTGGAATTTTTGAACTTCACCAATCTTATCATCAAGCTGATGTGATAGATCACTTTGAAATGAGAACCTCAAATGAAAATAGCAAGGGATTTAGATATTACCGATTTGAGGTGTCCGTCTTGGTTCCGGAGCTCGCTGATCTAGGGTTTGTCACAGAAATCCTAATTTTCAAAACTTGGAATATTTCATATCTAATTGGATATACAAATAGATATCTTCAAATGGTCCTGTCCAATGTACTCCTTTTCTGAAAACAATGGAGGGAAGCTCCCGGAATAGGAAGCCCTAATTTTCCAATTTCTTCTGCATCAATGTCTGTTACTGTTTCTATGATATCTCCGAAATTAATGATCCTTTATGTCTTAAATTTTACACAGAAGTAACCTAAAATGTCTCTGATCCAAAACCATAGGTTTAATCAGAATTGCTTTCACCATTTTGGATTTAGGATCCTTTTCCCAAGGTGACCTGTTACAGGACTGTTCAGAACAGCGAAGTTGTATGAAATGACACATGTCACTAGTTCATCTTCTAAGTATGATATTCATACCACCGAAATTAATGTCCGTGCCCTTTCTGGAACATCTTCCATAATTCCATTTGGACCTATGTAGCCCAAGATATTTCAATTCTCCCCAGGTGTCATGTTTAGGGATGAATTCTGGAAGAGGCTAGACCCCTAAATTGGAGGGATCGTATTTCCCATAATATAGCGAATATGAGGCTGAATTTTGGACACAGTGCGCATATGAATCTTATATTTATCCCTTACAAGTTTTAGCTCTGGCTACGTCACCAATATTTGGATATAGCGAATGTACCAAAACTTATCAGTTTTAGTATTTAGGGTTTTTTCTGGCTCGGGGTCAAACTAGGGTTTGACTTTCATGGAGTTTCACCCAACCAAATTTCTTGATACAGGTCTCTAAAATTTGGTTTTTATGAGGATAACAATCCTATTCTGGTATCACTCAAAAATTCCTCTTCTGTAGAAATCCCTAATTTCCGCATCGAAAATTGAAAATGCTCAGAATCAAATTCTGCTTCAATAGAAAGATGCGCCCTTCAATGGAGAGTCATCCTAGCATACTTTTGCTGATGGATTGTGGAGATAGAACCAAAAAGTAAGAAGCCCTAGATTTTGTAGCTGCATAATGTCTTCTTCTCAGGTTAGCTCTGATACCGTGTTAGTTTTTCATCATATAAGCTAGCATTATGATGTTAGGATCTTTTCACTAGGAGAATAACAAGCACAACAATAAAACATAAGTACATCACAAGAGACAAGAGACACAAAGAGTTTTTCTTAGGGAAACCATAAAGGAGAAGACCCCGCAACTTCCTCAGAGATAGAATCAGCACCAAAATAGTAAAATCCCCAAAATAGTAAGATGCACTCTCGACAGCAGTAGTCTTCTTCTTGTCTAGTCCCAGTGTATTTCCTTCCTCACTAATGCGCCACACTTGAGTGAGTGAGTGAAGTGTGTTACAAGTGATATAAATAGAGAGGCTCACTCTTTATTTATATTCTTTCATTCACTTGAAGTGCACTCCAACATGTCGGCCTCACTTAACAATTACTTACTAGAGTCGACATCTCTTGAAGTGTCTAATAACCCTAGTGCCCCACCACTTGTGGGGAATTTGCCTCCTCTGACCAATAGGAGGGTAACACAATGGTGGGGACTATTGCCCCAACTTACAATGACTCACCTAGGGTCGACTTCACTAGGATAGTCTAATAACCCAAGGGCCCCACAACTGTGGGGACTTTAACCCTTGACCAATAAGAGGATTACCCACAATGACTTGACATGACTTTCTCATTATAGAAACTTCCTGGAATAAACATCGGGGTATGACATGACTCAAATACATTACAATACATCCCAGAATAAACATCGGGTTACAATAGATAAGAAATACAAGTGAATACATTCCGAAGTTACAATTACATCAACACACACTAGGTTTATCAAGAAGGATCCTACCCCATTTCCACTCCAAAAATAGTTCATCCAAAACAACAGAGGCATACACAACTATTTCTAGATCTGGGATTGATGAAAATCGACTTGGGAGCCACAAACGAATTTGTAGATGGGTAAAACAACCCCCTTAGCAGAAATTTGAATTCCATATTTGTTTATGGCCCTAACGTGGCCACAACAAACTCAATCGACACCCAAAATTTGTGGCTATGTTCCCCTCATTGGCTGTGCAACTCTGAAACACAAAATTCCTCAACCGTGGAGAGGTGAAAATAATACAAAAATGCCGAGGAGTGATCCCAACCACTGAGCGTTGAAAAAAACACTTCCCATCCCTGGGAAAAATGAAGAACATAGAAAAGGATGTGAATGGTGAATGCTAGGAGCTCCAAAATTGTGGGGAAGACCAAAAACGTGAATGGTTTCACAAATGAAGTTCAAAATGCCTGAGAGAGCTCATGTGAAGGAAAAATGGTGAGGAAAAATACCCCAAACATGAAAGCATGGTAGAATGGCATACGTTTTTGGGTGTTTACTTTCCCAAGGAGTCAAAATGCATTTCCCAAAAACTAATGGCTTCTCAGTTTGAATTTGGGTTGTCATACCTTGCCCATCCCATGCAATAACCAACTCATCGAACTTTTGGCAGTAATAAATGATTGGGTATATGAGACAAGAAAGGTAGTTGACTATTTGATGGGTTCTCCCATTGACATTTGGATTTTCCCCATTGGCCCAAAGGTTTGAATACTCCCCCCCGTTATCCTTAGGAAATCATGCCCATTCTCATTATTGTTACATTGACATAGCTGGTTGTGGGTATTTTAATTAAAATGCATGTTTACAAGATGTCCAAATTATAGTGTGCCTAGCTAGCACAAAATACCATCGGCATCGATTTTAATCGTCGAACATATAACGTTAAATCGATGGTGGGGATTTTTCCTATAGCTCCACACCATGATTAATTACAATACATACATCATATACATTTAATGCAAACAAAGTCAAAATCGGGGTGTTACAGAAGTTGTTGACTGTATAGCGGAATCAGGGAAAATTTACTGCTGGGCTCAATACATAGTTGACATGATCAAATACATTTGTGAAAAATGCCAGGAAATGGGTGCAATAATCGGATTTCCATCACTAATAATATGGATAGCTATGTACCACCTATCTCCAGTCGAACATCCACAGTTCCTAGAACCGACAAGGTTTCATATGTGGTGTTTCAAGTCATTTTCAATGGCTAAAACTCCATAGGAACTGGAAGAAGCCAAAGTGTTCTTAGAAAATTAGTTTCAAAATCTAAAAATCCAAACATCGAGATGGAGGGTGACTCAAAACATCTGAAGAGGTCTACCCCCGACAACACATATCCAACTGAAAGTTGAACACACTGCAGTCTGGCATTCGCAAGGTTCCATAGAAAAAGCAAAACCTCTCGACTACTATCCAACGGTCGAGGACATTTTGACAGAGTTATCCTATCAATCTAAAACCAAAATAGCCATACCGGTGGGTGAAAAAGATATTAACCAACCTATTGTCGAACCATTGACCGAAAAAGAGAAGGAAGAAGACTATGAAGCTCGTCTTCATATTAGTAGCTTCACTTTTGAAGACAACCCGATAGAAGAGAAAAACGTTCTTCAAATTGTAAATTTACTGAATGAAGAACAAGCCATTGTACCAATGGAACAAAACACTATTGTCCCGACTCAATAGAAGGAGGAGGAGGGAGGAGAACAGATAGACGAAGAAACTCAATCTAACAGACTTGAGTATGCTATGACAAAGGAGAATCTAAAAAGAATAGTTTAGGAGATATCAACATAAAGAATAAATAAAGGGATCCAGGAACAAGTAAAGGGGAAACGTAAAATCATCCTTTTGGAGGAGTCAGAAGATGAAGAAGAATTACTTGCTACCGCTGCCGACATTTTGGAGGACGCTGCACTGAATAAAGTATCTGTTAAAAAACAGTTCAAAAAGTTCATCGAATAAAGAGTGAAGAAAGGCAGACCTAAAAAGGTAAGAGTTTCTACCCCTCCTGAAATAATTCCTATTGATTTGACACCAGAGTCCCCACGACCTTCTCCAACTAGAATAACAACAAACTCGACTGTCGCCATATCACCAAACTACAAAGATATAATCCCTGGAACCCTTAAAGAAAAAATTAATAAAGATGTTGAACTTTAGCAATTTATCAACAACCTGCCAAATCTATTCCACAATTCCCAACAATTCAACACCACGAATAAACTCATAGAGTCGAGATCTTCCCGACAAAGTGTCACCCCGCAAACTGACCAAGTCTCACCAGAGCCAAAAGTTGTGGGACTTATCAGATTCTCATTCATCTAAAACCCTGACAAAACATCCATAATTGTCACAACCCAAATCTCATCATTCATGCCACCTATCCCCAAACCCTCTGGTTAATGAGGTAGATGAGGGAACACTTTCTCTTGAAGGCAATGATCAAGCAACACTAGACAAAGAAATCATAAACCCCATGGAATCTAAAGAAACCAACAACCCTATCGACTTGCAACTGGAAGTCAAAAACCCCATGCCAACAAATAACCTTCCGAACACTCAATTAACCCCAGAACATTCACCATCACCATCACCACCACCAATGCTAGAGTCCCCTCACAATCCAGAACCACCATCTGCACCACCACTAGATGCACAAACAACTACAAGTCCCACCCATGAAATTCAGCCAGTAACCCAGCCATAACAGAAGTTCAATCGACTGAAAACCCACCAACTAAAGAAAAACAAACAGAGAAACAGCAACCAACATCGGTACCAATAGGACCAGTGGTGTTCCATCACTCTAAACATAAGAAAAAGAAAAGAGAACAGTAGCAGACACAACAGGTACGGACAGTTATCCACCTTCATCAACTAGGGTCGACTACCATAGTTGACACACCAAAACTTAGAGATTGAGAACTTGACCAACTATTGGAAGCACTCAATAAAGAGGCTGGAACAAGAAATCAAAGCAGAAAAGAACATATAGAAAAATTTCAAGAATAACAAGTCAAATTCCTAACCAAATACAGGAATCTGACACAAATAGTTCTACCAAGAATAACAGAGATCGACACCGACAAACCATTGAAGAGAACATACCAGTTGTTGGAAAGTGTCGTGTCAAACTTTCAAACACAATTGCAGGCCAAGAAAGATGAGAAAAAAGAAGAGACTTCTACACTATTGAGACATCAGTACACATCATTTTTAGAATCCCACAAGGTACTGCAAGAGCATTTCGACGAGTCTATCACTACAGAAGAAGTACTGTGAAACTAGTATACTTATTATGGCCAGGTATTCCAGCAAGCTCAGGATACTCAGGAACACATCAAATCATTAGAAAACCAACAAGGTCTGGAGGAAGAAATGATGAGCACAATACAATATCAGATTGTATTGGAGACAACACAACTAAAAAAATTAGAAAAACAAGCACATCAGTGGATGAATCAGGAACTACCCATCCTCGACACACTCGAAAAAATTTGTCCACGAATGAAAAGATTACTCGACACAACAGAGGAAAAAACTCAATTGTTGGGGATGAACATGATCAATATCACAGACCGACCAATACAAGAGAATATGTCGATTATGTCAATCATTACAACCTTGACCATTGACATTCAGAATGCTCTCCGCAATTGGACAGAATTTCAGCATCGACTAGCCATTGTGGAGCTATGTGTACAAAAATGACCATCCATTCGACTACACAGGCCATGAAGACAGAGCAATTGGAAGAAAACTACTTCAGACATGATATTTTTACCTCCCTTATTTCTTCGAGACGAAGACAGATTTTGTTCCTAAGGGAGATGTTGGAGGATCTAGTCGGTGAACCGACTAGACTAGTTAGCCAACTAATTAGAGATTAGGTCGGCATCCAAATGCCGTGTCAGTTGACTGAACCAACAAGTAGTTATTCATAACTGTTTTGCAATCATATATAATAGGTTGTTGAGCCAGATGCAAACTTGGTTCGGTTTGATGTTTGTATGAACCCATATGTGTTTTGTGTAATATAAACTTATTATTCAATCTATTATCCTTGTTTCTTGTGTCTGTTCTGATTATATGATTCTTTATGTGTATTATTGGTAACTTAGTGATCTGATTGATTACAACAAGTGACAAAAAGGAATGTAGTAGAAGATAGATAGTTGTTCAATAGTATGAAATGCTTGTGGATCATAGAAATTATGCATCATTGTGATCACGAGACATGCATGTGGGGATTTTTGTCCATTAGTTCAAGGGAGATCCTGGATCTAGAATTTCATCATCATACTTTTGTTAGGGGTATGATACATTGCAAGTGGTAATGGTGTTCGATGATGTTGGGAAACTTGGGCTATATCTAGGAGACTATACCATTTGGTGGAATAGGGAATAACTTAAATGAGTATTTCTTATCCAAGAACTATTTTCAAAAGACACAACTTCTGAAGAATGTTGGTCATGTTTTTGTTCATTTAGTATGAGTTTTCTATCTATGAGTTTTTCCTCACTAATATAATCCTTAAGAGGGGGTGTGGAGTTTAATGCTTGCATTAGTGTAATAAATTCACATTCTATTATAAGTGACTAATTAGTTATAGAAGTTGTTAGGATGCCTTATGTATTCTTGCAATATCTTCTTCTAAACCAAGAATAAGTTAGATCCTATTTTAGCATGTGGTTGAGATATTATCTCAACAGTTTGTTAGTATGGATAAGAGTGTGTATCCATCTTGAGGAAAAAATTAGTGTATAAGTATGTGATGTTATGTGATGGTAATGGATGACTCAAAGAAAATTTGGTGTGTGTAAAAATAATGTCTACTCTTTCTTTCTCTACACAATCAAGTCTTGAGATGAGTCCTCCTCCCTTGATGAGAGATAACCAACAACCTCCCTTTAAAACAAAGTTGAATATGTTTTTTTTAAACAATAACCAGAGAATATATTTATATATGAAAAAGGATGATAATAACCATACTTACAAAAGGAGAAGCCGACATATAAAACTGTTCTGAAATGAAAAGACTATTCTATCTATACTAATTACAAAATTCAGGAAAGTTATTCAATGCATTCTATAATAAATTATAACCATCGAAGGGTAGATTCTAACAAACTGACTATTTAACAAAGTGCAAAAATACATCTAAAATCCATATTTGAACCTACTATTTCTTCTTGCCTCATGGCCCATGGACAGGCTGCACTACGGATGTTTCTTCCATTGGATGGTCTTGAGCTAGGGTTTCCTGACAATGCTGCAATGGTTCATGTTTTTCAATTTCTTCACTTCCTCTTTGATAAAGTATACTATTCCCATGGGCTCATGTAGGTCTCAATCATTACATATATTCTAGACTCTTGACATCCCATTTGATTAGCCAAATACTTCACATCTGACGTTGCTACCCTTCTTTCTTTCACAGCAGTGCTCACAAGCTCGTAAATACAGTGCAGATGAAGTTTAACATCTTTCAAAGTGGACTAAATATCATTAAGACTTGCATTCCCACCATTTTTCTCCATAGTATACTAAGAAATTATAGAACCTAAGAGAGAATAGAGTGAGAATAGAGATGGTGAAGGCTCGAGAGGACCGCAATCTAAATCCTCAACATGGTAGAGACCTACAAAAGAGAGCCTTAGCTATAGTGCTTCTATTGAAGACCAGAACTCGGATGACCTGCAAAACTCTTCATCAGTATCTCAATGCATAACTAAGTTCAAAGGGAGCATACTCATCCCGCTATGCTCTTCCATGGCTTGCGTGATCATTCACTTCAAAACATCGGGGAGCAGCGCACCAGGATTAGCATTTAAGCCATTCACATTGGCGCTTAAGCCACATTTCTAGGGTGGAGGAACATTGTCCATCGATTTCTAGAAAGGTCGTCGAAAAGGATAATTATGGGAGGTCCAAATGAAGCACCCACCCTCATGAAATGACTATAGTTTCTAAGGAACATGTTTATAAATGTTATTATGTCCTTTGATTGTAACTATGCCCAAATTATTCTTTACACCTTGATTAGAAAATTTATCCGATATGGTAGTATTACCTCCAAGGATGTGGAAGTAGGTAACCTGAATATTTGAGGTGAGGCAACAAATACGATAATATATTCTTCTACAATTGGCTATGCCACGAATGTAATCAGTTCTCATTTTCAGGATGACTTGCTTAGAGTTTCCAAAAACTATGATATTTGAAATATTATTCTATCTTGTCAGATCCAAACCAAGGAGAAGCGAGATCCATTCCGCTTCATTATTAGATCTATGTCCTATTCCCCATGCATAAGATGTGACTAATTTTCCTCGGGGATCGAAGATAATCCCACCTATGCTTGCCTCCCTAGGGTTTCCTTTCGAGGCACCATCAAAGAAAAGAGTTAAACTGTGTTGATTCAATCTCCATTGAAGGAACTCTTCTTTTCTTTTTCTGATATCCTGGGGATGAAGATCAAGATGAATTTTTGCTTGAGGAGAGTTCTTGTTCAAGGTATCATGACACCAAATCATTTCTGTGGGGTTGAGATCCTCTGAATTAGGAAGAATAACCTGTTTTGAGTTCAACTTTTCATGAATCATATTGAGTACCTTGTAAGTAGCTTGCAGAGGGTCAACCTTCTTATCATCAAATATAAGCTTGTTTATGGCTAGCCATATATTCCAACAAGTGTTTTTTGGGACTGCATTCTAGTTTCTAAGGAGAGTCTTCTTCTTCCCAAGATTTCCTGGATACAAGGTATTCCATTTGATGATCAAGTCTTGAATATTATCAGGAAGGGAGAAATTCATTCCGATATTGCTAAGAGTGTGACTCCACACTTGAACAAAGAAATGACACTCCATAAAGAGATGGAAGATGTATTATTCATGTGAGAGGAAGAGCGAACATATGGAAGGGCCTTGAAAACCTCTTTTCCTTAAATTGTCGGCAGTCAAGAGATTATTTTTAACTAAAATCCAAAAGAAAATGTTGAATTTGTGGATACAATCAAAATTCCATACCTTTTTCCAGAATCTAATCTAGGACCGATTTCCATTGTTCTTCAGCTTCGTGTACCCTTCTCTAATAGTGAAGAAAACCTACAGACCCCATTCTTTGGAATCGCGAGTCCTGATGTGGGAGGGAGAAATTCCATGAAGGTGGGAAGTAAAGTGGGCATAATATTTTTGAAGATGAGGGGAGGGGTGTAAGAATTTTCGACCAACCCAATCTCCATCGCTATTCTTTTCTGATATATCCTTTGGCTTAGTTATATTGAGATCTTGCATCCAGTAACAAAGATTTATTAAATTGGAGATAGAAGCCAGAGGAGGGTTCCCTAAAATGGCATTTGTCCAAATGTTTATTTTTCGACCATTCCCCATTCCCCAATAAAAGTTGTCTTTAATTAGGCCAGCAGAGATTCCAACTGGGGGTACATTTACCTTGCAAGGGGAATATAGGCATTTCGATCTTCGTTACTTGATTTATTTTTTCCTGATTACCTCCTTCCACCAATAGTTTCCCCAAAAGATCAGTCTCCAAACTATTTTAGAGCCCATAGCCTTATTCATTAAGCCAAGATCCCTAATTCCCAAACCTCCATTGGATTTTTCTTCCATAATATTGTCCCAGTTAACTAGATTGAACTTTTTCCCTTGTGTCTTCCCACCTTGCCAGACAAATTTTCTGATCTCAATACTTATATTATTGATAATGGATTTTGGTGCAAGGAAGATTGTGCAATTGAAGATAGGATAAGAATACAATATGGATTTGATGAGGACTAGCTTTCCAGCTAGATTGAAACATTTTGTGACCCAATCTTGTATTTTGTTTTTCATCTTTTGGGTTATTAGGCTCCAAGCCGTGGGATTATAAGTGCTCTTCAAAATTAAAATTCCGAGATAAACAAAGGATGTCCAGTGAATGTTAACCTTGATACCTAGAATATAGATGATCTCTATGAGGGTATGAGGATTGTTATTCCAACCATAAATCTAGTGTTTGGAGGGATTGATTCAAATTCCAATGACTTTGAGAAGAATATCTAGAGCGAGTTTTATCCTTCTGGCTATTTGAGTCGATGTACATCCCAAAAGGATGGTGCCATCAATGAATTGTGCATGATTGATAGGTTGGACTCCTCTGACAAAAGAAATACCGAGGATATTTCCTTCACTTTTCAATCTGTTGAGTCTTTTGCTTAGAGAATTAGCCACTAAAATGTAGTGAAAGGGGATATTGGATATCCTTGATGAATTCCCCTTTGGGATTGGAAGAAGGAGGTTGTCTGATCGTTGAATAGAGGATCTATCCATGGGCTGCTAATGCAGGATTTGATCGATCTTATGAAGCTGGGAGGGAAACCAAATCTTTCCATAACTTGAAAAATGAAGTCGTGCCTTATTCTATCGAAGGCGTTAGTTAGATCTAATTTGATTTCCATACCTACTTCTTGGGATTTCTGACTTGAGTGGATAGCTTCTTGCACCAGAAGAATTTTATCATAAATCTGTTTACCAGCCTGAAATCCTGCTTGATTTTCTGAAATGAGATGCAAAATAACTTTTTATTATGTTGGAAATGATCTTGGAGATGATTTTATAAGAATAATTACAGAGAGAGATAGGTTTGAACCATTTAATGGAGGATGGATTATTTTCCTTAGGTATTAGAGCAATAAAGGTGGAATTTCTAGCACCTCCTATCTTGTCCTTCGATTGAGACCAAAGTAGTATTCTTAGAAGATAATTTTTTATGGTATGTCAGCAACTTCGATAAAAGATAATAGGGAACCCATCAATCCTAGGGGCTTTGTCTGGGTGCAAGGACCACACTGTTGAACGAACCTCATCAAGTGAGGCAGGTTGAATTAGAGCTTCATGGTCTTCCTTTATTAAGTTGGGTATTTCATCACTGAGGATGGTCGTTTCCTCTTGATTAACTTCATCATCATTTGAGTAGATATCATCAAAATGATCTTTAATCTCCCTTTTGATTTCCTCAGAATATGTTAACTTTTCCCTGTTTTCTTTGGTTATCTCCTTTATTGTGTTTTTCATATTCTTCTCTTTGCATTGGTAGTGGAAAAATTTGGTGTTTAGATCACCCTCTTTTAACCATACGCATCTTGATATTAAACACAATTCTTCCTCTTCTCTTATTAGAAGAGTTTGAATTTTTCTATCCACCTCTTTTTCTTTCAACAACATTTCTTTTGTTACTTTTGCCTGCTCCTTTTGTTCCTGGATATCTTCAAAGGTTCTAACTAGGGAAGCTTTCTCTTTTCCAGGGTTGAAATTATGGGTTGCTCTCCAATTCTTAATCCCTTTCTTGACATTTTTTTAGTTTATGTCCCCATGTGAATCTTGGAGAACCCTAAATAAAAGTGTTCCGGGCTTGTTGAACTAAATCAAAGAAGCATGGATCCATAATCCAAGTTGGGGAAAACCTAAAAGGGAGAGGCCCCAGGTTGCCAATTGTTTATAGGGAAAGAGATAGAGGCCTATGATCTAATATCGTTGAGGCTAGAAGGTGTGAAATAAGAAAAACATTTTATCAAGAAAGGAGGAACTTACCAGAATTTTGTCCAAACTGGCACTGATATGGCCCAACTGGAAATGCTTATTTCTCCATGTGTAATTTCTTGCTTTTTGTTTGATATTGATAAGTCTCAAGGTGCTCATTACATCTTCTAACCTTTCTCCAAAGGGATCTCTAACTTTGGAGCCTCCTTTTTTTTCTTCTAGGGAGATAGTAGCATTAAAATCCCCAGTTATTATACAAGAGTGTTACATCTTTGATCTGGATTTATGCAGGAACGCAAAAAAATATACAAATAACCATAGAAACAAATATGCAGTGGAAATGACTCTTCATTTCATTAATCAATAACTAAAACCGGTTTACATACATAATGGAAATAAACTAGCTAGAGTGCCGGTAGCTTATCTCTGAGAAGAGATGTGGTGGCTACATGCCTCTAAACTCTATGTTACAATGAGGCTCGAAGGCCTATATATTATTGAGAAACAATGGAAACCCTACAAATCCAAAAACCTAACCCTAGGAGGTGAAACGCTAGAATGTCGGCCCCATTGGGTAACTTAGCACATCAATTTCCTGGGGTCGTAACTTTAGCATACTACCTCTGTTTGACGCGCATGATACATCGTTCGAAAGATATGTTTGAGGACTACATCCATAGATGAAAAATATGGAATTTGGAGCAGACTCACATTTTCGCGACCATTCGATGCCAAAAAAATGTCGTTTAGGTCCTCAAAATGGCTCCGGAAGTTTAGGACCTAAAAACTACCAAAAATAGTAAATTGTGCTACAATTAAGGAAACTAGAAAACTGAAAGAAAAAATGGTGGGGGTCCAAGTGGAATAGGTGGGTGGCCACAAATATCCTCCTAGATCATTCCTCCCCCCTTAGGAAGCAATGATCCCCATTGCGTTGAGTTCCTCCATGAGATGAGGAAACTTCTGCTGAACTTGGTCCCTGGTGAGCCACTTTACCTGGTGAAGGAGTTGGCCTGCTTTGACAACTCGATATAGTTGGATATTCTGCTGGTGGGTGTTATTGATCTGTGTGTCCATAATATGATCAGTTGTGGCGTGTTCCATGTAGTTAAGGTTTAACTCTGTTGGTGTGACTTGTTCTGCCACATCTGATGTGTCCAGTAGAGGTGGAAAGTAGGGCTGAAGGCAGTCCACATTGAACACTGGTTGAAACCAAGGAATGGTGGAATAGTGAGCTTGAAGGCATTGTCCCCGATAGCCTTGGTGATGGTGTATGGCCCATATCGAAGTGGGCGAAGCTTGCGGTGGGGTCCAGCAAGGCGCTCCTTCTGCAAATGTAGCCACACTTTGTCACCCACCTGGAATTTGTTTTGCACCCGATGCTGATCATGTCGCTGCTTGTACTTAGAATTGGATCTATCCAATATGTCATGAACCTGTTGGTGAATGTGCTGACTGTGCTCAATGAAGCTATTCACCTTGGAAACTTCAGACTGGATATGAGCTGAATCAGCTTGAGTAGCTGCAAATGGCATGGCTACGTCAATGGGACATAGTGGTTGGAATCCCAAGCCCACTTGAAAGGGGTTGTGGTCAGTTGAGCTGTGGAGGGCCCGGTTATAGCTATGTTGTACATAGGGGAGGCTCTCATCCCATGTGCGTGGATGCTTTGAGTTGTACATGTGTAAAATGTGTACGATCATCCTGTTGACGACCTCTGTCTGGCCATCAGTCTGGGGATGGAAAGATGTGGACTTTGTGAGCTTGGTGTCTAGCATTGACCATAGGCTAGACCAGAATGTACTAAGTAACATGTTGTCCCAATCTAAGATTATAGACTGTGGGATCCCAAAGTGTACCCACACTCATTCAAAGAAGAGTTTAGCAGTGGCTTCTCCTGTGATATTCTTCTTGCAGGGTGCCATTATGGCCATCTTTGAGAATATGTCAACGACCACAAACACATAGTTGTTTTTGTGCTTAGTAGAAGGAAGGCTCGACATGTAATCCATGGAGATGGATTCCCAAGGTTGACTAGGGGTAGGAAACAGAGTATATAGGCCTTGCTTCTTTATGGATGGTTTGGCAATGGCACGGGTAGTGTAGGATCGGATGTACTTCTTGCCGTCCTGTCGAAGGTTCGGCCAATAGAAATACTTCTGTAGTACCTCCACTATTTTGTCGACCCCGAAATTCCCAACGACCCGACTGTAGTGCGCTTCCCAAAACATCTTGGCACGCTCGCTTGAAGGAACACAAAGGTGTCCCATGTGACATAGTAGTACATCCTGGAGGTGAAATTTTGGAACTTGGTTTCCCTCCAAGAGTGTCTGGTATGTGTGGCTGAATTCTGGCTCGCTCTTGTAGAGAAGAGGCTAATTAGAAGTATCATGCCCACAAGAGTTGAGCACGGTGGTTATCGCCATGATCGGTGGTTGGCTGAGGTAGTCTGCAACATTATTGGTGCTTCCCTTCTTGTACTTGGTTCAAATGAAACTGTTGTAGATATGTGGACCTTGTGTCTGTATGAACTGCAAGGGTCAGTGGTCTGTGTGGATAATCGTTTCCTTCCCCAAAATGTAATGCTTCCATTGTCGGCAATCATGTACAATGTAATACATCTCTTTGTCATAAGTGGGATATTTGCGGACTATGTCAGACAGTGTCTCACTGTGATATGCAACTAGATGCCCTTGTTGAGTAAGGACTGCCCCAATAACATAGTCAGAGGAATCTATCTCGATCTCAAATGGTTGTTGCAAGTCTGGTAATGTGAGCACTAGGGCATAGCAGAGGCGATGTTTCAATTTTGCAAACGCCTTCTATTGAGTTTCCGACCAAAAGAATTTTTCTGTCTTTCCTCCCTTGGTGACTTGACTCAAGGGCCAAGTGATATGAGAGAATCCCAATACGAATCTGCTGTAGAAATTAGCAAGGCCTAGAAAGTTGCGAAGCTCTGTTAGGGTAGTTGGGGCTGGCCAACCCCAAATGACTTGGATCTTGGTTGGATCCACATGTACCCCACACTCATCAATAATGTATCCCAGATACTGAACCTGGCTCATGTGAAAAGTTCCCTTGTCCAAATCGGCACACAACTTGTGCTGGCACAGTGTTAGGAGGACCTGTTGGATGTGGTGGAGGTGGTATTCCCAAGTCTGGCTGAACATTAGGATGTCATCCAACTACACCACTACAAATGAGTTGGTGAATGGCCGCAAGATGTCATCCATCGGTCTCATGAAGGTTGCAGGAGCATTCGTCAGCCCAAAAGGCATGACCATTCGAAAAGGCCCTCCTTGGCTTTGAAGGAAATCTTCCACACATCGGTCAATTCGATTGGTACCTGGTGATACCTGGACTTTAAGTCGATCTTGCTAAAATATTTCACCCCTTTAAGCTGGTCCAGGAGGTCATCAATCCGTGGGATCGGGTACCTGTTCCAGATAGTGATCTTTCTCAGCGCCCGGTAGTCAATACCGAGTCTCCAAGTCCCATCCTTCTTCTGTACCAACACGATCGGGCTCCTGCAGGGTGATGAACTTGGCCGAATGTGACCCTTTTGTAGAAGCTCCTAAATTTGCCTCTTGATTTATTCATTCTCCAAAACAGAGCGTCGATAGATCGGTCCATTGGGAAGCGGCGCACCTAGGGTCAGATCGATGGGGTGCTTGACTTGCCAGTGGAGAGGCACCCCTGTGGGTGAGGTGAATATGTCCCAGTACTCCTCCATGACCTTGTCCATTTATTGTTGTCGTACAGAGGGGCCCTGTCTAGAGGTCATGGCCACGATATTCTTCTTTCCCTCGGGGCGGATCATCAAGAAAACAAACTTCTTGGTTTTGGAAATGAGCTTACTGCATTGTTTTGCAGTAACCAAAGAGATAGCGACAGGAGGTGGTACCCCTGGTATTCTGTACAAATTATTTCCCAAATTAATAATAACAACGCGAGGCTGGGACTCATACATAGCATGTCCCTTCCATAAGTATGGTTGACCTAATAATACATCACAAACATCAAGAGGAACAATATCACATAATATCTTATCGGTGAAGGGCTTGATGTTGTAGGGAGGGCGGCATTGCTGGCTGACACGGAGATCCCATCCTTAGTGAAGCCACCCGATGGTGTATGGCTACGGGTGTGCTGTGGTAGGAAAACCCAACCACTTCATGACCTCTACTGAAATCATGTTCTTTTGGCTCCCACTGTCGACAATGAACTGTAGCGAGAACCCTTTACCCACATCTGAGAGTGGAAAAGACGCTCCTCCTCCCGTGAATCTTCTGGTTCTTCCTTTTGGATCTTCGTGGTGGCAACGGTGGTGTTGGGTTCTGCATCGATAATATTCTTCCCTCTATCATTCCCTTTCTTTAGTTCCAATTCAGTGTCATAGTATGCATATGATTCAGAAGCCTTTATCTCATCCACCAGTAACTGCTTGGCCCGACACTCACTTGTGTCGTGAGTGGGGCTCTTATGGAACTCGCACCACTTTCCCACTTCCTTCTTTGGCTTTGCAGTGTTGCTCTTTACTTGCGACTTTGGTAAGTTTTCTTGAGTCACCATGCCTTGGCTGTGTCCTTCGTTCTGTGGTTTGGGGGCACCATTCCCTTACTTTTGATTCACAGATCCAAAGTCTCGCTTTTTCTGTTTGAATTTTTGCTCAATTTGGCAGCATACCGATATGCCATACCAAGTGAGGAGATGTCGAGGAAATCCATTTCCTCCTGAATGTATCTATGCAGAAAATTGTGGTACTTCAGCACCAAATGTTTCTCTAAATCTTTCATACCCAACTTGGTGCGCATGGTATGGAACAGATTCGTCAGCCCGTGCACATCTTGATCTCTTTGTTGCCATAGCGTAGTCCATTGTATGTACTTGTCCTCATAGCTCCCTACCAGATAATATTGTCCCTTTATGGCATCTCGAAAAAAATTCCAAGTGGGTATGCCTGAGAACAGAGAGGGTTCCTCCTCATCCTTTCTCTCACAGTAGGTTTCCCACCAATCCTTGACATGGGGGGCAACTTTAAGTAGAGAAAAAGTAATCTTTTCCCAGTTGAAAAAGTCATGAACCTAGAAATATCCTTCTAAGAGATTCAACCATCTATCTATGGCGTCTGCATCTATTCAGCCATCAAATATGGGAATGTTGAAGTTTACTTGTACCTTAAAAGGGGTTGCGCCTCTAGAGTGGCTACTAGATGCAGATGCACCACCAGTGGGAAGTCGTTGAAGGATCTGGGCGAAGTTATTCATCATCGCATTCCTTTGTTTTTCAAGGGCCTCCTCGAGCAACATTTTGATAGGATCTTCTATTCCCTTATCTTTCTTTTCGTCCCCCATGGGTGGCCGTCGGGATTTGCGAGGATGATCTTGCAAAGGTTCAACTAGATCGAGCCCTAACTCTTTATACCTTGCCCTCGTTAGGGACATGCAAAGAAGGATCGAGAAAGAGAAGATTGCTCTGATACCACTGATCCGGATTTATGCAGGAATGCAATAGAATATACAAATAACCATAGAAATGAATATGCAGCAGAAATAACACTTCATTTCATTAATCAATAACTAAAACTGGTTTACATACATAATGGAAATAAACTCGCTAGAGTGCTGGTAGCTTATCTATGAGAAGAGATGTGGCGGCTACATGCCTTTGAACTCTGTATTACAATGAGGCTCGAAGGCCTATGTATTATTGAGAAATAATGGAAATGCTACACATCCAAAAACCTAACCCTAGGAAGTGAAATGCTAGAATGTGGGCCCCGTTGGGTAACTTGGTACATCAATTTCTCGGGGTCATAACTTTAGCATACTACCTCCGTTTGACAGGCATGATACATTGTTTGAAAGATCTGTTTAAGGACTACATCCATGAATGGAAAATATTGAGTATGGAACAGACTCATATTTGCCCCACCATTCGATTTCAAAAAAACGTCGTTTAGGGCCTCAAAACAGCTTTGGAAGTTTAGGACCCGAAAACTACCAAAAATAGTAAATTGTGCTACAATTAAGGAAACTAGAAAACTGAAAGAAACAATGGTGGGGGTCCAAGTTGAAGAGGTGGCTGGCCACCAATATCCTCTTGTATCAATCTTTCCATGTTTTTGTTGTTCCAGCTATGTCCAGAATTCATCTTTGCACCCATGGTTTGTTGGTCCATAAATATTTCCTATCCAGAGATTCTACTGGGATTCATGATCCTCAAGTTCAACGAACATCGAATGACGATTTCCTATTGCGAAAATGAACTAGTAGAAGTTTGAGTCCCACCAAGTGAGAATGCCTCATGTGGCCCCCTGAGCGCTTATGGCTTTGCCATTTCCTGTCTTCCATATTTTCTTCATTGCTGATAGACAATATTCTTCTTGCATGTTTGTCTCCTGTATTGCAAGGATGGAAATAGCTTCAGATTGTTTTACTCTTTTTATTGCTTCAATCTTTTGATTTCCTCCCAGGTCGCTGCAATTCCAGGAGATAAGTTTCATTATTTCTTGGTGGCTTGTGGTACTATTCTATCCTTTTCCCTTCCACCTGTTCCCCAGTTTGCTTTTCCATTTAGTAGTTCTTGACCAGGTGATCCAAATTAGATTACTTCCCTGCTACTTTTTCATGGGCCGCTTCTATTTCTCGATGAAATTTGTTAGGATTCCTGCCTTTTTTTATTAAGGGCTCTATTTCCTCTTCTTTTCTCTCTGAAGTGTCTTTCATTTGTTCCTTGGATATGGATCTTGTTAATGAACCCCCAGAATTATGTGAAGATTTAGGCCTTACTTCAACATATGCTTTCTATGGGAGAATGGGTTCATAACTCATTTCTTTCCCTATTTCTATTAATACTAGTTCATCCTCAGTGCTTTTCCTATGGTTGGATTCCTTCTCCACCATAATGATATCAGGTTGTTCGTTCTCTTCTGTAGAAAGGACTTGGAATCTATTCTATGTAACTTTCTTTTTTGCTGGGGTATTTCCCTGAATAAAATTTTCCTTATTCCCCCTTTTTCTATTAACCTCGTTCCACTCATCTTTTTGAGCTTCTCCATCATCTTGTTGGACTTTCTTTTGGCATGATTTTTGCAAAATGTACATATTCGTGGCACACCTTGCATTTGAAAGGGATTTGTTTGTAGTCTACTATTTGGAGATGGTTCCAGCCTTCCATGGTGAGATTTAATTCTTCTGGAAGACCTTTCTCCAGTTCTACTTCAACACATATCCATGCATAGAAAAACATGGGCGGCTTGGGAGTAGACTTGTCGATGTATTTCCCTAGCGAGTTCCTGATAGCTTTGAGGTCTTCATCATTCCAACAATGAAGCATGAGATGTGGTAGTTTAACCCACACTGGAGCTAAGGTGGGTATATCCTTTTATGGTTCAAAGGATAAGTCCCATTTGTTAAGGTACATGCCTCTTGGTCCCATGAACTAAGGGCCATTTCTAAATATAAGATCTCAATCTTCTCTTTTTTCAAATAGAAGAACAAAAAAACCTCGACCGTAGAAATTTTGTTGAACTTCACCCTGGATCAGTGGTCTCCATTTTTTATTTAGACAAATTTCTATGGATCAAGGGGAGGGCCAGAGCCCAATGAAATGACCTACTAGACCTCTTTCATAGAGAGCAACAACTTTGAACTTTGACGATGTGGATGGCAACTTGACTTTTGGTACTTCTACCTGTTTGATGAATCTGGAATCACAGGGTGGAGGCTTGCAGGGTGGTTGTGAGGCTACGATCCTGCGAAAGCCAACCTCCAAGCAAGTGCGACGATCATCCGATGCGGAGTCTAGCGAATCCATGGTTGAGGCGGTCAAAAACCCTGATTTTCAGGCCAAACTTCAGGGTTTCCTTCACGAAAACCCTAGCTTAATCCTATCCAAAATATACATAATCTCTTGCAATAAATTTTATGACCAAAGTTGAATATGTTTCTATCCTAGTTTTGTTGAAATCTATGATAACAAATATTTGTATATTTTGTTGAGATCTATGGTAAAAAAATAGTGTTTTATCCTGAACCTTCACAATCAAGCTAAAGAAGACTTGATGTTTAAGGAAGATTGTTTACCCAGCCATGCTCATTGGTGGCACTTTGTGTTCTTAGATTTATATGAATAATTCCCTAACCCAAAGTTTGCAATGATTGATTACAATTGTTGATGGAAAGCTTTTGAACAACAATGAAGTTTGAAATAAAAGAATTTTTGTTGTAAGGGATTTTTCTTGCGTAAAAAACCGTGTCTATTTCGTTTAGAATTACAATTCTTCCCCGGTAAGAAGATTAAAAATCTTGAGGGTTGCTTGTGTGTCACATCCCGGTGGAAGAAGGGCCAAAAAGTTTATTCAGTGCCATATAAATGCAATAGCAATACTTCAATTATTCTAAAATCTGCAGAATTACCATCTACATCATCGAAGAATTCTACATTATTAAACGAGGCATTATAGGATTGCAAAATTTTTAAAATTTTTTAAGATACTTTTGCCATGGTTTGTGAACATACCATTCACATGTAATTTTGGAGGCACTTTCCTACTCATTTTCCCCCTAAGCATCTAGATGATAAAAGACATCACGTTCTCCCTGAGCATATCGATGGCTAAACACCATTTTGTTAAGTAAAACTATTTTATGATTATAAATTATTACAGGGTGTGAACAGTGTTGGAATTTGAGGACGTTTTATCTGTTATGGGGAGAACCTTTGTTTATTTGTTATTTTTTTTTGACAGATTGAACTTTAAAACCTGTTTCCAAACTCAAATTTGAATTGCAGTAATATGAAAACTTGTGGGTTTATATTGTATAATATTGGTGAGTGTCAATTACTGATTTGTGTTATTTTTGGTAAGTAATTTTGTTAATTTTTTTTATTAAATATATAATAAAAATTAATTTCTTTATTCTTTAAATTCTTTAATAAAAATTTATTATTAAAAAAATTCTACCTTAAGAGTTGAAAGGCAACCCTTTATATGAGGGGAGAAATAAAAACTCAAAATCTCAAAAAAAAATTTAATTAAAAAATAAAGATACAATGAAATTCCAACCCTGAGCCCATCTAAAGAACCTGTAGGCAACCTCTCCTGAGCACGCCACATAACGTTCAGCCATGAAATCGATATGCAGCTGGATCTAGAGTGGAAATTTTACACTTAGGATATTTTATTGTATACCAAAATGAATTGCTATGATTCTGCATAAATGTGACAATCTCGAGGCTGAACTTAAATTTCTTGTTAGTATGGTGCTGTCATAAAATGTGGTAATTCTCGGATGCTAAATGTTGACAAGACGGTGACAGTCTTATCAACTTGGATTCGTGTGTATACACACAGGGACTGTGTGTACAATCACCAGCTCTGATCTTCTGATCTTGGGTAAATGGATAGGGAAAGTAATACCGCAACCAGGGTTGTAATTGGAATTTGACTGGAAAAATGATAGTTAGAAGTCATTTTGTTATCAAATACTGTTAAAATTTTGATTTTAATTTTATTTTAAAACTGGCATTAATTTTCATTGGGTATCCCTTGAGTACCCGTGGTTAAGGATATGCATTAAGTGTGCATAAAGACATAAGAGGAGCTCCTATGTCAACTTTAAAAAGATTGGATCATTGGGTAGCCTCTTCAGTACCCATGGTTAAAAGCATGCATTAAGTGAGCGTACAAACATAGGAGGAGTTCCCAGTTAACTTTAAAAAGGATTGGATGATTGAAAGATGAGTTCCTTGTTCTATATGCAAGTAAGTGATATAAAAATTTAAAAATATTTCTATAATTTAATGCTAATCTTGATTTTAAAATTTTCTATTCTCTATAAGATAGCTACGTGAAAGATGGATAACTATCATAATTATTTTCACTTACTAAGGGGTAAGGGTAGGTGGTGGTTAATAAGGAATCAACACGAGTCACCTACTACCTGGTCTTTGTTATGTGCCTGAAACTCAACATAAGATTCCAAATTTACCAGCACCAATTGTTAAATTTCATATAACTATTTTTGTTATAAACATGTTATGGACCTTAGAGGTGAGAACTTCTTCATGAATCTCATATGCTTACTTCTCCAAATTTGAGTCCCAACTATGACTGGCATACTTTGGCGACAGTTTCAAGGTGGTCTTCTCTAGTGGAAAGGAGAAACCTGGTCTCTTGATGCAGATTTCTTGATTTCAAATGAAAATTTTGGTGAGATGTTGTATTTATTTTTTAAATAAATTTAATAATAATCTAATAAAAATAAATTATTGGTATTAAAAAAAATCGCATATTTATTTTGATCAAAGTTTATCATGGATAATACATACACAACTCCACTTATCATTGTAGGCTTTCACTTGTAATAATAATTGAGAAATCCAAACAATATATACTTGGTAAACACAACTTATTAAACTTTTTTCTGGCAAAGAAAGGAGAGAATCTTGTAGTACAATATGCTATTCACAAAAAGGTATTTATTTATCCTTTAAAGCTATATACTGTAACATTGGTTCCATATTTTGTTGGTTCATAATTGGGAGCAATTGTTAGTTAATATTAAACTCTTTATTATTGAAGTGTAAATTTTTTACCAAAAATTTTGTAATCAGAAAAAATAAAAATTCAAAAGAAAAAAATAGTTTGAAGAACAGAGATGAACCATTGATATCTTTCTCGCTTTCACCCAAGTATATGAACCGCGAAATTTCATTTTGTAAAATAGAATTATTTTATAATCATTATAAGATTATGGAAGTTCACATGAAGTTGACTTGTGCAAATTTAAAACAAATTTAATGTCCAAGTGAAGAATAATGGTTGATTTGATTTTATTATCATTTATATAGAATGCAATACTTATTACCTATATTTATAGATTTATAATTAATTTGTAGAATTTAAATTATAAATTATATTATTATTAATTATATTAAGATATTTATATCTTATAATTTCAATAATTAAATTTGTAGAATTTAAATTAGAAATTATATTATTAATAATTATCTTAAGGTATTTATATTTTATAATTTGAGGTAGACAAGGAAAGGTTTTTTTTCTATATTGCAAGAAGATGTGATGTCAAAATTTATGGAGGTAAATTTGTGGCATTTAACTTGTGGTTTGTCGGGAGGACAAGTTAAGTGGTTGTACTAGTATAATATGCCCTTAACATATAGTCACCATGTTGAATTATTTTATTATTATTTGAGAGTAAAAACCCATTAACATGTTGATCGAATATAGTTTTTCCATGTGGTTCACTACACTGGGATTGATGCTCTCTACGTCCACAAAATACCCTTTTTTCCGCCAAGGATATAGGAGACTAGGATTTCTCATATCAAAGGTGGCTCAATTAAAATCCCAACATGTCACTAAAGGAAATTGAACATGAACAGGGAGGGTAATACTCCTCTACTCAAACTAAACTCAATTGACATTTGATGCAATCTATATTAAATAATGTTAAGAATTTATATAAACTTGTTTCATAAATCATGTTTAATCATTTTCTATCATGATAGAATGTTTTTGCTAATAATGTAGAACTAGTATTTACATAATAAACATATGTATATAAAAAAAATTAAAAGTTAAACATAGAAAAGAAAAAAATGGTTTGATGAGTTTAAAACGATAACTAAATATATGTCACATCCCCACCCCTCATCCCGACAGAGAGGACGCGACATTACCACTAGAAATTTGGGCTAGCCCCATGCACATACACATGATAAAAATGCATTGAACATAACATATATAGATGCTTAATGAAATATATAGTGGAAGCATACACATTCATTCACCGTTCACATGTTCATCATATTTCATTAGCAATTACAAATGTAAATATTAACATAGACAAGAATACTTATCTTGCAAGCGAAGCTCGTGCCGCAACCAATTATGTTGCTGCAACGTTCCACCCAACCATAGGCCAGTGTGCTCATCAATCTCTCAGCAGCACTGCCACTCCCGAGCTGGGCATGATTCCCACAAGGAATAAGGAACACTAGTAGGCTCACACATAGCCAAGGATACCACAAAATTCATCCAATCCAACACAATTGGGTTTATCAGGTTGCAAAGGAGCTGGAAAGGATGAATGCTAAGCTAGTGAGCTCAACCATAGAGCTATGGACACCTGCACTAGATCTAGCCTGGCTTCTAGAACATCTACACACCCAACACAAGGAAGCACCCTCTTCTCCGCTACACAGTCCCTCAGGCTATGCCTTCCCTTCCAGCACTATTCAGGGTATGCACAGAAGAAAAACAACCCCTTAGATCTGTCTATGAGGTTCCTTCACACACTAGGTTTATCAAGCTAGTCAAACTCCATTTCCACTCCCAAGTTAGTTCAGACCAAAGCAAAGATGCATACACAGCATGATACACAATTCTGGGTTGGGGAAGACAGTTTTGGCAACAAAATGAATTGTCAAGAGTGGGTGAAAATAACCCACTAACAACAATTCGATTCCTAGGGATGTTTTGGCACTAACGTGGCCAAAATAGACTCAACAACACCCAAGAAAAATCATGGGTCTCTTCTCCCACTCGCTATGCAACACCAAAAATGGTTTTCCTCAGCCAGGTATTGAGGATAAACAACATCAAATCCATCAGACAAAGAGCCTAGCCATTAAGCTTTGCCCAATCGAATTCCTAGACATGGGAAAACTCCAGAACCTGCAAAAACGTGAATGGGAAAAATAGATTTCTCCCCAAATGGAAATCCCATGTGAGGAAATCAACTTCCTACGTGCATGAGGAAAAATGCAGCTGCCAGTGTGTGAGGGTGAGCTGCGACTACCTCTGTGAGTGAAGAATGCGACTCTCTTCCTCCACGTGAGGGTAATGGATGAGAGATCTTATGGAGAACCTCCTGCAATAAACAATGAGAATGAACGATATAATAGAAATATTGGAGGACAAAAGAGATTTTATTGATAGCAGGCCACTTCGAGGGGGAAACCTCCTTTAAGCAAGCCCAATACAAAATAACTCTTGGATGATTTCATTGGCCTCAACACTTAGTTATATACTAAGTCTAATCTAAACAACTATTACTCCCCATGAATGTGGGATAATACAACATACTAATTGGATGACTTAACATCAACTATTAATCCCCATGAATGTGGGATAATACAACATACTAATGGGACGACTTATAAAGCATATGCGTCCAATAAAATATACTAACAAAATAAAGAGGAGGGTTGACATGGGTTCTTAACATCCCCTCCCTCTTAGAAAATATTTGTCCTCAAAGCTTAAGATGTGGAAACTATTGCCGAATCTAAAGGAGTGGTTCCCATGTAGCATCCTCTGGTTGTATGATATGCCACTGAATTGAATACCTTTGTGATGGACAGAGAGAGAAGCTGAAAAGTGTGCTTATTGAGAATGGCATCCGACTTCGAAATGATGGATCCTTCATTATCCCATTCTGGTAAAACAATTTGTGCACTGATGTTGGTGCCAATCACTTACTGAATGCGAGAAGGAGGAAGTGCCAATTTATAAGAAACATACCCATTCTTTTGAAGAACTGTATATGGGCCAGAGATATTTGGAGTGAGCGTTTTATTCCCTTTATCTTTCAAGGAGGATTGCTTGTAAGGCTATAGATGAAGAAAAACCATATCACCAACTTGAAAAGTGTGCTCAGAACGGTGTTGATCAGCCTGTTGTTTCATGCAGGCTCTTGCCATGTGAATATTGTCCTGCAGGAAGTGAAGAATATGATGTCGGTTTTGAAGAACCATGTCAACTGCTTGAATTGGTGAACTGCTGAGGGTGGATGGAAGGAGCACTGGAGGTGCGTGACCATAAACTGCTTCATATGGAGTCATTTTAGATGCAGTATGGTAGGAATTATTGTATCACCATTCAGCGAGAGGGAGCCACTTTTCCCACTAATGTTGATCTTTAGAGGTGAAACAATGAAGATAAGTTTCCCAATATTCATTGACGACTGTAGTTGTACCATCTATTGGTGGGTGAGAAACTGAACTCATATGCAGTTTGGTGTCAGTGAGGCGAAAATGACTTGTGAAAGTTGTGTTGCAGTCTTATACAATGGAAGAAGGGATTCCATGAAGAAGGAATATTTGGTCCATGAAAATTTGTGCAATTGAAGAGGTGGTATATGGATGGATGAGAGCACAAAAATGACTATATTTGGAGAGTCGATCCACCACAACCGAGATTACGGTCTTCCCTCCATATTTAGGGATCCCTTTAATGAAATCCATCGAAATATATGTCCAAATCCTTGTAGGGGTGGGAAAAGGTTCGAGCAATCTGGAAAGGAGTGTATTTTCACCCTTGTGGTATTGACAAGGAGAACATTCGACAACCATATGTTGAATTTATCATTGCACCCCCTTCCAAAAGAAGTTATGTCGCGCCAACTCATATGTTTTGATGAACCCAGAGTGCCATGGAGAAGCATGGAGTTCATAAAAGACCGCATTTGTAAGGTCTGTGCTTTGGGGAAGCACCAAACGGCTCGTGTATATTAGAGAAAATCCATCCCAAGATGAATATGGTACCACAGAAGGGTTACTGGCCAATCGATGGATGATTTTAGATAATGAGGAGTCATTGACATAGCCTTGTTGAATAGAGTGTAACCAAGTTGGAATAAGCATATAAACAACTGAAAGAGAAACATGGGCATCAAATGTGTGGGAAAGAGCATCCACCCCAAGATTGTCCTGAGCCCTCTTATAGTCATAATCCCTGAGTTTGCTAACCCATTTCTATTGTGTTGGGGATGAGACCCGTTGTTCCAGGAAATATTTCAAACTTTGGTGATCAATCTTGATGCCGAAAGGGTTCTCTAAGAGGCATGGCCACCACTTCTGTACTGTGTGCAAAATAGTCATCATTTCCTTCCCATATGTAGAGGTGGATAAATTCTTTCCAGAAAGGGATTTGTCGGTGAATGCAATGGGATGTTCATCTTGAAAGAGGACAACCCCAAGTCCATTGTCATAAGAATCACTCAAGAGTGAAGAGCTTGGAAAAATCAGGCATCTGACAGGTGCATCAGAATGAAAGATCGAAGGGAGTAGTTGAGACTGTTGAAGGTTGCATCTGAATGAAATGGAGCTGAGTGATGACACCATGTGAATTCGTCTTAAGGATATTTTCCATGCGATGGGAACTGATGATGCTGAGAGAACCTGGTTGTAAGCCATTAAATGTGTGTTTGTTCCCATTGACTGAAAATTGCATCCATAGTTCAGCAAAATCCCATAAGATGAGTCCAAGAGTGCGTAATCATTGAGTTCCCAAAATCACATCACATCCTAGAGGCATGGCAAACATGTTAGAGTGCAAGTTATAATCTCCAATAGAGATACACACATTACGACACTTTCCTTTGCAAGGTAAGGTGCTCCCATTGGCAACCATGACTTTAAAGATGGGACAAGGATGGACAAAACTATTAGCTTGTTTGGCAATCTAAGGGTCAATGAAGTTATGGGTGCTACCAAAATTAATGAGTATTGTAAGAGGAATGTTCTTGAAGAAACCCTTGACCTGCATGGTTTGTGGGGTGGTGACTCCGGCTAATGCATAGAGAGATATCTCTGGGTGTTCGTCATGAGAATGAGGGTTAACAGGTGGATGTTGCTGGAAGAAGAGAACTCGGTGGCTACAGAAGACTCAAGCTGTTGTCGGTTTCTCATGGTTGAATGCTGAAGATGGAGGTCAAGAAATATTTAATCTAGATCTACGAGTTTGGTCTTAAGGGTGACAAGTTCTTCTTCCATTTGTTTAGTTTCTTCTGCGCGGGTGACAATAACAAGATTTTTTTTTTTTTTTTTTGGGGGGGGGGGAAAAAAAAAAAATTTTTTTTTTTTTTTTTTGGGGGGGGGGGAATGGGTAGAAAAACAAAAATAGAGGGGGTTTTAGAAAAGAAAAAAATTGAGTTGGGAAAGACGTGAGTGGGTAATTGGAGTTGACTAGGTTTGAGACACTTTCTGAAGGACAAGGAACAAAAAATGTGAATTTTAGAAGTGGGGTGAAAGAATGGGAAAATTTGTCAGAGAGAGATAATGAAGCAGAATTCAGAAACGAACACTGTGGCAAAATTTGACTATGATTGGATGAGAATTGAAGAAGTTAGGACAAATGTGGAATTTCGAGCTTCGAGAAGTGGAATTTGGGATAGGGTCCTCAATGAATGAAATATGCAGAATGGAATGATGGGGTGGACTATGAATTTTCAAGGGAAATGGAGCTAAATAAAATAATATATGGCTAAAAAACCAGAAATTTATACTCATTTTTTTTTTTGAAGAAACAATCTGTGGCGGTGAAAGAAAGCTGTGCTTTATCAACTTAAAATGATCTATGACAATTCTGGAATTCTGTGCATTATCAACTGTAAATAGATATGGACCCCAGGTATATTCAACTTCCTAATGGTTCAAAGGTAGTCACTCAGCCACCAAGGCTGTCTTAGGCTTGAGTATTGGGGCAGTACCCCTCACTTCATGGCGCAGGTAAAACTGCTAACCGCTTGGCCAAAAACGACAGCTCTTTGGTTTTCCTCATGGATGAGAATCTAGTCAATCTGGTGGGGGTCGTTGCCCTTTTTGCTTGGTAGGTCCTCTCCATGGCCAGCTACTTCAGGGTTCCTGTGGTACTCCTCATAATGAGTTTTAAGTCTATGCCCAAGTACTTCCCACAGTTAAGCGGATAGGTTTTATTCCCAGATCTGAATGAATAGTACTGCTACAAGAAGAAGAACTACTGCAATAATCATAGTGCTAGAAAAAATGTGGCATAAATTCCACCCGATGCCCCAAAAAAACCTGTAATTAGAGTTAGGGTTTTGAGAGGAAATTTTAAAATCAACATAACCTGATCTATATTGCTCAAAATCGCTATTATAGCCCATTTCTAGAACTAGAAAAGCCACTCTGATTCTACCCACACAATCGAAATAGAAATCTGAACACCTAGTCAAAAGAGTTTCGCTCTGTAATTTCCACGGCTGCCACCAAAATTCTGAAAAACTGTTGATTCTAAATCCGTGATATCTCCACTTCTAGAACTCCAAACATGATGGTTTGTTTTTTGAAACTATGTATTTTTGCAAGAGGAATTCAGATATGCAACCTGTTTCTTCTAATTATGTGCATAAAGTTTCAGAAAGTGATCTGAAAGTCGCTACCCAGTTTTTCCCTCTTTTTTTTTTTGAAATTTTTTTTTTCCCACTTGTTCCAAAGAAAGTGCTCTAATATCAGATGCGGAGAACCTCCTGCAATAAAAAATGAGAATGCACGATATAACAAAAATATTGGAGCACAAAAGAGATTTTATTGATCATGAGCCACTTTGAGGGGGAAACCTCCTTTGAGCAAGCTCAATACAAAATAACTTTTGGATGATTTCATTGGCCTCAACACTTAGTTATATACTAATTCTAATCTAAACAACTATTACTCCCCATGAATGTGGGATAATACAACATACTAACTAGACGACTTAACATCAATATTAATCCCCATGAATGTGGGATAATACAACATACTAAAGGGATGACTTACAAAGCATATGCGTCCAATAAAATATACTAACAAAATAAAGAGGAGGGTTGACATGGGTTCTTAACAGATATCCCTTGGGTAAGTGTGGGGTCAAATTCTGACATCCCTACCAGAATTGACGGCTTCCCATACTCCCCTTTCCCCAAGGCAATAATTTCCCAACTACTCCTTGGAGAGTTAAGTGGTGGGTTGAATAAGACAAGAAAGTAGTTTTCAACTCTTTCGGGTTATTTTATGGACATTTGTATTTTTCCTATTGGCCTAAGGTTAAATATCCCACTCCCACCTTATCCTTAGGAAATAATGCCCCCATCTCTTTATTTGTTGCATTGACATAGCTGGTTTTGGGTTTTTAATTAAATTGCATATTTACATGATGTCCAAAATTATAATGTGTCGGCTAGCACGAAATACCATCGGCAACAATTTTTAATCTCCAAAACATAAAAACGATAAATTGATGATGGGGATTTTTCCTTTATCTCCACACCACGATTAAATACAATATAAACATCATATACATTTTTAATGCAAACGGGGTCAAAACTGGGGTGTTACGTTATATCATACAAGGCATCAATAACTGAGAAGCATTTTTAATAAAGTTAATGTCTTCATAAGATTGAATTTTGGGATTCATTTCATTTACAAAGATATTTGTTTATCAAATCAATTACAAGGCCAAGAGTGACCCATCCTCATGGTGGATGCTTTAAATCATTTAAAAACATTTAATTAATGCTTATAGGTGGCAAAAATATCAACAAGAAACCCTGAATTTCTGACAGTTGGTCTTTTGTGAGGAAGATGTCATGTAATGTTACACCAAAAATAAAAAAATTAATTAAAAATTCCTTATGCACATTATCAAATTTTTTCCAAAAAAAGGTAACTATATTCAAAGAGAACACTATTACATTTTTCAAATATTTTTATAGCATGATCAGAATACCACAATAAAAAATAACATCTATAAAGAACATTAAGTTCCAGTACAAATTATACATTTTCCAAAAAATATTAATTAGATTTCATCAATCTAAATGATCTCTTTTATATATCCAACTATTTCTATTGTTTATGTCCATGGTTTTTCAAAACATAAAAGAAACTTGTTCTCTAACTCATATATATATAACCCATTATTGTTTATATTGACTTCAAACATGGTGTTACAGCTGATTTTACCATGCATGGTGGATCACACATTTATGGCCTTCCCTATCCCTTTGCAGACTCTTTGGACCCCATGGACCATTTTTGTACCTTTGATGTTTCTAAGATCATCCCTAAAAACATTCATTATTTGCCATACACAACTTTTAAACCTATTCTTGCGTATATATGCAGATATGACCCTCAAACCCGCGTACATCGGGATGTGTGCAAAAGGCCAAATAGTTTTGGAGTTTTCCTTGATGTGGATCCGAGTCACTTGTCTCTTGGCCTTCCATATGCCTTGAGATTGCTCGGATTTGACCTTCCATTACCCCATTGAAGCACTATATAAGGAACCCTTTGGATACATAAAAAGGGGAGGAATTGAAGAGGAAGAAAACTATAGTCCATTATTGCCGGAGCTTATATTTGAGTATGCATCCCTTTGTCCCTTGGAGCACTTTGTGTTCTTCCCAAGGTTGCCTTTTCTTGTGAGCTTGCCATCGATAGATGTAGGATTGAAATGGTGGAGACCCAGGTGGAGGACTTAGTTTCTCCGGTTCGTAGACGTGCCGAGAGAGGTTGTCACCATTGTAATCTCTGATTTATATTAATAGAAATATCTTTTCTTGTCCAATAATGTGTATTTAAATGAATATTGAATCCATGGATGATTTTAAATGCTTATATGTTATTGATTATATATGCTAGAGTAGGTCTAACACCATTATATAGCATGCTTGTCTTGTTTGCTGAATGTTGAGAGAGCAAATTGCTAATACAAGCAAGAGTGGAAAAGCTCAACAGGGATCTACATCAACCATCTAGAATAAGGTATGTTTCAAGATCCTTTAGTGTTAGATGTTTTGTTTCTCTTGCATATGAGAAAGGATTGATTTTTGCGGTTACTTTGTCTGTTGTGGTACCCCAAGCCATAAGAAGTTTTCTCCGTAACAGAATTGGCAACCATACTGGGGAGTTCCTAGTCATTTCCTTTAGGGGTTTTATTGGCATTCAATGTTCTTGAATTACTCTAATTTCTCTGAATTTGAGTCGGGTCTAGGGGCATGTTTTCCTAGTAGTGTCTGATAGGAGTAAATTTTGTCTCAACTTGTCTGTTTACCTTCTTTTTTATCTCTTTTTATTCCTATAAGCGAGTTTTGTCTTCATAGTCACATGTACACGCGGTTTTTACTGGGATATCCGTGTATATACACGGGTTTTCTACACACAGTCGCATATGCACTGAGTTTTTCCTTTTTAGGGAAGATTAAGTGTTGCTGGGTGAGTTTGGATAATTACTGAGTCTTCTTGGATGCTTCTGGAGTCTGTATACACCTCTGTTTCTGACCAGAGATGCTTTTTAGTTTGAATTTTTTGAAAATGTTCTTGTCATTTCATTTTCTATTTTTTGTTTTAGGATTAGTGCATTAGGTCTCTTTTACCTTAGTGCTTTACTTGGGTGCTGTATGATAGTGCTTGCAGAGTCTGGGGGTTGTAGAGTCATACTTTTTCTTTATTATCTCATTTAATTCAAAAAATACAAAAAACATTTTCTTTTTGCATCATTATGCATTATTGCATTTTGCATTTTGCATGGTATTTGCATTAGGTTTGCTTGGGAAGTATTAGTTAGATTCATATAGGAATGATTGAATATTCATTTGAAGGAAAATTTTGCACTTCATGTAGTAGCATACCGCATTTTTCATTTGACACAGTGCATTTTCATTGATTGTTAGGTGTGCATTTTACTTCTTGTTGAGTCATAACATCATTAATTACACGACCATTTGCCCTTTTGAGTAATAAGCCAATTAAAATCAACGTGTAATAAAATGAATTACACTCTTTTCTTTTATAGGGTGCACCTACAAGATTAGGTTTTAGGGTTTTGGAATAGTTCATTGTGAGTAAATTCTCCAAGACCACTAAACGAAACATTTATGTGTCTATCTAGGTGAGAGTGTGAAATTCCTTTATATAATTAGTGTTTCTTAGGATCCTCCTCTTACAAGGGAGTTAAGCACGAAGCAGTGTGAGTGGTTATTGATTGGGATGACCCTTGGTCATAACTGAGTAGCACCGGAGATATTTCCAGGATTGTATTCGTATCTGGGGGCTCTTTCGATAGTTTAGGGCTTTGCTACCCTGCCCATATGGTCAATCGCACTTGTGACTGTCTGCTTGAGCATTGATTATATTGAGGTGACCTTAGTTGCCTTACCTAGGTTATTGAGGGGTTACTTTGTAGAGGTTATTTTGCAGGTGTCCTGGCTAGGTAGGGGTCGGAAAGCACAGTCTCTATATGCGTTGAAGCTGAGGGCCACTATAATTGGTTACAAAACTCTGCTTGTTTTGTATGGGAGTCTCAAGCCTCTCCTAGGCAAGACATACCTGCTTCATTCAGGAGCTCACATATCATACCCTTGTTTGCTTGTGATTTGGATTTACATTTTATAGGTGTATGCTCTGTGCATGCTAGTTTGCCTAGGGTTTGCGTAATTAGATAGCGTCTTTCTCATTTTTTTGAGTCATTGTGGATTTAGGCATAAAGCTTTGCTATTCTCTTCGTTTAGTAGGACTTCCACCTTCCATGTCTCCCCCTCCTTTGGGAGAGAGAAACAGACAGTCCGTGCAGACTACTTCTCACATTGATTCACACACGATGGGAGATCATGAGGATGAGATTCCTAAGATGTATTCTCTGCCTCACAAGGTTGGGGATGTAGATTCTACTGCTGTGTATGATCCTTCACCAGAAATACTTCACATTCTGGTTATGATCCCTCATTCACAGGTCGTCGGTATTGGTTACCAGGTGACGAAAATCATCATGAACCCACAAGCACTAGTTATATTCGTTATGGCATGCCTAATATCCCTGCACACGATTTGGCACATCATGACGAGTAAGAAATTTAACCTAGCACTACACCTGAGGGCACTCCTATTCCTTTCCATGTGGAGATATTTGGGAGCACTAGTCACATTGCACCTTCCATCCCGGTGGTGGAAGCTACCTCACATGTCCATCCTATACCTAGTGTTAGTAGTCATATGTGGATACCAGAACCGAGACGAGTGACCATAGGGAACACCACATACATCCCTTCACATGTCCTTTCATCCTCAAACCCTACTCCTTCGAATGCATTTTTGAAAACCCTTCCTCCCTCTCATTCACATGGTCCTTTGGGTCAGAATATCACTACTATCCATGTTCGTACTGCGACTGCTCGCACGGTAGTATCTCAGAGTCAAGTACCTCCTATTGTCTCAGAAGGTCATATTCCTGTTTCTAAATCATCTCACGATCCATCGCAAAGAGTTCCCCATATCCCTAATTATGGAGCTTATCATGGGACATCCCATAGGACACCTTATGGAGCTTCTCATGGACAATCTTATGGACCATAGTATGGATAGAACTATCAACCCTATGGGTACGGGTATCAAAAACCTGCTTACTCTTCTAACTATGGATTTTGTAGCACCGCATAGTCAAGGAACACCACATCATAATGCTTCCATGCAGTCCTACACAGGTCAAATGGGAGGAGGATATTATGGCCAAGGCCATGGTATTTACAATAATCAGCCTTATATGAACCAGAACTATCAAGGAGTGTGGCATAGACCGGATCAACCTAGGCTCCCTCTCCTCGCAACATTGAACTTGCCTGACTTATTGACACTTAGGAATGATCTGGTATCTCATGACTCGGCCTGGTCAGCCCTCTCTAACAAGCTTCCCTCGGAAATTCCCAAGTTCGAGGGCAAAGCAGGAGAATATCCTAGTGAACATGTCACTACTTTTCAGCTTTGGTGCTCCTCCAATTCCTTACATGATGACTCAATCCATTTAAGGCTATTTCAACGCACCCTCATCGGGCCTGTAGCGAAATGGTATATAGAGTTACCAAGGGGGGCATTCGTTTTGTTCGATGACCTTTCCATGACTTTCCTCAATCACTTTCAGCTACCCATGCGTTACGACGTTGGTACAGAACTCTTGTCGAAATTTCGACAAGACAAAGCCACACATATCTCAGATCATATTCAAGAGTGGTGTAGATGGAAGAGGTTGATTAAAGCCTTTATACCACCGAAATTTCTCCTTGAGTGGTTCCTCAAATCATTTTACCTCACATTGCGAAGGATGTTTCTACATCCGAAGTCCAAAACAAGGGACAAGCAATATTTAGGGCACAAGAGTTCGATTTGATCTACACTCAATCTAGACTTTTGTATGAGATTATACCTAACGCTCCGCATTCTAGTTTCGATCCCAAAATCAAGCCTGAACCACATGCTGATGTCATTGTGGGTTGTACAAGTGCCAAACCTGTGGATTCAGTTGTGAAACAAGTGAGACAATTGTCTATTAATCAATCCACTTTGGGACAAGCCATGGCTTCGTCTCAACCCAGCCAAATGGTGAGTGTGCTCTCCGTGCAGTCGTCGAACTAGAAGGGCAACCAGTAGCCCGGAAGGAATAATAAAAAGGATAAAAATAATCATAAGGGTGGGAACAAGAACGAAAAATGCTAATTTTAATTACAAGAATGCCCACAATGCTGGGGGGGACATGCAATATAAAAATAAGTTAAAGTTTCTTTGAAAATTGTGTAAGGAGGACCACCTCACTCACTTGTGCCTTCATATGGAAGATGCCTCGAGATTCATAGCACAGGGACCAGCTGTGCTAACTAATCCTTTACCCCATAATCAAAATATGAACTCGAGGACCAATGATCCTCATTGTGCATTGGGTGGAGATCAAAATCCGTCAGAAGCCAATAGTGGTCATGGTTGCATCAACATGGTATGTGCTGCTAAGGTTGTGACTCGTGTGAAAGATTATGGTTCATCACAACCGGACCTTGGAAAAGAACTCACTCCACCCAATATCCCTTTGCGTATAAAAAACCATATGGATAAACCTAAAATTGCACCTCGCATTCCTAAGGGAGTCCTAAAGTGTTCGGGGCACAATCCTAATGCCCGAGCCACCCAGAACTATTTCATTGTCGAGGATTTGGGCCAAACTCCTTATGCGATGTCTGCACTTGAAGTACTTTAGAGTTGTCCTCCGCAAAAGAAAGCCTTGCTTTTTACTCTTGGGATTAATGATGATAACTCTTCTTCCGTCATCAAATTTGAAATCATGGGACTACAGCCTCGCTTGCCTTACTACGTGCCTCTTTTGATTCATGTAGAGTGTCTTAATATGACCGTCAAACGCACTATGATTGACGAAGGCGCTGCTGCTTTTGTGATGTCTTTGTCATGTTGGAATGGTTTGGGTTCTCCCGAGTTGTCTCAATCTGCTACCATGTTGACTGCCTTTGATGGTAGATCATTTCAGCCGCATAGGATTCTTCCTTCTCTTAAGGTCCAATTGGGAGGGAAGACCGTCACGATCGAGGTCGAGGTGGTTGATGCCCCCCATGACTACAATCTTTTGCTGGGCCGAAATTGGATGTATAGTATGCAATCCATAGCCTCTTCTCTCTTTTGAGTAGTATGCTTTCCATTTAATGGGAAGATTGTTACGATTGATCAGACATCATTCCATAATACGAGTGTTAGTGTATTAGCGGGAGCTTCTATCCTGATTATCGATCATTCTCAGCCAGCAACTGGGAGTGTGGGTGTGGGTATGTATCCATCTCTTATGGGAACCTTTAGCTTTCCTGCGTCTATTCTTATGACTAAATCTAGTTTTGGTGGGGATTCGTCTTCGTTGAATTCAGTGTCTTTTTGCACTACCCATATGGAAGATCCTTGGATTCTTCCTTCACCGAGTCCTTCGAATGGACCTTTCAAAATGGATGTGCCATTTCCTGCAACAATGATAGCATATCAAGTGAATCTTGATTGTGTTGCAAAGCCTAGTCCTTCCTCTTCGCGGATGGAGGAGGAGGACCCGTATGTTACACCTGCATGGGAAGTTGAGTCCTCTCACGCACATGATTTTCTTGATGATGTTTTTCCATTAGATGAAGCCAGTATTGAGGCCATGTCTGGGGTTGAGCTACCTTGGGAAGAGTTACATCATAGATCATATTTTTTTTCCTGAGCTTAACCGTTGGAGCATGAGGACTTTAGGGAGATTCTTAGAGAGAATATTTGTAGTCCTGTGGTTCCATTGATCTCTCCTAGTCATATGGCGGATGGGAACATGGCGAATTTATCACCTACTATTCCTATCAATATTTCTCACGATCCTGGTAAAGTTGAGAACGTCTACATTGGGGCGGATTGTTCCCTTGATGAAATCAAGGAGTATACCGAGCCATTTAAAGAGTTTCATGACATCTTTGCTTGGTCATACAAGGAAATTCTAGGTATCGACCCTCGTATTGTCGAATATAAAAGTAAGACCTATCTGAATGCGAAGCCCGTTCGACAACGTTTGCGTGCGGTGAATCCTAGAAAAGCACCCGCTATTAAGGATGAGATAGAGAAGCTATTAAAAGTCGGTTTTATTTATCCCATTCCCTTGATGGAGTGGGTTTCAAATCCCATTTCGATTGATAAGAAGCAGGGAGGCGCAATCTGTATATGCACTAATTTTTGTGATTTAAATCGTGCTTGTCCTTAGGATAATTTTTTGACACCATTTATTGATCAGATTTTGGATGAGTGTGTGAGAAGCGAGGTATTCTCCTTCATGGATGGTTTTTCCAGATATAATTAGATTCAGATCAAACCCGAGGATCAACATAAAACTGCATTTATTTGTCCTTGGGGTACGTTTGCATATCGGAAGATGCCTTTTGGTCTTAAAAACACTGGAGCCACATTTCAGTGGGTTATGACCTTAATTTTTCATGATTTCAAAATGATTATCGAAGTGTATTTGGATGATCTTGCTACTCATTCTTGTCTGAGAGTGCGTCATCCATATCATTTGAGATTAGTATTTGAAAGATGCCGCCATTACCAGGTTAGGTTAAATCCTCATAAGTGCATTTTTTGTGTAACTGTTGGTCGCTTGCTAGGGTTCATTGTATCCAAGGAGGGTATAAGATTCAATCCCTTAAAGGTTGAGGAAATACTTCAATTGTCTCCCCTGCATAATATTAGACATCTTAAGTGTTTTCAAGGCATGGAAAATTTCTTGCGGAGATTCGTGGTTAATTTTTTCAATTTGACTAAAGTATTTATGCGTCTTTTAAAGAAGGACACTACTTTTTGCTGGGATGAGAGAGCCCATGAGTCCTTTGATGCTCTTAAGCGAGCCTTAGCATCGGCCCCCATGCTTAGTCCACCTGACTATAACCGTGATTTTTTTATTTATGTGGCTACATCCATGGAGACGGTTGGTATGGTTTTGGTTCAGGAGGATGAGGAGCTCCACGAGCATGTCATATATTATTTGAGCCGGAACCTTATTGATGTGGAAATCCATTATTCTCATGTGGAGAAACTTGCCTTGGCCATCAATCATGTGGTTCATGGATTGAGACATTACATTCTCCTTTACAAGACCTTGGTGGTAGCTCATGTCAATCCATTTCAGTTCATCCTCACTAGAAGGATGATCAGGGGAAAATATAATAAGTGGATTGTTATTTTGCAAGAATTTTATCTCGAATTCATTTTGACAAAATCGAAGAAATCGTTGGTCTTTACAGAGCTCATTTTTTATTTTCCAAGTGTGGAGAAGGAGGAGGTTTATGAGGATACATTTGTCAATGAGCATATTTTCCTTATCTCAATTTTGGACCCATGGTATGGGGATATCATTGTATATTTGCAAACGTTGAAGGTCCCTACTCACCTTTCACGAGATGAGTGACGACGATTACATCATGTATCTAAGAAATAAATTATAGTGGATAATACTTTGTACCATCGTGGGGTAGATTCCATTTTGCGTCGTTGCTTTACCCATGATGAGGCTGAAGTTGTGCTGAATGATTGCCACGGAGGGGCATGTGGTGGTCATTTATCTGGGCTTTCTACAACTCAAAAAATATTGAGAGCGGGATATTTTTTTCCATAAATCTTCAAAGATTGTGTCAATGCGGTCAAGAAGTGTCACCCTTGCCAGGTGTTTGCACGCAATATGTGCTCTCATCCTACCCTGTTACATCCAATTATCATCGTCGATCCCTTCACCAAGTGGGGGCTTGACTTCATGGATTGAAACCCAGCTTTAGTTGGGGGGCATCATCACATTATAGTGGCTGTTGATTATTTCACGAAATGGGCGGAGGCTATGCCCACGATTAAATATTACGGTGAGACATTCGTGCATTTCATTTTCAACCAAATTATTACTCAGTTCAACATTCTAAAACATCTTGTCACTGACCATGGTAGGCACTTTCAGAATAGAATGATGGAAGAGTTGGCTTTGAAGTTAGGGTATAAGCAGGATCAATCCTCTTCTTATTACACTGAGGTGAATGGATAGGTTGAAGCAGTGAATAAATCACTTAAGTCCATTCTCCAATGAACCATCGCGCAAAGCAGGAAGAATTGGCATATCATGTTATATCCTGCTTTGTGGGCCTATAGAACCTCGGTTAAGACTACCATCGGTTTCTATCCATATCAGCTCGTACATGGGGTGGAGTTTGTCTTGCTGGTTGAATGCAAAATCCCTTCGTTGAAGCTAGCTATAGAGCTTTTACCAGACACTTCCGCATTGGAGGAACGTTTGGTTCGCTTAGAGCAACTTGATGAGCAGCGTCGGGATGCCTTAGTGGCTCTAGAAGTAAATAAGCGTCGCATTAAGGTCCAATATGATAAATTTGTCTATTTGAGGAGGTTTAGTGAAGATGATTTGGTCATTTTATGGGATCAAGCTAAAGAACCCTTGGGGGCAGGGAAATTTAATCCCATGTGGCATGGTCCTTACGTGGTCAAATGTGTGTTAGAGAAAGGCACCTATGAGCCAGTGGATTATGAAGGGACATCCTTGGTGGAGACTAGAAATGGGCTCTATCTTAAAAAATACTATGCATGATCTTCAGCTAGGGATGATTATTGTATATTATTGTTATAGCTGATTTTACGACTCTAGGTGAATCACACTTTGTATGGCCTTCCCCTATCCCTCTGCAGACTCCTTAGACCGTGCGGACCATTTTTTGTCCTTTGATGTTTCCTTGACCATCCCTAAAAACATGTGAAAAATGATACACGTGACTTTTAAACCCTTAATCACGTATATACGCAGGTTTGACCACTAAAACCACGTACATCGGGATGTGTACAAAATCCAAATCCTTTTGGAGTTTTCCTTGACATGGATCCGACTCACTTGACTCCTGGCCTTCCTTATGCCTTGATATTGCTCGGATTCGACCTTTCATTACCCCTTTGAAAATATATATAAGGAAATCTATGGTACATTGAAGGCATATGAGAGAATTGAGAGCAAAGAAACTATAGTCCATTGTTGCCGGAACTTATGCTTGAGTCTGCATCCCTTTGTCCCTTGGAGCACTTTTGTGTTCTTCCCAAGCTTTCCTTTTGTTTGTGAGCTTGCTATCGAGAGATGGAGGATTGAGGTGGTGGAAGCCCAAGTGGGGGATTCAGTTTCTTCGATTTGCAGACGTGCCGACAGAGGTTGTATCCATTATAGTCTCTGATTTATATTAATAGAAATATCTTTCCCTGTCCAATAATGTGTGTTTGAATGAATATTTTATCCATGGGATGATTTCAAATGCTTATACATTGTTGATTATATATGCTAGAATAGATATAATACCATGATATATAGTATGCTTGTATTGTTTACTTGTTGTTGAGGAAGTAATTTATCAATTCAAGCTGAAGTTGGAAAGCTCAATGGGGATCTACTTTAACCGTCTGGAATAAGGTACAATGTCTGATCCTTTAGTGTTAGACATTTATTTTCTATTGCATATCGGAAAGGATTGATTTCTGGAGTCAAGCTGTCTGTTGTGGTACCCCAAGCCATAGGAATTCGTCTTCGTAACAGAATTGGTGACTCCACTGGGGATGTTCCTTGTTTAAATTTGGGGTTTGCGGGCACAATGGGCTTGATATTATTGACTTGCTCTTTGTTTCTCCTTGTCTCTGTGTTGCATTTTATAGTATGTTCACCCATTGACACTCCCCTTTATTGGTTTGACCCTTGGCTTTCTTTTTACCACTGCCTTCTCTTTATACGCAGGTTTTTGGCCAAAAGTCACATACATACGCGGATTTTTGTCCAAAATCCACGTATACATGCAGGTTTTTGGCCAAAATATGCGTATACATGCAGGTTTTTGGCCAAAAGTCGCGTATATACACAACTGTTCTTTAAACAATCACATACATCCTCCTTTTTGGTGAGTTTGATGTTGTGGGAAGTTGTTGGGTGGGTTGTGAGTGTGGTTGGGTCTTCCTTGGGTCTGATGTTGTCCGTTGGATGCTTCTTTTGTGACCAGAGACCACTTTTTCATTGATTTTTCTTTGAAAGTAGTTTTAGTCATTTATCCTTTTTGTTTTGCCATTAGTGCATTACTCTTTTTTGTCTCGGTGTCTTGCTGGGATTGTCTTTTATACTTGCTGCAGAGACTGAGAGTTTTAGATGAATTTTATTGCATTTTTCATTCTTTTATATTGAAAAATACAAAGTAGTTGCACTCTTAGTTGCATATTAGATATGGATTTGAGGAGGTACTTGCATTTGATTGCTTGGACGAGAGTTGTGTTTAGGCTTTCATATAGGAAGGATTGCACTGGCATTCGAAAAGGAATATATATTTATGCATCTCATGTAGTGACATACCCTATTTTTCATTTGACAAAGATTACACTTAGCATTGTTTGTTATGGTGTCCATATTTACTTCACTGCTGAGTCATAAATTCATTAGTTGCACGGCCATTTCCCTTTGAGTAATTACAGTCAATTAAAATCAACGCATAATAAAATGAATTACACTCTTTTCTTTTATAGGGTGCACCAACAATATTAGGTTTTAGGGTCTTGGAATAGTTCATTATGAGTAAATTCTCCAAGACTACTAAACAACACCATGTATGTGTCTGTCCAGGTGAGAGTGTGAAATTCCTTGGTATAATTAGTGTTTCTCAGGATCCTCCTCTCAAAAGGGAGTTAAGCACAAGGCAGTGTGATCGGTTATTGATTGGGATGACCCCTAGTCATAACTGAGTATCACCGGAGATATTTACAAGATTGTATTCATATCTGGGGGCTCTTTCGAGAGTTTCGGGCTTTGCTACCCTGTCCATACGGTCGATCCCACCTATGACTGTCTGCCTAAGCATTGATTATATTGAGGTGACCTTAGTTGCCTTACCTAGGTATCACAGGGGGTACTTACAAAGGTTATTCTGTGAGTGTCGTGGCCAGGTAGAGGTCGGACAACACAGTCGCTTTATGCGTTGAAGCTGAGTGCCACTATAATTGGTTACGTACCTCCACTTGTAGTGTATGGGAGTTTCGAGCCTCTCCTAGGAGAGACCTACCTGCTGCATTCGGGAGCTCACATATCCTCCCCTTGGTTTGCTTGTATTTTGGCTGTAGATTTTCTTAGGAGTGTGCTCTTTGTGCGCTAGTTGGCCTTTGGGATCATGGTTACTTGAGTATATTTATGCTCTCTTGAGTTCGAGTCCTTTTATTTTCAAGATGCCTGATATCCTATCACCTATCCTTGGTCCTAGTACGGACCATGGTGTCAGACTTGGGGGCATCACAGCCCCTTACCATGCTCATAGATTTTGGATTGGTCATATTCTATCCTCTACTCCATTTGTGGAGGATTTTTATTCCCTTCGCTTGGTCTTTACACCGGTGGTCACCCTCATTGGGGTGGTAGTGGATACATGAATGTTGGGTCTACACTTTACATCCCTTTTTATGGCCTATCACCCATCGCACTGTTTCCTTTGAATTTATTTGTCATGATCTTTCCTCCCTATATCCTATAGTTTGGATTCTTTATTGACTATTTTGGATTGTTTTGGACTAATATGGTTGTCATGTAGGGTCCAGTTTTTGTACACTCTCTCCGAGGTTTCGACCCGTTCGTTCCTATCATAGGTATTATTTCTAAACTGGCATATAGGTTAGGATTTCACATCTGCTTGCACTTATGCATTGCCTTATGACCATTCCATCTTAACCTTAGGTACAAACCTATTCCATGGTATCACTGAACCTTCATGTTACTGTTAGAAGTGGTACTATGTGAATGGTAGAGCTTTCCTATACGTGGGTGCCCTAGTTAGCTCCCTTTTGCATTTGGTACCCATGCTGTGAGTCCTCTATTAGGTCTGGGAGTCCTTTTTAGTCTTTCCATGTCCTTGAGCAAGAGCTTCATACTCCTCTTGAACTCTATGCTGGCCATTTCCTCGGGACTCCCTTATGTCAAGTTGTAATTGCATTATCATGAGCTTTGCCTGCCTTATTGAGCTTTATGCCGACTTCCCTGACATTGCGCTTCAACCATATAGCCCGAGCTTGTCTCATGTCTAGCCATGCAGAGCCATTTTATATATCCTTTGCAGCTTGATTCCCTTTTTATTGGGAGGGGATTTTTCCCCGAGTGTCAATATCCTACACATGTATCCTTGCATTGAGCATAGGTATGTTCCACTACTTGGAGCTAGTTTGTTTGCCCTTATGACACTCGTATCCTTCTAGTCTGTAACTATAAAGCAATTTTATTCTTTTTCAAGCTTTTTAAATATTTGAAAAAGTCCAAAAAAAAAGAAAAAACCAAAAAGATGGACAAGGAAAGATGTTATCTTTGGCAGCTGTCGAGTCGTATCACCTTCGAACAGAGAACTGTATATCACATCCATTGGTTGGGTTTATAGTTTGACTTTAGGAGCTGTACTCATTTATCTGAGTTTATCTCCACCGACTGGTTAAGCTTCCAGTCCCCATGGAGCCTCTATCGATGCCTCCTGTGTCACAGAGATGTCCCAGTTTGTATATCGAGTCTATGCTGCCTTTATTCAGTCACCATTTGCCGTTATGCTCTTGTTCGAAGGAAGTTGAAGCTTAAGTTGGCCATTCCTCAGTTATCTTGACTTTGCATGTCAGCCATTCCCGGTACAGTTACTGGTTTGTGCACCTTATGATCGAGTCCTTCCACATTATACAACTTTGCTGAGTACCTCATGTTGGATGATGGGGGATGCCTTAATGCCCTCCTTCTAGTGTATATCATCCCATCGACTTCAGATCATTTATTCTGGGATTGGAATCCTGAGAGTCTTTTTGAGTGCCTTGAGACTTGCAGTCATTAGTGGCAGGTTCTCTCTCCATCGACAGTCTTTGGGAATACATCAATGTCCCCTAATTGATGGATCCTCTCAAGGGTTCACACTTGTTAGTTTTCTTTCTAGTACCTTGATTCCCATTTTCATTATCGGTGGGTGATCTCGTGTCTGTTAACGGTATACATCAATGACCGGTAATTAGATGATGGACTACTATGTTTGACCTCGACACCTCTATTCACATAGTAGGACATGTACTCGTAGCGGTTTATGTAGAATACTTTCCAGAATGGTGGCATCTCTTATATGCTACCTCCTTGATTGTGCCAGTGTTCATGAGATTTCAGCTCTCGTGACTTGATTCCAGTATATGTCGGACATTTCTAGCCACTATGGAGATCTTGATTTGTTATATATCGTCAGCCATTATGGAGATCATCGTCCTCTGTATATCTTCATCATGGATATTTTGATCTATGTATATTGTACGTGGTGGTGACCACTTATGTGATATCTTGTATCATGCCTATTCATGGCCATTGTACTCTTATGTATCCGGGACTGCTATATATATTTGTAGTTATGTGCAGAGTTGTATCATTGTACTATGCTGATTGGGTGGCTGGTCTTCCATTTGGGATTCTTCATCACTCCACTTCTGGGATGGACTTATAATGTATTTCGGCCATCGTATGACCCCTTTGACCTCACACATTAGGGGGCATCTATTATAGCTAATTTTACCACTCTAGGTGAATCACACTTTGTATGGCCTTTCCCTATCCCTCTGCAGACTCCTTAGACCCTGTGGACCATTTTTTGTCCTTTGATGTTTCCTTGACCATCCCTAAAAACATGTGAAAAATGATACACACGACTTTTAAACCCTTAATAGCGTATATACGTGGGTTTGACCACTAAAACCACGTACATCAGGATGTGTACAAAATACAAATCCTTTTGCAGTTTTCCTTGACATGGATTTGACTCACTTGACTCCTGGCCTTCCTTATGACTTGAGATCGCTCGGATTCGACCTTTCATTACCCCTTTGAAAAGCTATATAAGGAGCTCTATGGTACATTGAAGGCATATGAGAGAATTGAGAGTAAATAAACTATAGTCCATTGTTGCCGGAACTTATGCTTGAGTCTGCATCCCTTTATCCCTTGGAGCACTTTTGTGTTCTTCCCAAGCTTGCCTTTTGTTTGTGAGCTTGCTATCGAGAGATGGAGGATTGAGGTGGTGGAAGCCCAAGTGGGGGATTCAGTTTCTTCGATTCGCAGACGTATCGACATAGGTTGTATCCATTATAGTCTCTGATTTATATTAATATAAATATCTTTTCCTGTCCAATAATGTGTGTTTGAATGAATATTTTATCCATGGGATGATTTCAAATGCTTATACATTATTGATTATATATGCTAGAATAGATATAACACCATGATATATAGTATGCTTGTATTATTTACTTCTTGTTGAGGAAGTAATTTATCAATTCAAGCTGAAGTTGGAAAGATCAACGGGGATCTACTTCAACCATCCAGAATAAGGTACAAGGTATGATCCTTTAGTGTTAGACATTTAATTTCTATTGCATATTGGAAAGGATTGATTTCTGGAGTCAAGCTATTTGTTGTGGTATCGCAAGCCATAGGAATTTCTCTCCGTAACAATTATTGTACAGTTTTTTGGCATAGTTAGGTTTTCTTATGGTGATCGGGTTTGTTGATTAGCTTTCATTCTTATGGACGATGTCGATGGAGTCTTCCTCCTACATAGGATTCACTAATGGTGCTAGCCGCCACACTCAAAACTCAGCTTCTGCTCCTTGGGTGATTTATACTCCTATGGGTTAGGTATTGTTTTCAGGAGACGTATGTTTACGGCCTTCTTCGAACAATGTTGGTGAATATAGTGCCATTATTGAGTTATTGCAGGATTCCATTTCACATGGTGTTCTCTCTCTTGAGGTACATCTTGATTCGCAGTTAGTGGTTTCACAGCTTAATGGCTTGTATCGTATTAGATCCAACATTATTATGAAGATTCTTACGTGTGGGATTGTTAGAATGACAATTTGAGAACATAACATATATAGATGTTTCAAGAATTTTTAATCAAGTTGCTCACTCATATGCTAACTATGTGTTAGATTGGCATTTGTTTCGTAGACCATAAGCATATCACAAACATACATTTTTACACACATGTAAATAAATAAAATCGATCATCATAAAAGTTTTTCATTAAACATCCAAAATGTGACGTCATAATACATAAGTGTCATAATACAAAATTGGGGCTTTCGAGCCACCAAAATATAATACATGGTAGTACAAAAATGAAACACTCTCAAGTCTCTAAGCCTATGGAGGAGGAGGGGGGTTCTAATCGTGGTAGCACACCATGGCTCTAGCTAGTCATCGAAATAATCGAACCCATGCCCATGGTACACCAACCACCTGGTGTTGCATGGCCTTAGGTAAGTCCTCGACTTGCGCCATGGGTACCCTATGTGTCAAGCGTACAAAGTTTGTGTGGATGCTTTGGAGCGTTTTCTCCGCATCCACACCCATGATGTCGTCTCCTCTTCCCCTCCATCTACGACGAGGGAAACCGTCAAGTCACCATGGTTCAACATCTGCATACACATGATAGATTGTCACTATGTGTCGTCACACTAAAACATGTCTTTTGAGTCAATATATCAAAAAACACAAAAAAATTTAATAATTCAAAAAACTTAAAAAGAGGGTTTGGGATTCGTTACCTATGTCACCATATGCCACTCCTGGTGGTAGGGGCATGTCCAGATCTCCCCAAAAATCTATCCCTGCATAGGGGTAGTCATCGATGGCAATGATCTGCCACCTCCACCATGGAAAGAAGTCTGTTGGGTAGGGGTTAGCCACCCTACCTCTACCCAGCCTATGCATAACATTTTCCCAATGTTGTTGGGCCAGATCTCGAACTCCATGTGGAGGAATTCCCACTCTAGGGCTTAGCCCCAGTACACGCTCAAAGAAGAACATGCTCAGTATGTTGCCGAAACCGAAGTTTCTCACCCTGCCCATCTTGCAGTCACTGAGCTGCTGCTTCATGTTACTGAATAGTGCAGTGCTCCAGTCGTACACTATGGGTCTCATACACTCCACTGCATAGAACATCAATGGCCACAAGGCCTGGTGGAGTGAATATAGACCAACTATCCTTCCTAGTGCCAATAGTATGGCCTTCAGTCCTAGCACATGGATTGAGTTTGTCAGGATTTGACTCCAAACCTTTTCCTTGTTTGGAAAGCAGTATATCGTAATATACTCATCAATAGTAAGGTAACCTTTAGGCCCGCGAGAATGTAGGTTCACCACCTGTCCCCGTCGAAATAATACTGTAATAAAATATATGTCCTCAATCTCTATAGTGAGAGACATCCTGTCAATGTGAAAAGACTCTGAGTCTGGATCCCAATAATCTACTAGCATTTGCAGGAGTCTTGGTTTGGCCCTAAGGCTTCCAAGACACCAAAAATTATACAAACCACATGCACGTAGAGCTTGTTGGGCCATTAAGTCACCTTGAACAACCTCTTCTACATCTCCATGTTCCCTCTCCCTCCATTCTAGAACCATCCTGCACATAAAAAATGATTTTTGGCCATTATTTACCTTAAAAATCCTTATGCGCGGCCGCATATGTGACTGTTTGCAAAACAGCCGCATATGTATGCAGTTTTGGGAGGTTTTTTCGCGTTCGGCCAGCCCTATACGTGGAAAAAACCCCGATATCCACATGGGCTGAAACGTCTATTTTAGATTGGCCTAGAAAATAAAATTGACCATGGAAACTAAAAAAATTTGCATGAAATGGGAAGAGGAGGACAAGAGGAGTTACCTGGAACAAACAGTGTCGAATTTCGCCGGACAATGCTCCCGGAATTCACGTTGGAAGTTTTGAGCTCAAATGGGTAAAAAATTCAAATGATATGGATTTTTTGAATTTTTTACTATTTATATAAATTTTTTACCCACTTTCTATAGTTTTGGATTGTTTCTGACCATTTTGGACTAATTTGATGATGCAGGAGTCCATTTTGAGTGCTATTTTGACTGTGGTTTTGACCCGTTCGTGCTAATTTCAGGTATTATGTCTAAACTGGCATATAGGTTAGGTTTCATATCCATTTTCACTTTGCATGACCTTATGACCGTTTCATTATAACCTTAGGTACGAACCCATTCTATCTTGTCACGGAACCTTCTTGTTGCTTTTAGAAGTGACATGATGTGAATGGTAGAGCTTGACCATACATGGATGCCCAAGTTAGCTCCCATTTTGCATTTGGTGCCCATGCCAACATTTTTCCCTTAGGGTGTGGGAGTCCTTTGTATAGTATCACCATGACTTTGCACAAGAGCCTCATACTCCTCTTAATCTTTTTTCTGGCCTTTTTCTCCAGGACTCCCTTATGTCAAGTTGTAATTGCATTATCATGAGTTTTGCTTGCCTTATTGAGCCTTATGTCGACTTCCCTGACTTTGATTATCAGCTATATAGCCCAATATTGTCTCATGTCTAGCCAAGCATATCCATTTTACATATCTTTTGCAACTTGATTCCCCATTTTTTACCAGGAGGGGGATTTTCCTTGAGTGTCGTTATCCTACACATGTGTCCTTGTATTGAGCATAGGTATGTTTCGATGCTTGGAACTAGTTTGTTTTCCCCTTGACACTCATCTCTTCCTAGTCTGTAACTATAAAACACTTTTATTCTTTTCCAAGATTTTCAAAATATTTGAAAAACTCCAAAAAAAAAATCAAAAAACCAAAAAGCTGAACATGAAAAGATGTTATCTTTGGAAGCAGTCGAGTCGTGTCACCTTCGAACATATATCACATCCATTGGTTGGGTTAATAGTTTGACTTTACGAGCTGTACTCATCTCTGAGTTTATCTCCACCGACTGGTTAAGCTTCCTGTCCCTATGGAGCCTCTGTCGATGCCTCCTGTGTTGCAGAGATGTCCCAGTTTTGTATATTGAGTCTATGCTGCCTACATTCAGTCACCATTCACCTTTATTCTCTTGTTCAAAGGAAGTTGAAACCTGAGTCGGCCATTCCTCAGTTCTCTTGACTTTGCATGTTGGCCATTCCTGATACTGTTACTGGTTCATGCACATTATGATCGAGTCCTTCCACATTATACAACTTTGCTGAGTACCTTGTGTCGAATGATGATGGATTCCTTAATGCCCTCCTTCCAGTGGATTTCATCCCATCGACTTCAGATTATTTATTCTAGGATAGGAATTTAGATTAATTGAGTGCCTTGAGACTTGCAGTCATCAGTGGTGGGTTCTCTCGCCATCGACAATTTTGGGAATACATCAATGTCCCCTGATTGATGGATTCTATCAAGTGTTCAAACTCAACACATTTATTCACACTTATTAGTTTGCACTCTAGTACCTTGATTCCCATTTTCATTATCGGTGGGCGAGCTCGTGTCTATTAATGGTATACATCAATGACCGGTAATCAGACGATGGACTACTATGTTCAACCTCGACACCTCTATTCACATAGTAGGACATGTACTCGTAGCGGATTGTGTAGAAGACCTTCCATATTGGTGGCATTTCGTATAGGATACCTCCTTGATCGTGCCAGTGTTCATTAGATTTCAGCTCTCGTGACTTGATTCCAGTCTATGTCAGATATCTTTAGCCATTATGGAGATCTTGATCCATCGTATATCTTCATCTTTCATAGAGATCATGATCCTTTGTATATCTTCATCATGGATATTCTCATCTAGCTATATTATACGTGGCAATGACCACACATGTCATATTTTGTATCATGCCTATTCATGGCCATTGTACGCTTATGTATCCGGGATTGTTGTATGTACTTGCAGTCGTGTGCAGAGTTTGATTATTGTATACTATTGGATGGATAGTTATTCCACCTGGTTCTTCATCACTCCACTTTTGGGATGGACTTATAATGTATTTCGGCCATCGTATCACCCCTCTGACCTCACACATTAGGGGACATCTGTTACAGCTGATTTTACCACGCATGGTGGATCACACATTTATGGCCTTCCCTGTCCCTCTGCAGACTCTTTGGACCCCATGGACCAGTTTTGTACCTTTTATGTTTCCAAGATCATCCCTAAAAACATGCATTATTTTCCATACGTGACTTTTAAACCTATTCTCGCGTATATACGCGGATATGACCCTCAAACCCGCGTACATCGAGATGTGTGCAAAAGGCCAAATAGTTTTGGAGTTTTTCTTGATGTGGATCCGAGTCACTTGTCTCTTGGCCTTACATATGCCTTGAGATCACTCGGATTTGACATTCCATTACCCCATTGAAGCACTATATAAGGAACCCTTTGGATACATTGAAAGGGGAGGAATTGAAGAGCAAGAAAACTATAGTCCATTGTTGCCAGAGCTTATACTTGATTCTGCATCCCTTTGTCCTTGGAGCACTTTGTTTTCTTCTAAGCTTTCCTTTGCTTGTGAGCTTTCTATCGAGAGATGGAGGATTGAAGTGGTGGAGGACCAGGTGGAGGACTCAATTTCTCCAGTTCGTAGACGTGCTAACAGAGGTTGTCACCATTGTAATCTCTAATTTATATTAATAGAAATATCTTTTTCTTGTCCAATAATGTGTATTTAAATGAATATTCCATGGATGCTTTTAAATGCTTATATGTTATTGATTATATATGCTAGATTAGGTCTAACACCATTATATAGCATGCTTGTCTTGTTTGCTGAACATTGAGAGAGAAAATTGCTAATACAAGTGAGAGTGGAAAAGCTCAACGGGGATCTACATCAACCATCCGGAATAAGGTATGTTTCGAGATCCTTTAGTGTTAGATTTTTTGTTTCTCTTGCATATGGGAAAGGATTGATTTCTGTGGTTACTCTGTCTGTTGTGGTACCCCAAGCCATAGGAATTTTTCTCCGTAACACATGGTAGAAACCACTTGATTACTAGTCAATGATGAAAACTATTAACACATGCAAGGGAGATCACCATTAATATTAATGATTCCCAAGGTACCCTAGTACATTCTTCTGAATGTGAATAAATGGATTGATATCGAACACTCAGTTGAATATTTCAATCAAAGGTCGATGATGCAAACCTATTGTCAAAATTTATGTGAGTATTGATTCAAAGTAGGATCTAGGAGCCAAGGGGATTCTCACAATTCGATATTACACACAAATTATGCAAAAAACAACATAAAGAGTGAAAATATCATACACAAATGTAGTCAATAACAGATTTTATTAAGGCTATCCAACATGTAAATATGCATGAATCATGTTTATATTACATTAGGGAGAAATTGTTAGCGTTTGGAGGCCATTTTGATGCATACATGTGTCAAACTATGATTTGACCCTCAAACCCCCCTAGGTGGACCAATCAGTGCCATAAACATCCCAAACAGTCACAAATGCAAGTGTGAACATGGATGGAGCATTTTAGATCATAAATAAATGCAGGATAGGCGTGTATGACCACATGGGCAAGTGGGAGTGGCTTTAGGAGGCAATAAATGATCAAGAAAGGTAAAAAACCACCAGAAACATGCCCTATCACCTAAGGTCAAACATATTCCATGAATCTAGGGATGGGAGAGTGCACCAAGTCTGATTTTTCATCAATGAGGGTGACTAGGTTATCATAATGATCAAACTAGAGCTCCTCAACTGTCAAAATGGTCAAGGCCTCAACTACTAGTAAATGTTCAACATAGCCTAAGGTGGATTACTGCTCTAAAACAACCCCTAAGTTTAAATTAGTATATATTATACCAAAATATTATTGATGCCTTGGTAACTAAGGCTCAATTCACCTCATACAACAAATTTTTTTATTTGTCCATAGAAAACAAGGTAAGGAGGAAAACCACATGGGAACAAAGCCTCCCCTAAAAAATGGACATGGAACAAAATATGAAAGTGAATATAATCCATCACCATGTGTCACCCACTCCAATAATGGATTTCATATAGGTTAATTTCTTCTCTGTGTGGCTCTTGGTGAAAATGTGAGTAGTTTGCTTTGCGGATGGACAATACTGCAAGCCTATCACCTGATCATGCACCAAGATCCAGATGTAGTGCATGTGTATCTCAATGTGTTTGGTCTTCTATATATGCACTCGATCAATGGAAATATTTATTTCACTTTTATTATCACACCAAATGACTTTGGGTAAATCAAATGCAAATCCAAGTTCCCGAAGAATTCCTTGCAACCACACACATTGTATAGTTGTGTTCACTATTCCTCTGTACTCGGTCTCAGCTGAAGAGAGGGATATGGTGTGATGTTTCTTACTTTACCAGAATATAGGACAATTTTAAAGCATGAATACATAACCTGAAATGTATTTCCTATCAATGGGATCTCCAACCCAGTCAGAATCAATGAATCCAACTAGTTCTAGAGAAGAACAAGCAACATAGTGTACCCCGAAGTATCTGGTTCCTTACACATAATGCAGGATCATTTTGGAATCCTTCCAATGGATATCATGAGGCTTATGCATATATCTAGCAAAAACACTTACAAAATATGCCAAATCAGGTCGACATTCTGTAAGATATAGTAGACTCCCAACTAGTTGCTTGTACAACGAGTTGTCCACCAATGGAGATGCACCAAATTCACCTAGTTTTATTCCTGAAAGGAATGGGAACTTGGTTGCCTTAAATTCAGAAATTTTAAAATTAAATAACAGGTCTACAACATACTTTTTTTGTCTTACCTTGATCCCTAATTCATATTGCTCAATTTCCAATCCATGAAATTGCCTCAACAATCCAAGGTCAGTCATGGAGAATTCATTGTGCAAAAAAGACTTAATTGATACAATTGATTTAATACATCTACCTATAATCAAATGGTCATCAACATAAAAAACTATGACCTACAATAAGTCACCAACATGCTTCAAATACACATTGGCATCATATTTACATCTTTCAAAGCCAAACGAAAGTAGAAAATTGTCCATCTTGGCATACCAAGCCCTGGTGGATTTCTTGAGACCATAGAGAGACTTATTTAACCTACATAGAAGTGAAGGATACTCAATGAAACCTTCAGGTTTCTAAATATATATATCCTATTGAAGGTAACCATGAATAAAATCACTCTTCACATCCATGTGGTGAGCCTCCCATCACTTAGATGCAACAATGGCTAAAACTAGTCTGATAGAGTCCATCTTTGCAACTAGTGCAAATGTCTCTGTATAGTCCACCCGTTGGACTTGAGATAAGAATTTAGAAACCAAAATAGCCTCATAATTTATCTCTGAACCATAAACAACTACTTTTTTCCTATAGACCTACTTGGATTGCACTAGTTTCCTCTCAGAGGGAAAGGGAACCAATTCCCAAGTCCCATTGTCTTGCAATGATTTGAACTATTCTTGCATGGATGTTTGAAATATTGGGTCAAGTGATGATTATTGATATTTTTTAGGATCATATCCAACCATCATGAGGCATCTCTCATCAAGATTAAATTCACAAGAAAATAAATCACTGTGAAGTTGAGATCTAGTCTTCCTAGAGTCATGAGGATCACCAGCAAGATCCCCAAATACTACAATGGTTTTCTCATCCCACTTTGGCCGAATGGGTGAGTCATGATATGAATGAATGTCATAATAATAATCATAAATATTAGAATCAGAATAATGAGAAAAGTATTCATCACTTACATCATCATGGAGGGGAGGATATGAGCATTCCCCGTGATCTAGTTCGGTTTCTTGCATGAGCTCTTCTTTGAATTGTACACTCCTTTCTATGAATGTATTTTGATATGAGGGATCAAATAGCTTGTATCCCTTTGAATATTCAGTATATCCAACCATGATGGAATTCTTTCTTTTAGGTTGGAAGGCCTTTCTCTTTTCTGGAGGAATCCTAGCCCAATCCTTTGAGCCAAAGACCCTAAAATGAGAAACACTTGGCTTATGACCACTCCAAGCCTAATATGGTGTTTTTATATCCAAATATTTGTGAGGATATATGTTTTGAACATATTCAACATATTTAATGGCTTCATCCCATAGCTTAGGATTGAAATCCTTTGCTTCCAACATATAGGTTGCCGTCTTCGTGAGAGCCTTGTTCTTGCGCTCTGTAACACCATTTTGTTGTAGTGTGTAGGGAACCTAATGGTACATTTGGATGCCACATTATTCACAAAGATGCTAAAAAATATTGGTCACATACTCTTTTCCATTGTTAGTTCTAAGGACCTTGATCTTGTTCCCACATGCATTCTCAACCAGGGCTTTCCAAACTTTGAGAGTCTCAAAAACATCATATTTTAGTTTGAGAAAATATACCCAACAATACCTTGAGAAATCATCTATTAATGTCAATACATACCTTGAATTCCCATAAGAGAGTGTGGGAAGAGGCCCTATGAGGTTTGAATGAACCAAATCAAGCACTTGGACATCTCTCCTTTCCTTTCCTTTCTCATAGTTGCACTCAACATGCTTTTCCACTACACATCCTTTGAATGTGCCATTTGAGAACTTGATAGAAGGAAGCCCTTCCACCATTCCTTCTTTTCTCAGTGCCTTGAGGTACCTATAGTTGAGATGGCCATATCTCTCATGCCACAACTTTCTTTTCTCATTGGCATGTGACAAGAGTGCACTCCCTTAGAAGTAGGGAAGGGAGTGAGATAATTTGTAGATTCTTGCATTATGGTTAGCAAAACCTAATGCCACAACTTTGCCAGTGGAGATTTCTGATATCTCCACTACATCTGGAGTAAATGTTACTCTCTTGGATTCACCAATGTGTTCCATTTGATAAATTGAGAGTATGTTCACTGCTAGATTAGGCACAAACAACACATTGTTTAAGTACCCATCTTCAATCTCAATCCTAATCCCTTTGTCTTGGATTTTTGAATCATCACCCATAATAATGGATGGACCACTATAAGGATATAGGTCCAAGAAGGAATATTGCATGGAGGCCATGTGCCTAGAATCTCCCGAATCTATGATGAAGGAAGAAGAGATTAAATAACCGACAACCAAAGCATGGAACATATCATTGTTTCCTAAGCTTGAACCACCATCTTTCTTCTTTGCACCTTCTGGAAGAGGGATGTTGTTCTTGTCAATCAGCTCTGTCATCATGTCTATGGTATTTTTCATGCATGAAGTCTCTAGATGCCACCTCTTGTGAAAATAAGTGCATTTGGCATTCTCTTGCTTCTTCATTTCCTCATTAGGGGAGTTTTGACATCTAAAATAGGCCTCATAAGGGAAATAATAAAATGAGAGTTTTAATAATAAAATAAAATTTCTAAATTTTGGAAGGGAAAAAGAAAAACTACCTTTTTTTATTGTATTTTTTACATATCTCCTTATTGGTTGACCCAAATTTAGAGTTTTGGGACTCGTTGGATGTAGAATTTGATTCTGCATACAACCCATACCCACACTGCATACTTCTGAGGTACCCATGACACCCCAAAATGAATTTTCCAATTAAAAACGTATTTTAATATTAAAATACATTTTTTATTAAGATTTTTATTTTTGGGTGTCGTGGGTACCTAAGAAGTATGCAGTGCGGGTATGGTTTAGATGCGGAATTAAATTATACATCCAATGAGTCCCCAAACTTGAAATTTGGGTGAACCCATAAGGAGATATGCCAAAAATATGATAACAAAAAGTAATTTTTTCTTTTACCCTCTATTTGTTTTTACAAATTTTACCCTTATGGTTGACATAATCTTCTTGAATCCTATTGGTTCTTATAAAGTGAATTTTAATGGTACAATTGTTTTTGAGGCCCATTTTTTACCTCAAAACTCCCCTGACATTCCCTTGGTAGGATTCGAACCTCCATCTGAAGATTTGGGTTTCTCTTGCTTCTTCTTTTCCTTTTCCTTGTTAGGATTCGAACTTCATCTGAAGATTTGGATTTCTCTTGATTCTTCTTCTCTTGCTTCTTCAAATATTTGGCTTTATTCTTTCCTTCGGTTGGATTTGAAAAACCTACAAGAAGGTCTTGATCCTTATTTAATTTGATGGTTCCCGTTTGTACCATCTTGTCTTGCTCGTGTGTCAATGGCTCCATGAAGTATGTCAGTGATGGAATCCTCCAATTTAAATATGTGAGCTTGCTATATTGGAATGTAGACACAAACACAGAGTACTCTGGCCCTAGATTCAAAAGTATTGACAAGATAAGCTGCTCCTCTTTCTTCTCTATGCCACACCATTTCAGCTGAAGCACCAACAATTTGAACTTGGTGAAGAACTCTTGGATTGTCTCAAAGTGAGCTGGACTCGGTGAGATTAGCTAATTTTCGAGCTAGTGACCTCTCATCTCATTAGTCTTCCCAAAAAATTCCTCAATCTTGAACCATACTTCATTGGGAGTTATTAGACTGTCTACATGGAAGAGTAAGTCTCTTGAAATGCTAAGACAAATCATTCCAAATGCTTCATCAAGCCTTTTGAAGTACTTCAATTTCTCCACAACAACATTGGTTTCAACTTTAGTCCCCATGGTGACTATGTACATGCATTTCGACCTCAGCTGGATCACAAATTCATCCTTCCATTCGAAATAGTTGAATGGGTTCAACAATACATGATTCTGCTCCATTTCTGCTTGCGCATTGAGTGACAAACTGTTGATTATACTTGCAATGCACACACTCGAATTTCTATGGAAAATTCCTTAAACAACCACTCAAACAATATGGATTTGATTTGGAGCTCCCAAGAGCTCTGATACCATGTGATAATTGATTCATAGTAGGATCAAGGAGCCAAGGGGATTCTCACAAGTCGATATTACACAAAAATTATGCACAAAACAATACAAAGAGTGAAAATATCATAAACAAATGTAATCAATAACAATGTTTATTATTACTTTCCAACATGTAAATATGTATGGATCATGTTTATATTACATTAGGGAGAAATCATTAGCATTTGGAGGCCATTTGGATGCATACATGTGTCAGACTATGATTTGACCCTCAAACCCCCTAAGTGGACCAATCAACTCCCTAACCATCCCAAATGGTCATGCATGTACGTGTGAACATGGCTAGAGAATTCTAGATAAAAAATGAAGGCATTCTAGGCATGGGTGAGCACATGGGTGAGTGGGAGTGGCTCTAGGAGGCAATAAATGCTCAAGGAAGGCCAAAAATCACCACAAACATGCACTAGAGCCTAAGGTCAAACATATTCCCTGAATATAGGGATAGGGGAGCAGACCAAGATCAATCTATCATCAATGAGAGCTCCTATATTGTCAGAATGATAAAACTAGAGCACCTCAACTGTTAGAATGATCAAAGTGGAGCGCCTCAACTGCTAGTAAATGATCAATATAGCCTAACTTTGGACCATAAAACATAGCATAAAATATAATGAAATGTATCATAGATGTATGATGATGGTACTAAGGTGGATTGCTTCTCTAAAAAACAAGAACATCTGTCATTGAGGTATACATATCTCAAGGTACTAAATTGTTTCTAAGACTAATTCCTGGAAGATGTATTGAAGTTGACAGGAAAAATCTTGTCAAAGGAGGGCCATGATGAATCCCTCATAAACAAAACAAAACTCAGAACACAATTTTTGAATTTGAGTATGAAGTAACCACAATACTGAATCCAAGGTAACTGAAACAATATAATGGTAGTTTTGACTGTAGAGGGTAACTCTCAACACAATTTTCCTTTGAACATTGGGCAACAAGATTGAAGACTTGGTAGTATTAACTTGTTGAGGTGGATACTAGGACATAATGCATCGCTAGACGATGCATTCTTTGAAAATACTAAAAGGATTAACATGAATCATGAAAGTGGATCGACTCGGAGACAAGCATAATACCCAACTGTTTGAAATGAAATGCAAACAGGTGCCATGTTCAAAGGTGACTAGAAAACTACCATTGTTACAAATGAAACATAGTTCCCTTCCCTTAATTTCCCCATCATGATTGATGAGTGCCTCTTTACTTTTTAATGAGTTAAAATAGGGTAACAAACACTCATTGTATCTTATCATTGAATAAGTCCATTCTCATATGTTTTCTGAACCTGAGAAAGTAGGGGTTCGTTGCCAAAAATGATATTTCAGTGTTTTATTTAACAAGTCCAATGAAAAGAAAACTCGACTTATTTCATGTTTAGAGAGTCTGAATGGGACTGAAGAAGACTATGAAAGGTGCTTTTTCATAAAATTCAGTGTCCAAGTTCTGAAAAAGTATAAAATAAAACCCTGGAGAACTCTTATAGTCAACGACTAGAGTATACATTTTTTGTAAATAGTCAATCCAAACCAAAAAAGGGGTAAATTACCATCGAAAAGATGACTCTTTAAGTACTTTTATGAACGTGAATATGAAAAGTTCACTCAACAATCTTTTAATATTTTGAGAGTCAAAAAAGAGATTAAAGGGGACTCCATTGGGGTTTCTTTTTCGTAAAATGGTTTAAGGAGTCTGAAAAAGTAATAAAGTAGACTAAAAAAATTAGTTCTAGGGTTTAACGAGAATGACTAAAGTTTTACAAATGCACTTGGAAGCTTTTCCATTTTGACCAAGAATGAAAAAGATGAAAAGAAAAATACTCCATACCTAAAAAATATCAATTCTTCATGACCTGTAATTCTCAAAAAGACCATTAGACCTCAATTTGATAAAAAAAATTAGATCATAAATGACTATATCAAAGGTAAAAACACTAGTGCAAAATGAGAGATTAATGACCAAGAGACCAAAAATTTTGGTCACCACAATTTTTTTCAAGGGATAAATGACCAAAATTGATAAATTTAAGC